>SJYV01022774.1:388294-516503 GCA_006410875.1 Neotragus pygmaeus
TATAAAAAAAAAATAATAGCAGAAACTAAGTGTGGGATATATTAGAATTCCCTTTACTATATCTGCAATATTTCTGTAAATCTAAAACCATTCTAAAATTAAAAGTTTACTTAAAAACAAAAAAAAATAAAAAAAAACAAACAAAAAAATAAAAAATAAAAAGCAGAGACATCACTTTGCTGACAAAGGTCCATATTAGTCAAAGCTGTCTGTTTTTCCAGTAGTAATGTACGGATGTGAGAGCTGGACTAGAAAGAAGGCTAAGTGCCAAAGAATTGATGTTTTTGAACTGTGGTGCTGGAGAAGACTCTTGAGAGTCCCTTGGACAGCAAGAAGACCAAACCAGTCAATCCTAAAGGAAATCATCCCTGAATATTCATTGGAAGGACTGATCCTGAAGCTGAAACTCTAATACTTTGGCCACCTGATGTGAAGAGCTGACTCACTGGAAAGACCCTGATGCTGGGAAAGATTGAGGGCAGGAGGAGAAGGCAGCTGCAGAGGATGAGATGGTTAGATAGCATCACCAACTCAACGTACATGAATTTGAGCAAACTTCAGGAGATAGTAAAGGACAAGAGAGCCCAGCGTGCTGCGGTCCATGGGGTTGCAAAGAGTTGGACAAGACTTAGAGACTGAACAACAAGGCTAGAATAGAGAGAGTCTGGAAGGACATAGAGAGTCTGGACATACCGAACTGAAGCATCATTGTATGTATCTTGATATACATGGTTGGCATTAAAAAAAGAGAAAAATTTGCATTGCAATTTGGTGTCATTTTTGCAGTTTGCTATGAGGAAACTGAGGTTCAGAGAGGTAACCTGTGGAAAGACAAGCAGTTGGAAGGTGGGAGAGCTAGAAATGAGTCTCATTCAGTCCTACTCAAAGAGCTGCATACTCTTCCCAAGAGTGGCCTCATCAGAACACGTCCAGGCCTATCACTCTGTCTGCGGAGCAGAGGATGTATAGGCTTCTCTCTCACTGGGGCACTAGAATCTGCCTCCTTTATTTATAGCCACTGGGCTCACGGCTTCTACTTGTCTTGCCATCTCTCAGGAGAAATGAAGTTCAAGTGCCAAACAAGTCATTGACAAACATTTTTGGAACACAATCTGCTTGTAAGCTGGGAATGACCTGTATTGCTAAGGTCAGAGTTCTGTAGAGACTCTTCCTCTTGGCCACTTAAAAAGCACCATCAACTTCTTAAATTGGTTCTTGACCTCCAGAAAGCATCATACTCCTCATCCTACTGGGATAAGTAATTTTGTTTCATAAGTAAGGTTGACACATGCATTGAGTCCCATTGTTTTTTAATCCTGTGCTACCAGAAATCCCTGAGTGCCAATAAAAAAGGGTTTTCTCACTTATTTAACAGAACTCATTAAAAGTCAACTAACAAATGGTATTGCAGAGGCCTTTATTAAACAATTCTTTATTTTGAATGGGAAAAATCCAACTTCATATGGTTGTTTCTAAATGGCTAAGCAGGCCCAACAATTAGTTATTTCAGTTGGAAGTCACTAACATCTGAATTACTAAAGGACCCATCAGATCCACTGCCTTAGATCCAGCCCTAGTTTCCTTTGCTCACATCTGTCTGGATACAATTTAAATGCTGTATGCTTTGTTCTGATTTTTACCTACTGAATGAGAAGTGCTTAACTCTAGGCTGGATTATTCTCATATTCTGTGATGATCAATTTTATAACTAGCCATCAAAGATCTGTAGAATAAATGTATGGGGCTGATTTCTACCATCTCCAGTCCATCCCCTCTTGGGGGCATCAGAGCCTAGCAAGGACACAGCGGCCTGAACTGGACTCAGACCATGACTCCTCATGAAAGAGCCGACCTCACCTCTTCATTATCAAAGATTGATGATCCTACTCTCCCTCATTGGAGCCATGAATTCAGGAGTCTATAATCCACCATTCAGTACATGCAGCTTTCACTGAACACATGCCTGATTCTGTCTAATGGTCCCTGTTCTCCCAAAACTTACAATTGAATATGAATGTTACCAAAAAAAAAAAAAAATCTAGAATCAGGAAATACTTGGCTTACTTGTTCAAATTCATTGCTCCTTTCAAATGACTTTAAACTCATGTGTGTTTGAATTTAGCAAACCCTTTGTAAACTTAAAGGACTTTTCCCCTTTACTGTTTCATTAGTAAAAGGCTCAGACAGCAAGTGAAAACCAAATGCTTGAATGTCTCAAACTGGTCTGGAAGCTAGAACAGTCTCCATGCAAGACCATCTCATTATAAGGTGACTAACCTTTTGGACGTGAAAAGCTATCTTGCTGTTTCTCTACCTTCTTTTTGAACTCAGGTGGCTCATTTATTAATAATTATGCCGCTGCACTTTCAGGCATTGGAGGAGGGAATATGTTTGCATGCATGTGAGTCCATCTATCCGTCTGTGTGTTCAGGGGGTGGTGATTCAGGCAGGCTTCCCGGGAGATCTGGCTGCTTGCCTTAGACTTTCCCTCACTCCCTGATCATGGAGGAGGCTGTAGATACTCTAAAATATGTTTTCCCAGCCCTTGTCCATTGCCTGCCACATTATCGAGAAAGGAAAAAAAGAAGGAAAAAGCAGATGGAGTCAACCTAGGCAAAGACAAAACAGACAAGTGTCTGATGGGTGGGAGAACTCTTGAGAAAAATGCTTTTTCCTTGTTTCATCTTCATAGGTGCTGACTTCATAGATGAATTGGAACTCTGATTTTCTCCATCCGTCTGCATTTTCTTAAACAGGGACAGTAGGTCCAATTCAGAGGGACTATCTTATTGGCTCGGGAATGGCAACCCACTCCAGTATTCTTTCCTGGAGAATCCCATGGACAGAGGAGTCTGGTGGGCCACAGACCATGGGGTCACAAAGAGTTGGACACGACTGAGCAACTAATACTTTCACCTTATTGGGATGGTCCAGTGGTTAAGACTCAGCACTTCCACTGGAGGGGCATGGGTTCTATCTCTGGTCAGGGAACTAAAACCCCACACATCACGGGGCATGCCCCCCAACAAAAGACAAAAGGACTGTCTTATCTGCTGTAGACAATGGCAAGGCAGAAGGTCAACAGAAACAGAAGGGTTGGAGAGAGGAACATGGCTCTGTGAATTAATTTTTTAATATTTACAAATGGGGCCGTGAACCTCAGGAGATCTAGACGACTTGAAAAGATCCCATTGTTCCTCAATTCACTCATCCAGTCAACATTTACTCAGCAGTGACCATGAACTTGAAGGCACTGTAGGATGCATTAAAGAACTCCTGCCCTCAGAAACCTTGACTTGGTCAGGTGACCAGCCTGTCACCTGTAACCTGGGAGCCAAATCAACTGTCACAGGATGGGGGGGGGGGTAGACCCTCATAGAGGTCAGCTGGGCCAAACTGGGCATGTGCACTTTTGACCAGAAGTGATAGAGGAAAGGCTTCTAGAAAGTGACAGGAATAAAGGTGGAAGAGCTCCAGGGGTTCCTGGTGGAAATTTAAACTGGTTTCCAGGTTAGAACACAAGTCCAGAGGAGACATGAGAGATACAGCTGGAAAGGAAGACTGTGGCAATGCAAGACAGTTCTTCATCCTAGAAAAAAGAGTTCAGAATTGATTTAGCAGACGGTAAGTAATGGCAACAGGCTTCCCTGGTGATGCCACTGGTAAGGAACCCATCTGCCAGTGCGGGAGACGTAAGCAAGTGGAGGTCTGATCCCTGGCTCGGGAAGATCCCCTGGAGGAGGGCATGGCAACCCACTCCAGAATTCTTGCCTGGAGAATCCCATGGACAGAGGAGCCTGGCAAGCTGCAGTCCATAAGGTTGCGAAGAGTTGGACACCACTGAAGCGACTTCACACACACACACACAAGTAACCGTAACACGTCTAACATCAGCGGCCAGGACAGAGGTAAGGAGCAGAGGCCAGAGGCAAGGAGGGGGCCGCCTAGCTGCTCCCGCAGCTGCGAGAAATCGGAGTCCTAGGACAGCAAAGGAGGGGCCGAGAACACATGACAAACTGAAGCTGGACGAGGAGGAGAAAAGGAGTCAAAGATGCTTTCATGGTAAAAGGAGAGAGATCTCGAATTTCACAAGACAGCATCATCTGGAATGCTGATTTGAAATGATGAAAATGTGTCGGCGGGGATGGCAGAAGAGGCTGGTCATTCTGAAGGAATGAGGTGATTAAAGGCACCACCAGGGATCAGCGTGGTGAGGGGCTCCGGGTGCTCAGTCCCACCCTGCCAGGTACTGCAGGGCGGCCTCCCCTTGGGGCAAAGCCCGGGCATCCGCCCCCGGGGGCAGCCCCGGAATGACTCCCGGGACAAAGCGCCCGCTGAAAGGGACTTTCCACAGGTCACCAGTGGGTCCTTACTGCTGAGTCCTGCGTTCCCTCAGTCCTCAACTCTGCTTGCCCTCAGGCTAACATTTCTGGCCTCTTCCTCCATCTTGAAACTTTCTGCCCCCTCTGACTTCCATTTCTGCGCACTCACCGTGCCCTCGCCTTTTCTGATGTGCTTTTTTTAAGATCGAAGGCTGGCTGGTTTACAGTATTGCGTTCGTTCCTGCAGCGCGCCGGCGTGAATCAGCTGTGTGTGTGCACGTGCCCCCTCCCTCGCGAGCCTCTCTCCCACCCCCCCCCCTCCCCTCTAGGTCATCACAGACCACCGAGCTGGCTCCCTGTGCGACGCAGCAGCTTCCCACTAGCTCGCTATTTTGCACGTGTGAGTGTATATATGTCAACGCTACTTTCTCAGTTCATCCCACCCTCCCTCCTCGCCCGAGCCCGGTGCCCACGAGTCTGTTCTTCAAGTCCATGTCCCTGCTCCTGCCCTGGAAATAGCTTCATCTCTACCATTTTTCCAAATTCTACCTATAAGAGTTAATATAAGGCACTTGTTTTTCTCTTTCTGACTTACTTCACTCATGTCCTCTGATGTACTGCTGTTCCATTCTCTCCTTGGGTTGAGGGGAGATGCATTTTACATCTATTATTTAAATCACTACTGTATGTCAGTGTCTCCCCAGTACATACACAGAAAGCTCAAATCTGACTTCCACATCGTTCCTTCCTCCCTGCCTACTGATGCTTCTGGAGCATCTCCCGTGGACGTGGCTACAATGGGACCCATCCCTCATCAATGGGCAAATCACCTCCGATCTCCTTCTCTTTGTCTGGCCTCACATCCAGTTAAATTCTTAGTTTCATTTCCCTTTTGAAGTTTCTCACATTTTATAAGATTTTTTTAAATGTAAAACATTCTTAAAAACTTTTATTGGATTTGTTACAGTATTGCTTGTTTTATATTTTGCTTTGTGGCCACAAGGCATGTGGGATCTCAGCTCCCCAACCAGAGACCGAACCTGCACCCTCTGAACAATGGAAGGCAAAGGCCTAACCACTGGCCCACCAGGGAAGGCCTGTCCCCCATTTTAAAAACTGTTGAAATTCTGTCCTAACAGTTTGTTCCCAGGTGGCTTCACAGAGCCTTCCTGGCCCCCAGTCCTTTCTGTGTAGCCATCCTTTCTACCCCTGTGCCATTGTATATAAATTCAGGTAAATAACTAATCATGGCCTTACTAGAAGTCACCTTTTACCCCCTAATACACACAACATTGTTCTCATAGCATAATGCATGGTGCAATCTCAGCATAACCAACTGGGCTACTACCATCTCCTAGACTTTTATCATCCATTTCTACGGGACTAGCAACTGCTGCCTAAATGTGCCGTATGTTTCCATGCTTTTGTGCCTTAACGCTCACTGTTTTCTTAGGTGCTAATGCCCTCTGGGCCCTTCTTATCCTGGCAAAATCCTTCAAGTTCCAATTTATAAGTCCTTTTCTCTGACCCTATGAATGAGATGTAGCCCTAGCACCTACTACACTATTATAGCAAGTAGCATATGTGTTTGTCTCCCGGCCTGAAGATAAGAATTGCGGTTTAATCACATTTGTATCCCTATAACCTAATACGTGCCTGGAACACAGTTGATGTCCTGGATATATTTAATTAACATGGGGCAGTAGCGGTGAGGATTTATTAAAGCAGTTGCCACAGGGTGCTGCCCCCACAGATAGTGTGTCAAGATAATGGTTCAAAATTTCAAAGAGTATCTTTGGAAATACTCACCTGCTGAGCAGGGCGGTGGGTGGGGGAGGGGGGCAGCAGTTGATGAGTGCAGGGAAGGAGAATGGAAGGGGGATTCAGCTCTATAGGCAATAGAAAATTCTAAAAACACAGGGAATGAGTCATCAGCTCTCTGGATTTGCTTGCTGCATTTTGTTTTCAATGATTCTCTTGGAATGCCAAAGCAGAAAAGATCCTCTATAGAATGTATATGTCTGAAATCTCTGCATTAAAGGAAAAAGATGGCTAAAAATTAATAGCCATCTGCCTTTGATGGTGCTTGTTATAAGTTTTAAAAATTGACAAATTGGACCGATATGCTGATTAAAATTCTCTTTGCTTCCCCAGCTTTGATCCTTATCTGCATATGTTGCATAAAATATTTTATATAACTATAAAAAAGTAAAATTTGACTAGCATAAATAAAAAAGACTTGAAGATTTCCAAAGTCACATTAAAGTAAGTTTTAAGCCTGAGAAATATAAGATAATGCTTCCATCGTGGTAGAAGGTCATCAACTAAGGCATCTAGCATTTCCTTCTTTTAAATGTTCACTCCTGCATCTCTCACATCACTGGTCCTTGGCGGGTTTCAATGCATACTGAATGAATGAATGTCTTAGACTATAAGCTTCTGGAGGGCAAGAAAGTGCATCAGGTTATGCTTGAATTGATGAGCATAAGCATCCACTGGGGACTCAGTTATATTTGTTATGGCTTCTAAACAAAGGCAGTCACTATATAAGAAATAAAAATGGCCATCCACCTAACTGGGAATAAAACTCTAAAACAAACAAAATTCTCAAAGTTCTTATAAGGGATCTAAGAGGCCAAAAGTTTGAAATCTCTAGTTTTTAAGGAGGACTGCAGCAATGATGATTCAAGATAGGTAAACATAGCTTTCTTCTACTTTTAACATTAAGAAAACAAAGCAAAACGAAAGCTTATCCATTCTTACTGAAATTGAATGGATGCATAAAATACTCTCATTTGGAGACAGACTTTGATATAATTTCCCCGTGCAGATAAAGGAATTTGCTGACGAGAAATTCACCTTTAAAATTACACATGTTGTGAGATGTCTATGTTCCAAAGAGACATGAATACAACTTCAATCCACACAAAACTCTCTTTATGATGCTCTTACATATTCCTATTTCTTTAAGAAGTAACTGAAACCAGTTTTTGCCATTTCTTTTTTTGATTAATTAATGTTTGGCTGTGCCAGGTCTTCACTGCTGCACACAGACGTTCTCTAGTTGGGGCAAGTGGGGACTATCCTAGTTGCGGTGCTCAGCTTCTCCCTGTGGGATCGGGCTTCTCGCTGCAGTGGCTTTTCTTGTGGAGTCAGGGTCTGGAGTGCACAGACCTATCGGGCTATAGTGCACAACTCTAGGGCTTCCCTGGTGGCTCAGACGGTAAAGCGCCTGCCTATAATGCAGGAGACCCGGGTTCAATCCCTGGGTCGGGAAGATCTCCTGGAGAAGGCAATGGCACCCCACTCCAGTACTCTTGCCTGGAAAATCCCATGGATGGAGGAACCTGGTAGGCTGCAGTCCATGGGGTCGCAAAGAGTCGGCCACGACGGAGCGACTTCACCATAGGGCTCAGTGGTTGTGGCACATGGGTTTAGTTTCCCTGAAGCATGTGGGGTCTTTCTGGACCAGGGATTGAACCCATGTCCCTTGCATCCACAGATGATTCTTAACCACTGGACTACTGGAGAAGTTTACTCCATTTCTTAATGATACCTTATTCAGTGTTTCAGCACACAATTGTCTGGGGACTCCTTATTCTTGTTTAGACTTCTGGTTCCCTTTTCTCCAGCTCCAATTTGCCTTCTTTGGACCCTTTCTGTTATGGAGACTAATAATAATTCAACAGCTCTGTGAATTACGCTATGTGTAAATTAGTTAGGGGGCTTAACATGTGTGCTTCTTGACCGGAGGGGCTATTTCTTTCAACTCTGCATTATTAGTGTCTAGCAAGCACTTGACACTAGCAGGATTGAACTTGGTATCTCTGAGTGTGTAAATGAACACCTTACATTAATAAATCACCTCTAACCTCTCCTAGTCTCAAGAAGAGGAATGAGTAAGGAACAAGGAAAAGATTTACTGAGGAGTCTCATTCTTGTTCTAACATTTGACTTCTGTCTACTACTGGCAAACATCATGAAGTTGGAGCGAGTCTTTTTACCTCCTGGAATGCCCCTGCCTGGGACTAACACTTAGGCTTCAATTGCAAAGGGTTATGATGTTGTAAATCTCAAACTAGGTACTGCATCAGTTATTTCCTGAAGATAAAACTTTTAATAAGCAGAGGTGAAGAAACAGGTGTCAGGAATGGCCAGCCTGCTGTGTCCAGAACACTGGAAGCCCCAGCTGCCTGTTCTGAGCAGACACATTATCCCTGTGACTCTGGGCCAAGCCGTTCCCCCAGCCCTGGCCCTGCTTCCTCATTTAAAAGATAGAGTATGTATCATATAACAAAGAACACTGTCTTGTCTTGCTTGTTGCTGGGAGAGGAAAAAGAGATTAAAGTTCTGTGTTAACTCTGATGTTTCATTTAAATGTAAAGCCCAGGGCTTCTGTGGTGGTCCAGTGGTCCTACCAATACAGGAGATGCGAGTTTGATCCCTGGTCCAGAAAAATCCCACATGCCGCAGAGCAACTAAGCCAGTGAATTGTAACTATGGAAGCCTGTGCACCGAGAGTCCCTTTTCTACAACGAGAAGTCACAACAATGAGAAGGCTGCACAGCGCAGCAGAGAGAAGCCCCCCACCCCCACCCCCCACAACTAGAGAAAACCCTCACCCAGCAACAAAGACCCAGTGCAGCTATAGATAAATATATACTTCTAAAAGTGGTCAAGAGATCATTAAAAAAACTTCTTAAAAATAAATGCAAAGTCAACAAAACAATCACAGATAGCATGGGGACCTACAAATCTCAACTTCATGCAATGCTCCAATCTCTGTATCAGGCAGGAAGGTGAATACTGGAAGCAGAAATTTTAAAACTGACGGAGAAACCAGTTCAAACTTTAGGTGAATGTGTAAGGAGGAGAAACAAAAATTCCTCAATGTTACAAAGTCAGGTTCATGGTGGAAGGGGGCTGTGGGGGACATCAATGTTCCAGGGGTATGAAAGAGAAATTATTCACATTCCAGTCCTATAATTTATGAAAAACACTATACAGGCTATTTTAAGAAAGTTAAGATGCAGTCAGTACAGAGATAATTCACTGCTCCCTTCCACGTTTTCAAGAGACAAACTTGAGTAGAGGCAGGAGTCTCAGGCTAGTTCAGTGGAGGGGACCAAGGCAGCTGATCCCCTGACATCCAGTAAGAACACCTGCCCTCAAAAGACATGGAGACACCTCTGAACTTTCTAAACCCTGGGCTTAGGTCCTGGGAAAAGGGGTCCTTGAGGCAATCCATGCATGTGTAACTGGGTGTTGCTGCTCTATAAACCCTCTCAAATAAGAATCATCCAGAGGAAGGTGGGAAGATTTGGTAGCAAGTCAGAATCAAGAGACAGTCATCACATATTATAAGCTCTTATATAACCAGGAAATGATTGTATGGCATATCTTCTAAATAAAAAAGCAGGGAGTTGAAAACTATATGAACAAAAGGCTTATATTAAAACATGATGAGTTCTTCTTTACTTTTGACCTAGAAGTTTAAAGATAACATTGAATGAAGTGTTAATTTTTCAAGAATACATTGATTTTAGGATGGATTGGATTATGCTTTCTGAATAGAAATGATAATTCCCTGGCATGGTGTACCTATCACATATTCCAGGTGATTTCTGGTCAAATCAACCAGGTTTTAACTGGTGGAAAAGGGATTCAGAGAAACAGCAGAAAATAGAAATGCTTGTTCAAAGCAACCTATTGATTTGGAGGTAATGTATCCTATGCATTTTAAACTTCTAAAGAGAATGGTTCCAAACGTTGGCAGTGACAAATTCAAATACATCTAATACATTTGCCTATCTCCATTTTTGAGTTTCCAGAATTACTTTTGGTAAATGATATAGTCATCTTTATTTATAAGATTATAATTAAATACATTTATAGGATTTATATAATCTTAAGAGATGCTGAATAATGACTCTGTGACCAGTTAATTCCAAAGTGAAACAATTTCCTATATTCATAATTATCTTTTTAAGATTAGAGTGATGGTTCTTTTTTTTTTAACTGAAATTTTAGATTCCTTTTTGGAAATAAAATAGGCTCTTCATTATTTACAAGCTTATTTTTTTCCTGAGTTGCAAAAATTGTCTTCCTTTTTTTTTCTTTTGGCCCTATATTACCAATGGGAAGCCCCTGTTCAGTCCTGGCTGCCATGATTAGACAGACAGAAGCATGAAGATACTTCTACATCTGCAGTGGAAACCTGAGCTGCAGACAATAACTGCTCCTGGTGTCAGGAGCCGGTCCTTGGACACGCGCACAAGAATCTGACCTGCCCACTACCTTCTGTGACCTATGGAGACAGGAAGCAGAGAGAAGAGAAATTCTTGCCCAAGCCAAAGAGCTTCTAACTGCCTACAGCTCTTAAAAACACCACCCCCAAAGGTAATAACAAAAACTTAATAGCAATAAGTGCATATTGATTCCCTTAAAATATATATGATATTAAGAGATGTAAGATTTCAGCTAATCTCTCATTCTCATCATTAGATACTTCCCCCTCAACCAAACCTGACATTTTTAAAGTACTTTTTGAATTTTTGATTTTTTAGTCTCGCCCCACTACATGTGGGATCTTAGTTTGCTAACCAGGGATTGAACCCAAGACTCCTGCAACAGAGGCACAGAGTCTTAATCACTGAACCACCAGGGAAGTCCCATACCCCATGCTGTATACTAAGAGGAAGGAGAGAGGAAAGATTAAGTAAAACTGTGCAGTATCAAAGTGGGTTAGACTTTTTTTAGTAGTATTGATAACATTCCAACTAATGTGAGGCCTGTTTCTCTATAGCTTTTCATGATTGTACTAAATAGCCACGATTTTAGGGAAAACAGGCTGGCTAGGCCCATCACCTCCTCTTCCTTCCTGCTCTGTGGGACTTTATCCTACAACCCAGGCGGGTCTGATTGGAAAAAATAAGGACTGCTCTTTGGTCAAGACTGATCATCCTCCAAAGGGCTCCAACTATAACCTGTCGGTTGATTAATAACAAGCTCCTGCCCCCGAGGGGGCNCTTCCTTCCTGCTCTGTGGGACTTTATCCTACAACCCAGGCGGGTCTGATTGGAAAAAATAAGGACTGCTCTTTGGTCAAGACTGATCATCCTCCAAAGGGCTCCAACTGTAACCTGTCGGTTGATTAATAACAAGCTCCTGCCCCCGAGGGGGCCTTTAACCAGCAGCTTTTCTGTCATCACCCCACCATTCTTGGAGTCTACATTTGCAGGTAGGTGGCATCTCCCCGGAAGGGAGAGCCTTTCTCCAGTATCAATTTCCAGAGAAGAGGTGATCTTCAGACATACGCTCTCTCTCTCCCAGGGGACTGGCTCTCTGAAAGCAGGTCATTATGAGGAGGCAGAAAAGAACACTGGCGCCAGCCACTCTCCCCTGCTCACTGCTACACGCCACAGCGCCGGGTTATGAGGGTTAAAGACGACACCACTGTTCGGAAGCAAGCAGGGGGGCAGGAAGGAAGTCGTCTCTGTTATGCCAACAGATGAAGACGAGCAGGCCTCGTCTTCCACCCNAGTCCAAGGGACTCTCAAGAGTCTCCTCCAACACCACAGTTCAAAAGCATCAGTTATTTGGTGCTCAGCTTTCTTTATGGTCCATTTACAAGGGACCTTGTGAAGAAAGGGAATGTTTACAAGTTGCCATTCTTGGGTGGTCATTCAACCTACTACAGTATGTGTGATGCAACTTTAGAACAAACCTTTCTTGAAAATTTTTGTCAGCATTCTGCTGTTACTCCTCCGCCTAAAGCCCTTCTAGGACTCATTGCTGCTCCTTGAGAACACCGAGCACAGCCTGTAAGGTCCCTGCCCACCTCAGCTCCTCTCTCCTCCTTCCTCTGTACACACTATTGCAGTTTCTGACAGACGCTAAGTGTCTTCCTGCCTTTGGCCTTTAGAGAACACTAATTTCCCTGCAGGAGGAACAGCTCCACCCTTGTGCTGTCTCACTTCCGCTCATCCTTCCCTGTTCAGCTTCAATTCATCTATTTTGCAAATATTTACCAAGTTCCTGCTGTTTAGGTGCCAGGATGCAGCAGTAAATCAGGAGAGAGGGTACCTGCTCTGATGGGAGTTTATACTGTAAAGATGAAATGGGCCTTAAAACACAAAAACAAGAACAAGAGCAGATTTTCTAACCGCTCTGTCAAGGAAAGAAGACGCTGTGACAGTGACAGTGAGTGGCGGGGCGAGTGGTTCCTCTACAGGCGTGGCCAGAGAAGGTCTCAGCTCACACTGAAGGTGAGCTCCGAACACAGGAAGGAACCAGCCACCGGTAGATTATAGGAAAGAGGGAGGCAGGGGCCACAGTGAGTCAGGATTGGGAAGATTAAATGAGGCGCTTGGATTTTACTGAAGCAAGATGGAAAGTTACAGGAGGAGTTTAAACAAAAGCGTTGAAATGTTCAGGCCTGCGAGTCTAAAAGATCAGTTTAGTCACTCAGTCGTGTCCAACTCTTTGCGACCCCAGGGGCTGCAGCACGCCAGGCCTCCCTGTCCATCACCAACTCCCGGAGCTTGCTCAGACTCACGCCCATTGAGTGGGTGATGCCATCCAAGCCTCTCATCCTCTGTCATCCCCTTCTCCTCCTGCCATCACCGTGGGGCTAACCTAGGTGAGGAAGGGTAGTGGCTTGAACCAGGACGCAGGTAATAGAACGCACGGAAGAGGAGGACTTGACACAGTGTGGTGGTCCAGCCCACAGGCTTAAGGGGGGTCTCGGTGGGGTTGGTGGGGGGAGTGGGCAGGTCACCCCTGCTTACACGCTCTTTGTCCAGCATACTTCTGTACTTCTGAGACCTGCTGACTGGTCTGCACAACGCAGTCGCTTCATGTGCTGAAGGCAGGAGAGACCAGGAGTTTACCAAGGCCCATGGTCCCCCTTCAGGATAAAGGACAGACTTTCCCACTCTAAAAATGTAGAACCCTTGTCCTTCTTTAGACCAACTGAATTAGAATCACTGGAGATGGAACCTGAAGCATTAAAAAGAAAAAAAAAATCCCCAGGTGATCTCGCTAGTATCAGTCCACAGACCAGATACTTTCTGCCACTCTGGTCCACAGATAAGAAAATCACTTAAAAAAAAAATTCAGAGGCTCAGCATTTGAAGTAATTGGGCAATGTGGCATTTGGAACAAAGGATTAAACTAACAGTCTGAGGAGAGAGATTAGCAGGATAAATCAGCCTTGAAAAAACAAAAAGTATCCATCCTACTTAGATCTGGTCCCAACTCAAATTTTCAAAAACAACAAACTGTTGCCCTGAAGCTCAGCCGAAAGTAGACTTTGAAAGAAGAAACACAGTTCACATTTATTAACAACTCATAACCACCTGGTTATCATTAGTTACAAGATGGGAATGATCTGAAAGATAGGTAAGAAATAGATACATTACCTAAGGACCAAAGGAAGAAAAAAGTGAGTTACAAATTTCTCTGAGAGAAAAACAAACAAACAAAAAACATGGAAGTGTGAATCGACATAAAATTTCATAGCTCTGTCCTGTAGAGTAAGGCTCCTTTTATGCCTGACTTTATCCCACTCCTGCAGAAATAAGTATACATCTTTGGTCCAGTGGCTCCAGCCCAGGTCCAAGTGGTTCAGGGGCCAGGAGGTCTCCATGGGGCTCCCTGAGAAGGGGAAAGGTGTAGAGTCACAGGGCAGCCCACAGCGATGACACTGATAATGCTGGGTGTGCCATTCATGTGAGGTTCTGTTCTGAACGGTCCTGTGCCGCCTTAATGAGATCAGGACGAGTCATAGCTTAGATGGGGTTACGCTCCTCCCATCAAAACAGAGTCACGGGCTCTGTGCTGTCTGAGAGTTTAGGCCATCCTGTTTAGGGATGTTCTCTAGCATCTTGCGGAGAAGGCAATGGCATCCCACTCCAGTACGCTTGCCTGGAAAATCCCATGGATGGAGGAGCCTGGTAGGCTGCAATCCAAGGGGTTGCTAGGAGTCGGACACGACTGAGCGACTTCACCTTCACTTCTCATTTTCATGCATTGGAGAAGGAAATGGCAACCCACTCCAGTGTCCTTGCCTGGAGAATCCCAGGGACAGGGGAGCCTGGTGGACTGCCATCTATGGGGTCGCACAGACATGACTGAAGCAACTTAGCACCAGCAGCAGCTAGCATCTCGTGCTGATGTGGTCCATGGACCAGCAGCCTCGACATCGCCTGAGAGCTTGTAGAATCTCAGGCCCCACTCCAGGCCTACTGACCCAGAAGGTGCGTTTTTCCAGTGTTCCTGGAAATCTGGACTCACATTAAAGCTTGAGAAGAACCACTCTAGAACTATCCAGGGATGCCCTATTCTGATCAAAGGGAGCATGTAAAACAACAACAACAACAGGTTCCCTGGCTCCAGCCCCTGGAGGTTCTGATCTCAAAGTCCAGGCATCTGCATCTTGAACAAGCACCTCAGATGATTATGACTCTTACACTCAAAGGGTAACTTAAGAAACAGGCCATGGATGGTAATAAATAATAATTAGTAACTCAAGAAAGGAATTAGGTAACAGACATAGTCCAGCATCTTCTTGAGGGGGCAGTATTGTACTGTATCACTTGTGGGTCATTGTTGAACACACAACCTCCCAAACCCCTTCCCCAGATGTTTTGTGCAGTAACTCTGGATGAGGATCCGGGAATTTCTATTTCTGATTAGTACCCTGGGTGGCACTTAAAGAGATTTAGGTGCACTGCTCTAGCGGGAAATATCCATGGTACAATTGCGAAGGGCACCGTGTGAGGCGAGCCTGTTCTGGCCAACTCACCACCTGTTGCTTAAAGCAGAAGAACTAGGTTCTTGGTGGGGGGAAGGGCTCATGTACCAAAGAGGTTTCCACAAAGTCATATACACGCATGCGTGCATGCTCAGTCATTCCCAACTCTTTGGAACCCCATGGGTCACAGCCCACCAGGCTCCTCTGTCCATGGGATTCTTCAGGCAAGAATACTGGAGTGAGTTGCCATTTCCTCCTCCAGGGCATCTTCTCAACCCAGGGATCAAACCTGCATCTCCTGTGTTGGCAGGTGGATTCTTTACCGCTGAGCTACCTGGGAAGTCCAGAAAGTCATCTACCCTCATGTAAATGTTCTGTGGAGTAGATATCAAGCTTAATTGGGAACAGAGATTTTTCACCAGGAAGAAGTTCCTGCATTTGAGGAATAATGAGCTAAGTCTCTTCCTGAGAAAAGACACTCAAACCTATGTCAACAGGAGGTAAATGGTACTTAGGGGTCACCTCTCTTTCACGTCTTGAGGCAAAGTAAAGATTTGAGAAGATAATTACCCAAACAAAATCATCTTTGAGTCTGCACTGTCATCTCAAGGAGAAAAATTTTTTTAAAAATCAACAGAGAAACCAAGGGGGAAAAAGTCTTAACTAGAAGACTAGGAATAAAGATTCAGACTCTGGTGCAGAAGAAAGTAATCAGGCAGAATGACTGTCATGAGAAATGACAAGCTGAAGTTACATGGTTATAAAGGGACTAATGATGCTCAAGAATAACGATTCAAACCTACTTCCGAGCAAAGTCTCAGTGGGAAAGAATTTAATTTAGAGGGTTTGCCTTCAAGGAACAGGGACAATCACAGAGGTTGACAAAACTCAGCTACTTCAGGGAAGGAACAGGTAAAAGAAACATGTGCATTTCAGAGCACAAAAAATAGGAACATAAAGAAAAGCTGGTAGATAACAGGGACGGGGGAGCCTGGTGGGCTGCCGTCTATGGGATCACACAGAGTTGGACACAACTGAAGTGATTCAGCAGCAGCAGCTAGATAATAAATGCTGTGTGTGTGTGTTAGTCACTCAGTCGTGTCTGACTCTTTGCGACCCTATGGACTGTAGTCTGCCAGGCTCCTCTGTCCATGAAATTCTCCAGGCAAGAATACTGGAGTGGGTTGCCATTTCCTTCTCCGGGATAATAAAAGTTGACTAGGTTCTTAAGAAAGCCCTTATTTCCTTCAAAGAAATAGAAGCACGGCAGCCAGTGGTTTTCCCACAATGGTTTAGATATTGTTCTAACCATCAGCAGGCTTTAGAATGAATGACTTCTTAGGGGTATCATGGAAGTACCTACCCTGAAGGAACAAAAGCTCTTAGTAAAAGTTCCTCATTGATACCACACAAGCAACTTCTCTGCTAAGAGTATTCCTAGAGTGCCATCAGGGAGATTCACTGGAGAAATTAACTTAAGTGCTGCACAGAAATTCATTTTCTGGGAGTCAGTTATGCCTGTGGGTGTCCAGGGTACTCTTTGAAGATCAGCAGCATGAGAGACCCCAGGACACAGGGATGAAATACATTCTTTCCATCTTTTCATAATCAGTACAGAAAATAGACACTGCCCACAACAGGGCAACTTTTATAGTCTGTCAATAGCTTTTTGACTGTTCCACGGCTTCAGGGAAAATAGCAAGTCTGGTTATTTCATTGAGAGATTAAATAGGATAAAAATGACTTAAAGCTCAGAGACAAAGTTTCACAGGTTTAATAGAACTATGAGATATGTTTCTAGGTGCTCCGGTTTCTAGGGTCATTAATATAGTCTAAGCTTCGCCGGGGCCACCCCCACTTCATCCCTGCAATCCTTGCTGAGGAGGCAACCGTGTTTTCAGCTGATGGCAACTCCCCTACCGTTTAGCTTGCAATGCGGCTACAGAGAAGAAATGTTCGGTTGCTTCCGTTTTTGACAAAGTGAAGAGCTTGCTTCAGTAGATAAACCCTGCTCTTCTACAGTTAGCAATCACATAGGGGACATGCTTGTCAAATACAGCTAAGAAGGCTACATGTTAAAGGCCTGGGGGACACTCCAGGGTGTCCAAGTGCCACACTGTCTGAATGAGCAAGGAGGTGGGGCGAACACCCGGAAATGGCTGAACCAACATGACATGGGCATTCCTGGTGAATTTCTCAGCTGTTGCTGGCCCTGCACTTTTAAGCAGTTCACATGGGTCTTTGAATTTAGGATGGAACCATTAAAACAAGAGGACAACCAGACAAGATATTTGCCATAGTTTTTGTGACCCATTGGATTTCTGGCTGCGTGATCTGGGTTGCTCACAGATCACAAAGGATGCTGTATTCACTTCTCAAACCTTTCCTTTCACCTTGTTTCATGTGAGTCAGTGTCCAGGAGGAAGAAGTGGTATGGGGAGAATGATAAGGAAATGGGAGAGGATCTGGGAAGAGGGAGCCACTGATAACAGTTTCAACCAAGATTGCCAGTTTCTAACTAAGCAAACTGGGGGAAGACTATTATCTAGGAACTCATCTCAGTATGCATAGCTTAATCCCTGACCTCTTACAGCTCAGACATATGTTTAGGACAGAGTTACAAGAACTAAAGAGCCTCTTGATGAAACTGAAAGAAGAGAGTAAAAAAACTGGCTTAAAACTCAACATTCAAAAAGCTAAGACCATGGCATCCAGTCCCATCATTTCATGGCAAATAGATGGGGGATCAATGGAAACAGTGACAAACTTTATTTTCTTGGGCTCCAAAATCACTGAAGATGGTGACTACAGCCATGAAATTAACAGACACTTGCTCCTTGGAAGAAAAGCTATGACCAACCTAGACAGCATATTAAAAAGCAGAGACATTACTTTGCCGACAAAGGTTCGTCTAGCCTAAGCTATGGTTTTGTGTATGGATGTGAGAGTTGGGCCATAAAGAAAGCTGAAAGCTGAAGAATGGATGCTTTTGAACTGTGGTGCTGGAGGAGACTCTTGAGAGTCCCTTGGACTGCAAGGAGATCCAACCAGTCCATCCTAAAGGAAATCAGTCCTGAATATTCATTGGAAGGACTGATGCAGAAGCTGGAACTCCAATACTTTGGCCACCTGATGTGAAGAACTGACTCCTTGGAAAAGACCCTGATGCTGAGAAAGATTGAAGGCAGGAGGAGAAGGGGACGACAGAGGATGAGACAGTTGGATGGCAACATCAACTTGATGGACGTGAGTTTGAGCAAGCTCGGGGAGTTGGTGATGGGCAGGGAAGCCTGGCGTGCTGCAGTCCATGGGGTCGCAAAGAGGGGACATGATTGAATGACTGAACTGAACTGACATCTATGTATTTTCAGCCACACGTACACAGAGAAAGTAAAGTTATGAATGGCAGAGTTTTCCTGAATCAAACACATTTCTAAACCATTTCTTCTTTCTAAATTCTTTCACATTCATGCAACATGAGGGAGACACTTTAAGAGTGAGCTAATTCTTCTGGGTAATTCTCTGTAGCCTGCTCTGAAAACTTAAGATTTCCTTTCCTCACTTTTGCCCCAAAGTGTCATATTTATTACCCTGTTTCTCATATTTCCTTGTTACTTGACTTTCCTTTTAATGAGAAGTATCCTTTGCATCAACCTCCTAATAAAATCCTTGGTTGTATAGTTTAATTTGAAAGCACCTCCTTCATGAGCCATTTATCTATTTTCCCTTCTATTCCAAATGACAGACATTAAATTACATCTCTGGGTAGATGAGATTAATCTTCTATTCCAGAGTGAAGAAAAGAAGAAAAAGGTTAGAAACATTTAAAGCCTCTTTTCTTTTCTTTTGTTTTATTAGGAGAAGGCAGACTCTGGGTTGAAACCTTGATTTATTCCCCTTAAACCTATTTGAAGATCACCTTTAAAACACGGGGTCAAATGCGGCTTGAAATGAATTCCCTGTTCAGTACTTATGTAAGTCCCTGGGTTATAGTATTTCAAAGCTAATAAATATTGTAGTCGCATGAAGGCAGCCTTCTAATATGACAGTATATAGGATTTTAGAGGGATTGTGGTCTTTCAAGGAAAGGGATCTGGTTAGAAGGGAGACATCAGGGTAGACTTGCTGGAAAGCTGCCTGAAATCAGACAATTTTTTTGCATTTGGCCCTTAGCCATCAAACAAGTCAGTCATTACTGCAGTCCACAAGGTAGTTATCGCTGGCCCAGGAGTGTCACAAATCACTTCAGTAGATAACTTGCTTTTTGTGGCTAGATTTATCATCTTCAAATATTTACTCAGTAAACTGCAATGTTGAGCTAGGGTAAACTTGCATTTTTGTGGCGAATTTGACTCTTTATTTCCAAAACAGAGAGGAAAGTGTCAAGCCATGTTTAAAGACATTCAGTTTCATATAGAGAAGATTTTTTTCCTTTCCAAAAATATTAGCAGAAATGTATTTAAATAATTTTTAAAAATCTGTTCGAGTTAGAAAACAGATGAGTGAGCTTGTTCTCCCCATCCTTCCTGGCACATCATGTACCTGATAATTTTTATTTTTAAAGAAACTTAAAGCATCTTGTAGGCTAGGAGAGAAGATATCTAACAGGATGGTCTCTTAGCAACCATAGGATTCTAGAGAGGTCTACTGGGCCCCACTTAATGGAGAAAACATGGTTATACATAGAAATTTCAAAATTTAATGCATAATTTCATAATCTTTCTTTGAAAATAATCTACCAAAAATGCTTTCTGATGGATTTATTATTTTTATAAAGAGGACCTATAACCATTATAAAAATTCAAAAAGTGCAAAAAAGTTAAAAGAAAGCAGTAAATCATCCCAAACAGGAGTTAGGAGCTGTGCCACGCTCTGCCACACTAGAATCTGCTTTGTCTTTCCTTGGCAACCACTTCTTAAAGTTGATAAGCCAGATTTGTTCCTCTTTGTTTATTAGAATTATTAGAATGTGATTGATGATTTATTGATTTTTAACATTTTCCTCTTAATTATTTAAATTATATTTTGGCAATTTTATTAGGAATACAGCAGAAAACATGCTATAATTTTGAGTCATCCCCTCATCTTTTTTTTTTTTTTAAGACTGCATGATATATGCTGTTTTTTAAAAGGAATTTGGCTTTTGATTCTGACTCACCATCCAGTCCTCGTCTATAGCATTTTTATTTTTACAGACCTCTTACCACCTTGATTACCAATCTCTCTCAAATATTTTTTCTTTCAATTTATGAAGAGAAATGAAGAGAAAATGCACTAACAACCTTCATGGCCATATAATTAATAATGACATATTTATTTTAAAAGTACTGTGAAGGACTATTTAATGATAAGGAGTGTTTATGAGTCAAAAAGGAGAGCACAGTGTGCAAGCATGCCTGTGTGCTCAGTTGTTTAGTCGTGTCCAACTCTTTGCAACCCCATGGACTGTGGTCAGCCAGGCTCCTCTGTCCAAGGGATTCTCTAGACAAGAACACTGGAGTGGGCTGCCATGCCCTCCTCCAGTGCACATGCATGCAAATAAATATTTTAAAAATATTTCTGAATAGCTTTAACAATGATTTTTCAAAACCTTAGGTCAAGAAATTGCTTTTAACTTTTTCTTTATGCTTTTCTACATTTCCAACTTTCTGTATGACATAGTATTGCTCTTTAAATGTGAAAATGTTCTGAAATTTTACAAAATTCAAATATTAAGCATGGATCTAAATAGTAGAGAAGGGCATGCAATAAAAAAAAATTATTTCCTCCCACTTCCTATCTTAGCTCAGCACCCACCCAGGGGTGCTAACTGATAACAATTTCTTGGTAGTCTGTCATAAAATTCAAGCACACATAAATATGTATATGTGTACAAATGAGTATGTATGTGTTCTTTTGTATTAAAGTAGAATATAATACACACTATTGATCCTTTGATTTTTTTTCCTACTTAGCAATATATATTGGACAAGTTACAATATTGGCCCGTCTGGGTTGACCTAATGCTTATTAGGGACAGAACAGTATCTTCATTTGCTTATCTGGCTAGACTGATAGCTTTTACTTTTTTCTCTAGATCTTTGTTATTACAAACAAACTACAATAACCTTTATAAATATATTTCTGTGCATCTGTGTGCAACATTTTCTAGAGACACGGTTGCCAGATCAATGATCAAGACAGATATGCCTTTAAAATTTTTACAAATTGGTACTGTCTGGCACTCACCAATCTCTTATCAATGTTGCATGAGAGAGTCTTCCTTCATACTTTCCACACACTTTTTTTATCTTTTAAGTAAAAATGGGGTTTCACCGTTGTGTTCATTTTCAGTTCATTACTACTTAGCAAACTGAAAGCTTGAAAAAAACTTAGTCANACTCCTTTTCCTATTTGGAACCAGTCTGTTGTTCCGTGTCCAGTTCTAACTGTTGCTTCCTGACCTGCATATAGGTTTCTCAAGAGGCAGGTCAGGTGGTCTGGGATTCCCATCTGTCTCAGAATTTTCCAGTTTATTGTGATCCACACAGTCAAAGGCTTTGGCATAGTCAATAAAGCAGAAATAGATGTTTTTCTGGAACTCTCTTGCTTTTTCGATGATCCAGTGGATGTTGGCCATTTGATCTCTGGTTCCTCTGCCTTTTCTAAAACCAGCTTGAACATCTGAAAGTTCGTGGTTCACGTATTGCTGAAGCCTGGCTTCGAGAATTTTGAGCATTGTTTAACTAGCATGTGAGGTGAGTGCAATCGTGTGGTAGCATTCTTTGGCATTGCCTTTGTTTGGGACTGGAATGAAAACTGACCTTTTCCAGTCCTGTGGCCACTGCTGAGTTAAGAATTAGGGGGTTTATTTCTAGAGAGACAAAAATGTTCTAACCGTGATCATGGTCAAGGTTTGCACAAGTCTGTAAACACCCCCAAAGCATTGAATTGTACACTTTTTAAGTGGGTTAAGTGAGTGGTATGTGAGTCCTGTCTCAATAACACCAAGAAATATTGAATGTGGTGAGTTTTGAGTGGAGCTGTGTGCAAAATAAATTACTGTGGTTTGTCAGCTCACTGCTCACAGCGTCTTCTGTACCAGCTAGGACACAGTTCCATTAGGAAATGGGTTTTCAGTGGGTTTGTCTTTGGAGACTCCTTCCCTGATCTGCCCTCTTTTCAAATTCTCACAATTGGGGTAGAAACCAGGGCAGATGGAGGGCATTTTCTGACCTCCTCTCCTATGTTTTCGTTATTCCTCTAACCACTGGGGTTATCATTCTTCCTCAGTGTAGTCAATCAATGCTCTAGAACTTGACATGCCACAATATGGGTTAGCAGAGGGTAAGCAGCCCTGGATAATTCAAGGAAATTTAGCCTGGCTGGTACCAGCTGGGGCACATCCTAAGGGACTTTCATGCTCTCATGAGCTCTCATCTTACTGAGGGGAGTGTGACCCAACACATTAAGCAATTAGTTATACAATCACTATTTCTTACAGAATCTCTTCCGCCTGTCTCCTAAACACCTACAATGATTATTCAGTGGTAGACTTTTTTTGCTTTTTATTCTTGAAAACCTTTCACTAAGATATAATAAAGAGAATAAAACTACAGGTATTAGTATATTATTTCCAGCAGCTTTGAATGACTGTTACCTTCATCACTGAATTTTTAACCCCCAGAGTATGAGTCAAAAATCAAGGTAAATAGTCTTTCTCTCTTGCACAGATATGCAATGAGTCAGTGATGAGCAAAAATCTCTAAAACTAATTTAATTCCTTGCAATCATCCTTAACACATAATTGGAAAACACTGTCAAGTTTTTCCATCCCATATATATATTGATGAAGTTTTTTTTGTGTGCCTCAGACTAAGGAAAATGTTCATCAGAAGAGGCCAGATAACTACACAAATTTTATCAAGTGTTCTGAAAGCCCCATAAATGGTCCCAGATACAGTCTTATATGCAGAGTACATCATGCAAAATGCCCAGCTGGAATTAAGATTGTTGGAAGAAATAACAATTTCAGATATGCAGATGATACCACTCTAGTGGCAGAAAGTGAAGAGGAACTAAAAAGCCTCTTGATGAGGGTGAAAGAGGAGAGTGAAAAAGCTGCCCTAAAACTCAACATTCAGAAAACGAAGATCACGGCATCCGGTCCCATCACTTCATAGCCAATAGAAGGGGAAAAAGAGAAGCAGTGACAGACTCTTTTCTTGGGCTCCAAAATCACTGCAGATGGAGACTGCAGCCACGAAATTAAAAGATACCTGATACTTGGATAAGCTACGACAAACCTAGACAGCATATTATAAAGCAAAGATATCACTTTTCCGACAAAGGTCTGTACAGTTTTCCAGTAGTCTATGGTTTTCCAGTAGTCATGTACGGATGTAAGTGCTGGACCAGAAAGAAAGCTTAGAGCCGAAGAATGGATGCTTTTGAACTGTGGTGTTGGGAAGACTCTTGAGAGTCCCTTGGACTGCAGGGACATCCAACCAGTCCATCCTAAAGGAGATCAGTCCTGAATATTCATTGGAAGGACTGATGTTGAAGCTGGTACTTCAATACTTTGGCCACCTGATGCGAAGAACTGATTCACTGGAAAAGACCCTGATACTTGAGGTCAAAAGGAGANACATCCAACCAGTCCATCCTAAAGGAGATCAGTCCTGAATATTCATTGGAAGGACTGATGTTGAAGCTGGTACTTCAATACTTTGGCCACCTGATGCGAAGAACTGATTCACTGGAAAAGACCCTGATACTTGAGGTCAAAAGGAGAAGAGGGTGGCAGAGATGAGATGGTTAGCAACACTGACTCAATGGACATGAATTTGAGTGAACTCTAGGAGATAATGATGGACAGGGAAGCCTTTAGTGCTGTAGTTCATGCAGTCACAAAGAGTCAGACATGACTTAATGACTAAACAACAACAAAAATCTATACAGTACAGAAGAAAAAAATCAGGGGTTGCCTACACTATATAAACTTGAGGATAAACTCACTTTGAGAATAATGAATATGGTTTCAGATAAAGTAGGATAAATTATTTTTAATGAAAAATGGACTATTACATCTACTACTCAAATTTTTAAAAATAATTCTACAGATACCCAAAAGAGAGACATTTCATTCCAAAGCACTATCAAAATTGTAGGTCACTGTCAGTGTTTGCTTGAGCTTTTCATGAATATTTTTTTTCTAGCCCCCATAGACTTAAACCTCTTTTAATAAAACCTGCTCTTCCTCCTCCATAACTTCATTAACAATGTTCTGTTGTTTCCAGTCATCCTGAGAAGAACAGAAATAGGGTGTGTTACTCCTGACATCATCATTCAGAGAAACTTCAGGGAAGAAAGGTTAAACATACATCTGCTCCAAAGGGAAAGGAACAGTTAAAAGGTTTATTTTGAAACAGGGTAGAAAATTGCTTCTCAAATATTCAGGTTTCTGAGAGACTTTGATTAGACTAGATACAGCAACTATAAAGAAAAGTAAGATAAATGAAACAATACATACATAGAAATATGCTATTAGAACCCAATATACAGAGAAAAAACAAGTGACAATGATCTGTTTTGTTTGAGGGAATATGGAAAACAGCAATTCTCTTCTCACCAAAGGATCCAATAAATCTCCACAGAGGAATTCTCTTTCATCTCTCATGAGCTCAGCACTAGCATTGAGACAAAGGGGGTAGGGTCATTCAGTTCAGTTCAGTTGTTCAGTCATGTCCAACTCTTTGCAACCCCATGGACTGCAGCACGCCAGGCTTCCCTGTCCATCACCATCTCCTGGAGCTTGCTCAAACTCACGTCCACCAAGTTGGTGATGCCATCCAACCATCTCATCCTCTCTTGTCCCCTTCTCTTCCTGCCTTCAATCTTGCCCAGCATCAGGGTCTTTTCCAATGAGTCAGCTCTTCTCATCAGGTGGCCAAAGTATTAGAGCTTCAGCATCAGTCCTTCTAAAGAATATTCAGGACTGATTTCCTTTAGGATGGACTGGTTTGCAGTATGGTCCTTAGTTTAGGTTAATTCTCCCACTAGAGGGAAAGACAAGTTTGGACCCAGATCATTTTCACCATTCAGTGGCAGGTGTGCTGGGACAGAGATAGGGACTTGTGTGTAGGTCTTGGATGCTCAGAAAAGGAACACACTCCATCTGGTTGTGGATGGAAGACTCACTGAAGTAAAATTTGCAGAACCTGCAGATATAAACCAGATCAAGACAAGATGCTCCAGGCTCCAGAACTCATGGTCAAGGGCAGGAGAGGTCCCAAGGAAGCATGGAGTGTATGAAGTAGAAAACTAAAACCACTTACTACTGAGTCATCAGTTACAACTGCAAAATGAAGGAAGAGAAACCTGGAGAAACAGCTAAGGGCCAGATGATGCAGGCTCTTTGGGACCACTAGAAGGAGCACAGACTTTATCCTTAGGGGATAAGAAAGGGGAAGTTAAGGAGGTACTGAAATGCTTTAAAGAAGGAGGCTGACTTGATCTGATTTGCATTTTAGGGAGAACATTAAGACGCAATGTGAAGGTTAGCAATGAGGAGTGCGAGGCTAGAAACAAGAAACCGGCCAGGGGATGAGAAATATGGAATACTCTGACCCAGCCACAGAAAAAAGAACGGACAACAGGGACCAAGTGTGAGTCAAACTGGCTAGAATCAGATAGTGGATGAGGAAAAGTGAAGATGACTTTTCAGGAACTCAAAGAATCATGGCAACCCACTCCAGTATTCTTGCCTGGAGCATCCCATGGTCAGAGGAGCCTGATGGGCTACAGTCCATGAGGTCTCAAAAGAGTCACACACGACTTAGCAACTCGGCATTAAAAACAACAGTGCAAAGAGTTGGCCACAGCTGAGCGACCGAGTATGAGTAAGAGCAAAGAATACGGAATGGATGAATGAGCCCATGTGCCGGATGAATACTTGGGCATCATTGTTTGGGCTGTGGCAGGCAGTCACAATGATGCATATTGTAGGAAAACTTTCTTTCCTATCCAAGGCTAATAAACCAGAGAGAGGAAAATGAGAAACAAACACACTTTTAAAGTAGTACATCCGGGACTTCCCTGGTGGTCCAGTGGCTAAAACTCTGAGTTCCCAATGCACAGGGCTCAGGTTCCATTCCTGGTCAGCGTACTAGGTCCCACATGCTGCAACTAAGACCTGGCACAGCCAAATAAATACATTATAAATACATTAATTAAAACCTGTGGTGGATTCATGTTGATGTATGGCAATCCCAATAGAGTATTGTAAAGTCAAATTTAAAAAAAAAAATAAATAAATAAAAATAAATTGTAAAAAAAAAATAAAAATAAAAAGAAAACATAAAAAAAAACAAATATTTAAAAAATAAAGTAGTATATCATCTAACTTTTATCATTATTTAGTTGGGGAATTTTATTGGTGATGGTGAGCAGTGGGCTAAGTCTTCCCCTCCCATGTAACTGAAACATAAGCATTCCAAATCACCCTCTTAAAAATAAAACGGAGAATAACAATCAAGTTGATTTAGAAAATACTATGAAAACATACACACCTGACAAGGAGAGTGTTAACAGTTAAAACTGTATTTGATGTTTTAGAGAACCGGTTTACTAGGCCCTTGAGAAGAAGTCTTTGGAGTATAGGTATACACAGAAACGTCTGGAAGTCTTGGCTCTTACTAATGAGTAAGAGGAAACAGTAGCAGAAAATATTTCCTATACTACAAAACTTTCCTTTGTAAATAGAGAATCAAAATTGGCCATAGTCTTATTATTATAGTATATTTGCAACAACAGTGAAGAAAAATAGATCATACAGCTTGGCTGGTTTGAAAGAAATTGTGAATCATAGCTTCAAGATGTGTCCATTGGGTAAAATAAAATAAGCCCAAGGCAGTCAGTCCTTGGTTGGTATGACCCTTGGCGCCATTTTGTTCGTGTGCCACAGCCTAGCTACAGCTACAGTTCTTAAGCTTTAGAACATGACAATTTCCTAAATTATAAGCCAAAAATGACTCCCTGGTTATGAGGGGATACACATATACCATGGCTGACACTAAGGTACACCTTGGGTTCCAGTCCACACCCTCCTTTTTTCTAAATAAGAATGATGATTTCAACTATATTATCAAAATAATGGATAAAAAAAATTGGTATCATTTCCCAATCATTCCCTTATGCCTGATGTTCCCAACCCCCCAGATAATAATACAAAAGAGGGAGCAGCTTAAGCATGCTAGTGCTTCCTGTAATTATGTGTGAATGAGAAAAAGAGGTGTGTGTGTGTATGTGTGTGTGTGAAAGAAAAAATAATTGAGTGTACACAGTACTATGAGAGAGAGAAATGTCAACCAACAGTGATTACAGACACCGGCAAACTAAGCAAACAGGAAAAAATAACAACAACAACAACAAGCAACCAGATAAAAACATGGTTCGGCTGTGTAGAAAGAATACTAATTATAGTAATTTCTCTCAACTGTGTACCACATGCCCTAAGTACCAGGCAGCACAGTGAAGAATACGTAAATTGTTAACTATGTATCTGATTAACTTGCACTCATTTTAACAAGGTTGAACTTTGTTAATGTATAATCAAACTTCATAATCTCTTCATAATTTATCCTCCTCTAAAATGGTCATGGCATCTGGTCCCATCACTTCATGGGAAGTGGATGGGGAAACAGTGGAAACAGTGTCAGACTTTATTTTTCTGGGCTCCAAAATCACTGCAGATGGTGACTGCAGCCATGAAATTAAAAGACGCTTACTCCTTGGAAAACAAGTTATGACCAACCTAGATAGCATATTCAAAAGCAGNAAAGCATTCAGACCATAGCAGTGGCATTGCTGTGAGACCATTGGGTATCCATTGCAGGCAGTATAACAGACATGGCTAATGCTTCTTGTCTTATGTGCTATTATTCTTCTTTCACTTATAGGCTATTATTCTTTCTCTTAATTTATTAGGGAACATAAAAATCAACATCAGAGGAATCTAAATGAAAGATTAGAAAGAAAGATACGGTTAGTCAATAAAGTAACTGCTCTTTCTGACTAATCATTTAACTTGTTGGAAAGGGATACCTACCCAAGTTGGCCAAATAGCCTGGTACCATATTTCTGTATTTTCACTGATTTTCAGTAAAACTAAAAAAACTTGAGAGCTCCTTTCAAATAAACTTCATTGAGGGATTCTATTACATGTGTAGTTTGCGTGTGTGTGCTTAGTCGTGGCTGACTCTTCGCCATAAGTCCCCCATAGACTACAGTCCCCCAGGCCCCTCTGTCCATGGGATTTCCCAGGCAAGAATACTGGAATGGGTTGCTATGCCCTCCTCCAGGGGATCTTCCTGACCCAGGGATCGAACCGACGTCTCTTGTGTCTCCTACATTGGCAGGCTGATTCTTTACCACTCGCGCCATCTGGGAAGCCTGNATGGGATTTCCCAGGCAAGAATACTGGAATGGGTTGCTATGCCCTCCTCCAGGGGATCTTCCTGACCCAGGGATCGAACCGACGTCTCTTGTGTCTCCTACATTGGCAGGCTGATTCTTTACCACTCGCGCCATCTGGGAAGCCTGATGTAGTTTGGGGAGCCCAATCACGATGAGATTTTTATTACCACCAGGAAGTTCCTTCAATCCCATTTGCAGTTACTCTTTTCTGCTGCCCCAAGCATCAGGCAGCCACTCTAACATAATACTGTCAGTTCTAGAAATTCATATAACTGGAATCATACTGTGCTGACTTTGTTTGCCTAAGTATGTTTTTTAAACTTGTCTGTATATTTATATGTTTTATAGTTTAATGTCTGGTTTTGTTACTGAGTAGTACTCATACAAACTTTTCAGCTCATTGATTTACCTTCTCATGGACACTGAGATGATTTTTAGTTTGGAGATAGGAAATATCTATAACTATTTGTGTATATAACTCTTGATGTAGCCACGTTTGTATTTCTTTTAAGTAAACAGTTGAATGGAATTTCTGAATCATATGGTAGGTGTATCTTTAAAAGAAACTCTCAAATGACTTTACCATTTTACATCATGACAAAGTTTCAAATTTCAGATTGTTCTATATTCCCTCCAAAACTTGGTAAAATCAGTCTTAAGGTTTTTAACCTTTCTAAAGGTGATATCTTCTCATTGTTGTTTTAATTTGTATTTTCTTGATGACTATCAGTGTTGCACATCTTTCTTGTGCATACATATTCATGTACATACAATATATTTGGTGAAGAATATACTCAAGTCTGTTACCCATTTTTAAATAATAGGGTGTTTGTCTTATTTTTGAGTTATAGAGTGTATCTTGTCAATACTTTCTTCTAGTCTAACATGGTTTTCCCAATGGTGTTTTTTAAAGAACTGAAGGTTTGGATCTTGCTGAAGTAAAAATGTTTTAATTTTTATTTTATTGTTAGTATTTTTGTATCTTATGTAAGAAATCTTTACCACTATTCACTAATATTTTCTCTAATACATGATTCTAAAACTTATATAATTTTAATTTTTGTTTTGTCACTAAGATATCTCAAGTTTTGTATATGGCATGAGGTGGAAACCCAAGGTGGTGGTTCTTTTGTTTGGCTGTGTACCATACAGCTTATGAGATTTTAAATAGCTCTCTGAACCAGGAATTGAACCTGGGCCCCGAGCTGTGAGAGCAGGAAGTCCTAACCACTAAGGAATTTCCTCTTTTTATTTTTAATATAGTTTTTGCAACATGATTTATTGAAAAAAAAAAACAGTTTTTTCCTTTTGGAATTATATTGGTATCTCGGTACCAATGTCAAAAAGCAATTGACCATATATGCTTGTGAATTTATTTCTGGACTCTCATTTCTGTTCCATTGATCTATAGAACTATATTTTCTGGGAGTTTGGGGAAGACTGTATTAAATCCACAGATAAATTTGAGTAAGCTGATATCTTAACACTATTAACTTCCCTTTCCTTGGCTGCTATTATATTTTGCTCTGTTAGCTGGACCTTAAGGTCTGAAGTCACCTTCTGCTCAAGGAGACCTTGAGAGATGCTGGACTAAAACTCACTTCACTTTTCACCATTGGGCTTCACTGTCTTCACACTCTAACTAAACACATTCTCCTTCCTGAGCAATGGCCTAGGAAGAGAATACTTAAAAAAAAAATTTTTTTTCCTACCAATATGTGAGATATAATCAGATATTGTTATTAAAAAGACAACCAGTGAGGCTATATTTCAGTTTATAATCTATTTAATCAACACTGTTTCTTAATATCAGTCAAATGCACTCATCCTCTCTAATTTCACTCCCTCTGTCTCTGTCCCAGCTCTTAGAATTACTTGTGTGGTTTACTGGTCCCTTAGGATCTACTCTGGAAACCCAGTAATTCATTTTCTACATAGCAGTTATAGAAAGTATGACAGGATTTTAAAAAGGAAAATGTTACCACTTGGAGTGTGAAATCTTCCTCTGTATTTAGTAGTGGAAATTATTTATAGGTGAAAGAATTGAGAAGGGGAGGAGGGGGAAATATCCTTGAAAGAGAACAAAACATGACATTATGAACAGTTGAGTTTTTTTTCCTTGAACCATATATTGCTAAGGCTTCAGACTTCTCTTCACAAGGTACAGTTGATCCTTGAACAGTGTAGAAGTTAGGGTTGCTAACCCCCTTATAACTTTATAGGCAACCCTCACTATCATGATTTTGCATCTGTAAATTCAAATTCAACCAACTGTGGATTGTATAGTACTGCAGTATTTATTTAGTGAAAATAAAAATCAGATACAGGTGGACCCACACAGTTCAAACCTGTGGTGTGTAAGGGTCAATTGTGTATTCTATGATTCAGTGAATTTTTCACCATCCCTGTCCCACTTCCAGCACCTTGTTCCCATCTGATTTACTCAGTGTCTTCCCCATTTGTGCACACTTCAGTCTCCCGTAACCACTGCCACTCTCAGCTTCATGACTTCCTTGACAGATTACCTGGCTTTGGATTTATCATCTGAGACACTGCCTTCAGAATTGCTTCCTTTTACTAACTGCATGTCAGTGACCACCTGAGGACGTCCTTCTACTACATTCAGCCTAGGTTTCCAAATTAGGTTTCCTGGAAGTTAATAAAATACAAAATAACTTCTCTACAGTTTAGCAGGGGTGGGGGGAAACCAACTAAGCTATCATGTATATTGTCAACATTTATTTAGTAAATATCTATTGTACATTTAATATGTGCCAATTTTCAGTGTTGGATATGCAATAACTAACATATTAAGATAGTTTTCTATTTCTAGCATGCTTTCCATATTCTGGAGGATATAGTCTATTACAATAGTGAGAGAATTTCTATGGTAAGGAAGTATAGAGTGTCATTACAATATCTACTTGAAATACATATCTCAGCTTATAAGGAAAAATTTCTTGGGAGAATAATTAAAATGAGTNAAGATAGTTTTCTATTTCTAGCATGCTTTCCATATTCTGGAGGATATAGTCTATTACAATAGTGAGAGAATTTCTATGGTAAGGAAGTATAGAGTGTCATTACAATATCTACTTGAAATACATATCTCAGCTTATAAGGAAAAATTTCTTGGGAGAATAATTAAAATGAGTTGGAGTTAGCAAAGGAGTTGGCGAAAGTGGTAAAGAATCTGCCTGCCAATGCAGGAGGCACAAGATACTTGGGTTCAACCTCTGGGTTGGGAAGATACCCTAGACTATGAAATGGCAACTCACTCCAGTGTTATTGCCTGGGAAATCCCATGGAAAGAGGAGCCTCACAGACTACAGTCCATGGGGTCACAGTCAGACATGACTAAGGACACGTGCACACACAGACTTAGCTGATGCAGTCTGAAATAAGATCTGAGAGCTGGAGATCCAAGCCAGTGTAGGCTGTCAGTGTGTTAATACATAGCCATCCAGTATGCCCTGGTAAATTCCTGGGGGAGTTAGCAAGGAAGAACTGGGGTAATGTGTGGAAGAGTATTCAGGAAAAGTAAACAGACATTTGAAAATCTAGGTGAAATAGACCTCATAGCGCCTTTATAGGTTGGATGGATGGAAGTTGTCAAGAGAAGAGCCAGAAAAGCTAATTCGTGGGTAGTTCATCAAAAGCCTTTGAGTCATGAATTTGGATTTTATCCTAAAGTAGCAGTTCTTTGTTTCCCCCCAAATCTCAAATTTTTTATTAAAAAAAAACACTAAGATAATAAACTTTCTAGACTTTTAGCAATAATGTGCTGTGCTTAGTTACTCAGTTGTGTCCATCTATTTGAGATGCCATGGACTGTAGCCCTCCAGGCACCTCTGTCCATGGGGATTCTCCAGGCAAGAATACTGGAGTGGTTTGCCATGCCCTCCTCCAGGAGATCTTCCCAACCCAGGGATCAAACCACGGTCTCCCGCACTGCAGGAGGATTCTTTACTGTTTGAGCCACCAGGGAAGCCCTTTAACAGTAATAGTAGATGCAAAAATACATGGAACTNCCATGGGGATTCTCCAGGCAAGAATACTGGAGTGGTTTGCCATGCCCTCCTCCAGGAGATCTTCCCAACCCAGGGATCAAACCACGGTCTCCCGCACTGCAGGAGGATTCTTTACTGTTTGAGCCACCAGGGAAGCCCTTTAACAGTAATAGTAGATGCAAAAATACATGGAACTGTATCAGCGTTTTGAGTGAATATAAATTAGAAATCTGGTGCTCTATTCATAATAAGTCAAAAAAGTGGAATCAATGTCATAAACTTTTTAGCTAGGCAAAAATCATTAGTTTTCTAAAATATATATTATACATACTATACATACACATAATATATGTATATATATACACACACACAAAAGCTTTTCTACTACACTTGATAAAGGCTTGAGAAAGAATAACAAGAAAAGAGAGAGAAATTGGAAAACATAAAATAAATGAAGTGGGAGCACTGAATATGAAATAAGAAAAGTGAGGCAAACTAGATAAAAAATAAAAGATCATTGCTTTTAAACATGGCTGATCCTCATGTAGCAGTTCTTGGACCTCAAAGTACATTTAAACCAAAGAGAAATTTTGCATTATAGAGTCTTTTGAGGTTAGTAGTGGAGCTTGCTATTCTGCATTTCTCCAAATTTCTTAGGTATTGCTGATGCTGCAGGCTCATGGACCACACTTTAAATATCAGGCTCTGAAGGAAGTAGTAATAGTTTGAGTGATTTTAAGAACATAAACTATGATCAATGTTTGTCTTCCAGAAAGATCACTTTGATTACAAAATAGAGGATTAACTACAGAAGGGCAAGCTTAGATGCAGGAAGATTTTTGTAGACTATTTTAAATTAATTGTAACCTGATATGACAACACCTTAGGCTAGTTGATGGCATGGGTATGGAGAAAACTAAGAAGATTCAAAGATGTTTGGGAGCTTAAAATGAAAATCTTGAAAATAGATTGCACTTTGGAATTGGAAGAAAATATAGAAGATGAAAGTTTATAGGTTTTTGGTTCAGTCAAATCTGTTGCTTTTCACTGTGATATAGGGGATCTGTGGAAGGTGTATAGAATAAAAGATCAAGACTTTTTTTTCCTGCGGTTTCACTGAAAACTTTTTTTCTTGAGTTTTAATGAATTTGGTGTGAGGCACCCAAGGAACCAATCCCATCCACACAGGCCACAGTTTGATATTCTAGTTGGAACNATGAAATAATCATGTTGTATTGTGTATCAGTACTATGGGTCTGCTTTTTAGCAGAAACACTCATGTATAGACAATTTGTGTAGAATGTCAGAGGCCTGGTATGTTAATTTTTACATACTTTCTGTGGCCCTGGGAAATGGTTCTGGACTTAAAAGCTTGACAGAGGAATATGGAACTATCTTGACAACAAAGTTAACATTGAAATACCATTTTGAGAAGTTACACACACTTCAAATATACAAAAATGTAGGAAAGGAAATAATGAAAATATAACATTTATGTACTCATCACTTAACTTTGTCAACTCTTAACATTTTGCCCAATTTCTTCCCATTTTTTTTGGAAAGAAAAATTTAGAAATACCACTGAAATCAGTTGTGTACCCTTCCTTGATTCCATTTACTTTGTTCCTATCTGCATCTGAAGGAAATCTTTTCCCTTGTTTTAAGTATTTGCCATTTTTCTGTATATAAATAACCTGGAGAAGGAAATGGCAACCCACTCCAGTATTCTTGCCTGGAAAAATCCCATGGACAGAGGAGCCTGGAGGGCTGCAGTCCATGGGGTTGCAGAGAGTTGGACACAACTGAGCACTTGTCAGCAGCATATATAAATAATGTATGATATTGTTTTNTGGAGAAGGAAATGGCAACCCACTCCAGTATTCTTGCCTGGAAAAATCCCATGGACAGAGGAGCCTGGAGGGCTGCAGTCCATGGGGTTGCAGAGAGTTGGACACAACTGAGCACTTGTCAGCAGCATATATAAATAATGTATGATATTGTTTTTGCTTTTGTTTCTGCTTTTTTTCCCAAACAGCTTTCTTGAGGTATAATTGACATTTGATAAAGCATACAATTTGATAAGTTTTGATATATATACACACCATGAGACCATCACTGCAATCAAGATACCATGAACTCTTCACCACAGTCCAGATAACAAAAATATATCCATTGCTCCCAAAAGTTTCCTTATACCCCCCTGGTAACCCTCCTTCTGACTTCCTCTTCATCCTCCCACATGCACATACACTCCTACTACCTGAGCAACCACTGACCTCCTTTCTGTCACTTTGCGTTAGTTTGAATTTTCTAGAATGTTCTATAAATAGAAGCATATAGTATATACTTCTTTTTTGTCTGGTTTCTTTCACTTTCACTTTGCATGTATATTTTGAAGTTCATCCATGTTGTATTGTGTATCAGTACTTCACCACTTTTGTTTTTATTTTCAATTATATATCTTTTTAACAAAAGATAAATAAAATACAAAATAGACACTAATATCAGATTTTATGTTGAACCAGCCTATGTTAAGGTAGGAATATGAAAACATACAATTTGACATTCTTAAAGTAGGTAAGAATTAGATCTGTTTGCATCACTGTCATACTGGTCTGAATTTAGANAAATACAAAATAGACACTAATATCAGATTTTATGTTGAACCAGCCTATGTTAAGGTAGGAATATGAAAACATAAAATTTGACATTCTTAAAGTAGGTAAGAATTAGATCTGTTTGCATCACTGTCATACTGGTCTGAATTTAGATTCAATGTATATCTACAGTACTTGACAGTTTGATTTAGTTACTTTCCCATCAGCAGTATTTCTGAGATGTTAACTTAATGCAATATTCTAGTGGGTTTTGGTAGTTTGGAAAAGCCAGTGAACTGTTCAAAGTCAATGTACTTGTGTCAGGGGTTTTAAACAGGCTGTTTTCACTGATCCCATTCTGTCAGTATTATCTTCACAATGTTATTAGAAGAAGCTAAAAAATCATGTCATTCTCAGTTACTAATAGCCCTACAGGCTATACTTGTAATATTTTAGAGAAACCTTCAACTTCAGGTTTCACTTTTTGCAAATTTTACCAAGAGACACCTGCTGGCTATAAAGATTAGGTACTCTAATATTCAAGATTGTTATATAAAGGCAGTCACAATTAAAATAGCAATTAGTATCACAAACCATATCCTCTGTGATAAAGGAGAGGATTTCGGTGTCTGAATACCCACCTCCAGAATTGTTAAAGACCTAGGACTGATCAGTCAACACTGACTCAAGGGTGAAAAACTTTTTCCCCCCATTCAAAGGCTAACACATTTAGTTCTGAGTATAAGATACAAGGAAATGTTTTGAAAATCAAAATTTTATAACCAAGTGGAAAACAGAATTGTTACTACACAGATTGACATCAGGGATAAAGTTATTCACATGTTCTACAGATTTCCTTCCAGTAACCCAACGCTCAAGACAGGTTATCAGCTTCAGATCAGAAAAATTTGAGAAGGCAAAAAGAAATAATTATCAAATAACTACAGTTATAGTTACTACTAATTAAAAAAAAATGAAATCCTTGTTTCAAGAAAGAGTAACTAATTGCCTTCACAATGAGTCCTAACACTACATAAAGGGCCATAAAAACTGAGGAAATAAAGTTTGAAACAATAAATAAATGTTGAGAAGATATTTGTGATAGGTGGAGAACTAAGACCGTTTCCCACATCACTAATATAAAATCTCAAATAAAATCTTAATCTGCACTTAATGTGCCACTTTATTTCTTCTTCTTTGTTTTTCACTGTGTAAAGGAAAGAATTTACTAGGAGACTTCTGGATGCTTTATTAAAGTCAAGCAGTCTCCTTGCTTCCTGACTTTAACAAGAATAGATATGGATTTTTCCATCGATAATCAACAGTAAGAATCTAAAAGAATGTATCAGGAGAGTCTATCTTGGGTCCCCATCAGTGATGAGTTACTACTGTCCAAGGAAGGAGGCCATGGGGTCATCTGGCCACTGACATTTCATTCTGTAGGCCTCCATTTCCTCTTCAGTGGTTCCTGAGTTTCATATATGCTGTCGTAAGGTCACTTCCTCTCGTCAATCTGCATGATCTCCTTGACGTGAAGAAGATGGGCCTCTTCTGCATTCAGTGCCTTTTTTTTCTTCTTTTTCTCCTCTTTAAGTTTTTCCTGATGCATTTCCATGAGGGTTTGAGGGTTTTTTCACAGATTCTTCTCCAGTTGCATCATTTATACTACATTCCTCTGAATTAGCAATCTCATTCCCAGCTTCTGCAGTACAATAGGAATACTTGAAAAAAGAATGACAGCATTTGTATCCCCATCAGCCTTCTTTCCAGGAAGATCCCCAGATATGTGTATGATCTTCAGATCTTCCTTATACTTGGAACAGGTGACAGCCACTCCTGTCCTTTGATGACTATCCAATATCTTGAGTATTCCACATAGTTTTCAGTCTGAGCTAAAAGCAGTTTGGCTGGAGGAGCATCCAAGCGTTCTTGACTGCCGTACTTTTCCAGGATGCTTTCTTTCTGCTGTTCTTTGAAGTCTTCTTTCTTGACTTTGAAGGACTCATACAGTAGCTCTAGTTTTGTAGGATCTGCTTGTAGATGCACTTCACACCCCTTGTCATAGGCTTCCCAAGCAAACAGTTGAGTCTGTGCCATTAAAATGGTATCACGTGTATCTAACGCAGTTATCCCCTGCATAGCTGACTTCATCTGGATTCTTTCCTGTATTCACATAAGGGATTCTCTCTCTTTGCTCCAGTTTTGGGATCATAGTAAGCAGAATTTGGATCTAAATTCCACAAATATTTTACAATATATTCTTGAATCCTGAGATTCCGATAGTAATTCAACTCTTTGAGTCAAAATTCTGTCCAGGCATGTCAATGTCATCAGCATATTTATCTTCATCCTCATCTTCACTGTTATGATCTTTTTCCATCTTAGAATTCATTTCTTCTTCTTCACACTGATGTTTTAGAGAATTAGCCTGTTGCACTAATTTTCCTGAGGTTAATTCTTCTTGGAGTTTTTGGGCTTTCAGTGTTCACTTTGCTAGGTCAACTTTGGCATCAGTTCAGTTCAGTTGCCCAGCTGTGTTCAACTCTCTGCAGCCCCATGAACCACAGCATGCCAGGCCTCCTTGTCTATCACCAACTCCCAGAGTCTACCCAAACCCATGTCCATTGAGTCAGTGATGCCATCCAGCCATCTCATCCTCTGTTGTCCCCTTCTCCTCCTGCCCCCAAATCCCTCCCAGTATCAGGGTCTTTTCCAATGAGTCAGCTCTTCACATGAGGTGGCCACAGTGTTGGAGTTTCAGCTTCAGCATCAGTTCTTCCAATGAATAACTAGGACAGATCTCCTTTAGAATGGACTGGTTGGATCTCCTTGCAGTCCAAGGGACTCTCAAGAGTCTTCTCCAACACCACAGTTNTCAAGGGCACTAGGCCTTACCTAAACCTGCGGTTCATATGTGAAGCCAGGTGTGTGGGGCAAGGAAAGAGAACTGCAGAGTCAGATGAAATGAGATGATGTGCATGAAAATCACACTGCAGAGTGTGGGTGGCCCATGTTTGATTAGAGATCTCAATGAGCAGAATCAAAAGAATTAGGGTTTGAGCCCTGATTCTATTCAGACAGCTTTTGTGTCCTACCCTTGGCGAGTCAGACATCGGTGTCTTTGTTTTTCAGGCAGAGCGAGCAGTACATGTATTTTCAACCATGTGGGGTTGGTGCCTCTAAGTCCCACGTTGCTTGAGTCAATTGTGCATTATTTACAACTGCACTCCCATCCACAACCTCCCATGCACCCCACCCCACACACTCTCCCTTCCCTCCCTACTTCCTTCTTCATTGCACTTATCTTCTGATGTTTATGCAATTCACTTATGAGTTTGCTTATTAAATACCTTCCTCTCCCAGAATAAAAGCTCCATGGGGGCAAAAGTTTTTTTATCACTTTAGTTTACTGTTAAATACTTGCTGCTCAGAATGGGATCTGGCACATAGACATTCACTAAATAGCAGTCAAATTCAGTAGAATTTATACCTATATGCATACACATATGTAAGATCAGAATCCTTGACATATTAAGTTGAATTCATGCTGTCTCTAAACCCTCCAAAGTATATTCATCAATCCTGCTTTTCATATTTGTGAAATCCATTGTATATAGTAACATTTTATATCTCATTTGAGGAAGAAGAAACAACAGTACTCCTTTTTTTCCATAGGTTTTTAAAGCTAATCCTAATGTCACCTAATCTTCTGACTTTAAATGGCATTTTCAGAATCATTCTGTTGAAAGATAATCAGTTGTGAAATGAACAACCAAAAATTATTAATACAGAATACTCACTGACTGATGCTGAAGCTGAAGCTCCAACACTTTGGCCACCTGATGCAAAGAGCTGAATTAATAGAAAAGACCCTGATGCTGGGAAAGTTTGAAGGCAGGAGGAGGNGAAATGAACAACCAAAAATTATTAATACAGAATACTCACTGACTGATGCTGAAGCTGAAGCTCCAACACTTTGGCCACCTGATGCAAAGAGCTGAATTAATAGAAAAGACCCTGATGCTGGGAAAGTTTGAAGGCAGGAGGAGGAGGGGACGATAGAGGATGAGATGGTTGGATGGCATCACCGACTCAATGGACATGAGTTTGAGCAAACTCTGGGAAATACTGAAAGACAGGGAAGCCTGGCATGCTGCAGTCCATGGGGTTGCAAACAGTTGGACCCAACTTAGTGGCTGAACAACAACAGCAACATGTTTAGCTAAACTGTCATAGTTGAGGTGCAATCTTACAAAACGAGAGACCTTGTTTTTTCCAGTGATCATCAACTCGAAAGATTTACAACCTCAGTTCTCAATAGTTGAGTAGGGAGTTTTGTGGTTCTACCAGAGAAATGACCCAGCTGTCATATCAGTGGGACACCCTGCAAGTGATCAAAAGATAATTACTGAGCCATGGGCTCTGATGTACTAAAGGTAGAGATTGATCACTAAACTAAAGGTAGAGATTGGTGTTGTCTTGAGAGAAAAAGAATGCTAGCTCTCCCTCTGACCACTGGACCATGGTTTTCCTGCACTCATCCCCTCCTCTGCATCCAGAGATGCGGGGGCTTTTATTTCTATTGCTGGCACTTCTTGACAGGGTTGCTGAGTTTTTTGGACTTTGTTCTGATGATCTGATAAGATTCAGATGAATTTAGAGAAACTCCTTCAAAGCTGTTATTTTTTTTTAATAAAATTTTATTCATTTATTGGCTGTGCTGGGTCTTCGGTGCTAGAGGGGTTTTCTCTAGTTGCTGCATATGGGCTTCTCACTGTGGTCACTTCTCTTGTTGCAGGGCATGGGCTTTAGGGCACAGGTGCAATAGTTGTGGCACATGGACTCAGTTGCTCCACAGTATGTGGGATCTTCTGAAATCAGGGCTTGAACCCATGCCTCCTGCACTGGCAAGCAGATTTTTTTTTTTAACACTGAGCCACCAGGGAAGCCCCAGGTTTGCTTAGGTCTCCAAAAAAAGTGAAGACTCCTGATTTCATAATGACCTTGCTTATTGATACACCAAGATAAGTCACTCCTGGTGGCTCAGAGGTTAACACGTCTGCCTGCAATGCGGGAGACCTGGGTTCGATCCCTGGGTTGGGAAGATCCCCTGGAGAAGGAAATGGCAACCCACTCCAGTATTCTTGCCTGGAGAATCCCATGGACAGAGGAGCCTCGTGGGCTGCAGTCTATGCGGTCGCAAAGAGTTGGACACGACTGAGTGACTTCACTTCACTTCATTTGCTTATTGATACACCAAGATAAGTCACTCCTTTTTTTTTTTTTACTAAGAGTTTTATCCATTTGTTTAATTTCCAGATCCACTGACTGATATAATATCAGGATCTTATTATATTTCAGTTATTCCAAATACTTACAGGCGTGAAAATCTGTAAAGACAACCTATATCCACACTTGTATCAAATAATTACCCAATTTTGAAACTTGATTTTAGAATCACCTTCACACCAAGTATTTTTCCTTAGTAATTTCTACTTCATCTGCTTTCCAGGAGATAGACATTTAACTTCCCAGAACTTTATTGAAACTCCAAGAATCCTTGACATACAGAAGGCTCTTAACACTCTTCCTGCGGGAACTGAATCTGTATATTTCAAACAGGAACAAAACCCTGAGTGCACATGCCCTGTGGACCTACGTTAAGAAAGCTCGAACTGTACCCCCATGTACTAGGGACAGGGGTGGGTCCAGGGCGGGGGACAAAAGGACATGCTGTCCTCCTCTGCAGGACTGTTACCCAGATGTTGGAAGAGAATGACCCAACCAAAGCTGGACACTGAATCTGAGGCTGGTCTGCCACTGTCACCCCTGAGGAACATATGAAGTTTATTATAGCCTTTCATGCCTTTCTCTTTTTGTCTGAGAGCTTGCAGGCAGCTATGCTACTGCCGGTCTTCAGCTAGACAGGCCTCTAGCAGCAGAACTCAGCTGGCAGGAGAAGGGGCCAGCAAACCAGGCAGACCTCATTTCAACTTTATTCTCTGTCATTATTTATCCACAGGCAGAATTCGGATGTTGAAAGCTCTTAAATGGCCAGAATTATTGGCTAACACTAATAAGATGCTGGCTGGCACGAAAGCAATGAAAGTCCTGGACGGAGGTTCAAATATGCACTTAAAGGAGAACCTGACTTGACATCACTATTGGAAGCCCCAGGGAATTCAGCAGGCCACAAGCTGAACATGAACCCGCGTTGTTGGGCAATAGTTTAAAGAGGTCATCGTCACTCTGAGGCTGCATGTGAACAAGCTAGATGCCTTTATTAAGTAAGTTCATATTCTCTATACTGTTCTAAGCCCCTAAGGAGTACAGAATTCAGTGCTGGGTTTATTTTAAGGATATTGCTGACCACAAAATACCCAGAGAAAGTCACCGGGATAGTAGGGTGATCTTAAGAAAGCTTTGCCTAAGAAACCTGGATAAAAACTTGGGGGAAGTAATGGGCCTCAGTCCCCAAGTATCTGAAGCGTTGACAGGTAGGGCAGACTCCTACATGGATTCAACCATCCCTGGAGAAGGGAAGAGCTACCCACTCCAGTATTCTTGCCTGGAGTATCCCCACGGGCGGAGGAGCCTGGCAGGCTGCAACATGTGGTGTCGCACATGAGTTGGACACGACTGAGTGACTAACATTTCTTGGGCACTCACCATATTCAGGGCACTGTAATAGGTGCTGTGTTATAGAGATTAAAGACACACAGGACCAGCCTGAACCACTTGCACTTAAGTAAGATGAAATGAGGAGTCTGGGATCCCTGGCTTTTATTCCAGTTCTATTACCTAGTAAGTATGTCATTTTGAACAGTTTCTTATCTGCTGTTAATGACACTGTAGGCCCACATGGCAAGAATTTTTCNTTAAGTAAGATGAAATGAGGAGTCTGGGATCCCTGGCTTTTATTCCAGTTCTATTACCTAGTAAGTATGTCATTTTGAACAGTTTCTTATCTGCTGTTAATGACACTGTAGGCCCACATGGCAAGAATTTTTCTGAGAATGAAATGAGATAAAGATGGATAAAAAGAATGAGAAATTAGTAATTGATTGAAACCAAGTAGACGGGGGAGGTTTTAACACAAAGGCCATTCTTTTTTTTAAACACTGAACTTTTTATTTTGTATTGGGGTAGAGTCATCACCACCTCAATGAACGTGAGTTTGAGCAAACTACAGGAGCTAGGGATGGACAGGGAAGCCTCGTGCACTGCAGTTCATGAGGTCGCAAAGAGTCAGACATGTCTTAGTGACTAAACTACAACCACAAATAGCCAATTAACAATGTTGTGGTAGTTTCAGGTGAGCAGTAAAGGGACTCAGCCATACATACACATGCATCCATCCTCCCCCAAACTACCCTTCCATCCGGGCTGCCACATAACATCGAGCAGAGTTCCACATGCCAAAGGCCACTTTTGAATGAAACCTCAAAGGACAGAAGGGAGTTGGGTTTTGGGTGACACAGGAGAAATGGAAGAAGAACATTCCCGGTGGATGGGACAGTATGAGCAAAGGCAGAGATGCAGAAAATAAAGCAGTCTTTAGGGAGACCAGTGAGCAGTACTGTGGCTGGAAGACACAGGAAGAGGAAAGTGATGAGAACGCCCTATAAAGACACAACAAATCTGATTTTCTGCGTGGGAGGACTAGAACTGCATGCCAAGGAGGATCTGGGCAGTGGAAGGCTCGTCAAGGGAATTTAGGAGAATCAATCTGTGTGCAAACATGGCTGGCGTCAGGAAACCAAAGTGAAGAATCTTTATAAGTCTAAGCAAGAGATTATGAGAAAGCAATCCAAGATAATAGAAATAGAATCCAAGAAATAGATGGGGAAACAGTGTCAGACTTTATATTTTTGGGCTCCAAAATCACTGCAGATGGTGACTGCAGCCATGAAATTAGAAGATGCTTAGTCCTTGGAAGAAAAGTTATGACCAACCTAGATAGCATATTCAAAAGCAGAGACATTACTGACTAAGGTCCATCANTGAAATGCCTGCAACTGGCATTGTTCAACAGAAAGGACCCAGTTCTTCTCCATGATAACACCCAATCACACGTTATACAACCGATGCTTTAAAAGTTGAATGAATTGGGGTACAAAGCTTTGCTTCATCTGCCATATTCACCTTACCTCTCACCAACTGACTACCACTTCTTCAAGCATCTCAACAACTTTTCGCAGGGAAAATACTTCCACAACCANAGTGATGAACAGCAACACATCATGACACAATATAGTGTTTCCACTTGGATTCGCTTCTTGGGGCTGCCTCCCAGGACAGCAGAGATGGGGTGCCTTCAACCACAGAGTTGTGGGGACTTGGAAGCCTCAGATCCAGGTGTCAGCAGAGTGGTTCTTTTCCAGGGCTGTGATGGGTAACCAGTTCCAGACCTGCCTCCCACCTTCCGGGGATTGCCTGGCCATCTCTGGTATTCCTTGGCTTCTGCAGCATCGCCCTGATCTTTCTCTCCATGTGCACATGGTGTTCTCTCCATAGGTAAGTCTGTGTCCAAATTTCCATTTTTTATAAGGACATCAGGCATATCGGATGAATGGACCACCCTAATGACCTCATCTTCACTAGTTACATCTGCAAAAACCCTATTTCCATATAAGGTCACATTCTGAGATTGGTAGATTAGCACTTCACATATGAACGTGGGGAGTTAATTCAACCCGTGAGATCACCGAACAGTTATAATAGTTGTAAGAACCTCTAGAGCACAGATAATAGAAAAACATAGCCAATACTAGGCAACTCATGCATTTGAGCTTTAACTTTGTTTTCATATAATTTGTTAAATTGTAAATTTGTATAAGACTTACACAGTTTAATTCATAGTCATAATAGATGCATTTAGCAACTGGCAAGCAAAATTCGTGAAAAGGTGTCTGTCCATCGACTCTCTCAAACCCACTTGAGTTGACTTCAGCACACACTGGATGAGAGGAGTGTGGCCTATAGACAGGGCCCCCTCAGAGCAGTTACGTCCCCTTGAGGGAAGAACAAGGGAAACCACCCCAAAGCTCTTCCGACTCTTATCTTGTGTTCCTCTACCAGGAGGAACCCAGGAAGAACCGAGTGTAAACACCATTTTCCCCACCCCTCCAGCCTTCTCAGATCCTCAGATCCTCAGCTTTGCTTAGCCAAACCTTATTCTCTTCCTCCACAGAAAAGAGAACATGTTCTCCTTGTGTTCAGCAGGGCACATGTGACTTCACGTCGGGGCCCATTCTCACTCATTATGCTCTGGTGCCCAGACTCTCTTCTAGACCAGGTAGAATCCTTAGCTCTGCGGGTCGCTTCTCCAACCAAGTACAGTCCACGTGAATCTTTCCTTTTGCTGAATTCCTATAGACTCTGTCTACATATGGCAGCGTGTTATCCTCTGGTTGATTTCTATATGAATATCTTGCTTCTCTACTTAACTGATACAATTTGAGAAGAAAAACTATATTCTCTCAGTCCCAGCCTGGGGCTAGACAAATGTATGTTATGTATGTTAGTCACTTAGTCATGTCCAATTCTTTGTGACTCCATGGACTGTAGACAGATTCTTTACTGTCTGAGTATTTCTCTAGACAGATAACAGGGGCTTAGTTAATGTTTGTCAATAACACAGATAATAGCTATCATCATCACAGATCAGTTTCATTTTGGGCCTGGGTTGCAAAGAACCAGCCCTCGGTTCCAGGGAAGCAGAAATGAAACGTAAGGATAATCAAGCATTTCTATCCACAAGCTTCGGCAAGCTTGAGAAGAAACGAAGACCTGAGACCAGGGAGAGGTCTCCTGAATTTTCATCGTGGGTGTGCCCAGGGTGGAAGTGGTGGCCAGCAGCCCACGAGAAATTCCCTGAGTATGAGTTCAGCTAATACACTCTGTCATAACCAATGTGCTAAAAATCCTCAGAGGCTTAACAAAAAGCGTTGCTGAGTTTTTCTTACATAAGCCAAGTGGTAGACTAGTGGTGGGGGCGGGGCACGTGCCAGGAAACAGAGCAGGCAGACCTCGGCTCACACGGCCACTGTGGACCCAGCTGGCAGAGGCTCTTGCACACATGGCTCCCATCCCCTTGGCCCTGGGAGCTGACATCAGCTTGCACCCCGGGAGGGAATGCACATACGGGATCACTCAGGAGGGGCTGGGGGCCAGATCTGGAAGTGGTTTCATCACTTCTGCCCACAGTCCATTGGCCAGAATCTGGACGGTCAATCTAATGACTCCACCTAAATCTATATGGGCTGGGAAGACAAGAACTTTACACTGTAGGAGGGGCACACAGATCATTGAGGGGCTAGTATAAAATTCTCCATGGAAACGGGCCTGCCCAGGGCCTCCCACAAGCCCTAACAGGGAAAGACCAAGATGGAGGCTTCAGTTCAGTTCAGTTGCTCAGTCGTGTCCGACTCTTTGCAACCCTATGAATTGCAGCATGCCAGGCCTCCCTGTCTATCACCATCTCCCAGAGTTTACTCAGACTCACGTCCATCGAGTCAGTGATGCCATCCAGCCATCTCATCCTCGGTCGTCCCCTTCTCCTCCTGCCCCCAATCCCTCCCAGTATCAGAGTCTTTTCCAATGAGTCAACTCTTTGCATGAGGTGGCCAAAGTACTGGAGTTTCAGCCTTAGCATCATTCCTTCCAAAGAAATCCCAGGGTTGATCTCCTTCAGAATGGACTGGTTGGATCTCCTTGCAGTCCAAGGGACTCTCAAGAGTCTTCTCCAACACCACAGTTCAAAAGCATCAATTCTTCGGTGCTCAGCCTTCCTGACAGTCCAACTCTCACATCCATACATGACCACTNAATGGACTGGTTGGATCTCCTTGCAGTCCAAGGGACTCTCAAGAGTCTTCTCCAACACCACAGTTCAAAAGCATCAATTCTTCAGCACTCAGCCTTCTTCAGAGTCCAACTCTCACATCCATAAATGACCACAGGAAAAACCATAATCTTGACTAGACGGACCTTAGTTGGTAAAGTAATGTCTCTACTTTTAATATGCTATCTAGGTTGATCATAACTTTTCGAAGCAATAGTGGAGGACAATTTTGTAAATTAAAAAAAAAAAAAAACTTTTGTGTTTTCAGCATACCATTTTCCCATAGGTATAAAAAGTGAATTAAGAAGAGGCGATGGACCAGGGATTGAACCAGCCCCCTGGAACTGGAAGCTCAGAGGCTAAACTACTGAACCATCGTGGAAGTCCCAAGGGAACAGAAAAGTCTTGAGAGATTTCCCCAAGAGTCATTCAGTGACAAAAGAAGAACTTTAACCATCATTCAAGTTTAAAAGATAGTGGAGGACAATTTTGTAAATTTAAAAAAAAAAAAAAAAACTTTTGTGTTTTCAGCATACCATTTACCCAAAGGTATAAAAATGAGTCAGGATTAGGCGATGGAGGTTCAAGGACAGTATTTTTAAAGCTGTTTGGCAGAGACAGAGAGGCATTATGGTTTGATGAGATGGTCGACAGTTCCTTTAGGATAGGAGAAATTGAAGCATGGTCATGAGTTGAGAAGAAAGAGATTATAAAACCGAGGTAAAACAACAAATGTTCAAGAACAACAGGAAGGGAATGCTGAAAAGGCAAGGTTACAAATAAGAGAGAAGACAAAGTCAAGAATATTATCACTGCCAAAGAAAGACTCTTCTTCCTTTGAAAGATGGGGGGAGGGGAGAAAACGAGTGAATGCTCAGGGACATTTTGATCTAGAAGGACAAGGAAACAAAATTGTTTACTGTGAATTGGCTTTGATCATCCTGGTGCTCTACAAGGAAAGTTCATCTTTTAAGAATGAAGGCAGTGGGTGGTTTTTACTACTCTGGAGGGCAGAATTAGGACCACTGTGAACAGGTCAGAGAGAGATTTATTTGGGGTCAATATAGGAAAAAACTTATTTAAAAGCAGCACTAGTGGAAAGTGGAGTTGGCCTTCTTATAAAGGTGTCAGTTGAGAAAACAGTGTTTGGGTTGGGGATACAACTGTTGCAATGCTGTCAGGAGGGACTGCAAACCCATGGTTTCCAAGACGCCTCATGTATATGACTCATTCTCAATGCTATATTTTGTAGGTTTTTTCATGTCAACAATTCAGGTGTCACTGTTACCAAATACAAGAAAAAGAAGCCCATGAGGACTGGAAGAAAAAACATAAAGAAAAAACGTGTTCTATTAATACAACGTCTTTCTTTCCTAAGGAGAAAAATCATATTTTCATAGAAAAGGAAATAGCTGGTACTAGAGTTAGATTCTGTCTCCAAAGTAAAATGCATCTCTACATGTCTCCAAAGTATCTATAGGTCTCCATAGCTCGGCAGCAAATCAAATTAGAAAATACCACTATGTTCTGGGGAACCTTATATTTACGCATGAGCTAAAATGTAGCCATGGAGGAGGAAGTCTCCAGAACCCCTTTAATTTTCCTACAGCTAAGATGCAATGGGGAACTTACTTACAAGAGCAAAGCATGTAAGCCAATGGGCTTTCTGTTCAGAACTCATAAAAATGCATACCCGATTTTCTATTAAAAAAGAAAAGGTCACAGAAGCTTGGCAATTATTCACCACTACAGTTATAATTTTTTTTATATNCTTACTTACAAGAGCAAAGCATGTAAGCCAATGGGCTTTCTGTTCAGAACTCATAAAAATGCATACCCGATTTTCTATTAAAAAAGAAAAGGTCACAGAAGCTTGGCAATTATTCACCACTACAGTTATAATTTTTTTTGATATAAGAACTGTCCATTCCTAACATCAAAATTTAGTGAACCTATCAAGTATTCCAGCATCAGGTACCACACATCTGAAATAAATCTGCTCACAGATTCCATTTAAACTGGCCACATCATCCAATTAAAATTTAAACCTACAAAGAATTGTCATTCTGTATTGACCCATCAGATATTTTACCACAATATTACTCCAAAGAGATAAAATGTACAAGCAAAAACTAATATTTTGAGTCAAAGTTCAGCAGCCAATATCCTTTGACAGCTTCAGACATAAGCAATATTAAAAGTCATAGGAGGGTCCTATTTCATGGAAGTGTTACTGTCTACAATTATTTGTGTCTAGTGCACTGCCTGGCACATGGTAAGTTAACTTAGCTTACTGAATAAATGAATGGATGTATGAAAGAATGGGCTTCCCTGGTGGCTCAGATGGTAAAGAATCTGCCTGCAATGCAGGAGACTGCCCCTGGGTTGGGAAGATCCCCTGGAGCATAACGTTACAACCCACTCCAATATTCCTGCCTGGAGAATCCCCATGGACAGAGGAGCCTGGTAGGCTCCTCATGAAAGAATGAATGACTTTTGCTGGCAGTAGCTCAAAAGCCACTTTGTGAGGAGGTCTGGTCAATCCAGACACTAAGCATCTTTCTGGTGTCCCCAGTGACCTTGGGGACTGTTTCTTGTGATGTTTCTTGGCATCACCAGCCCCAGGACAAAGCAGCAGATCCATTAAAATCCCCCTAACCCAAATCAACGTGGACCTAAGGGCTGGGACTTCCTGAACATCATCAGTTTTAGAAATCTGACTTGGTCTAAATGTCATTTGGTTTAATCTTCCAGAGATTCCCTCCAGAAAAGGGTGGGTATCTTTAAAGGTCGCCGCATCTCCTCTCACCTCCACCACAGGAATAAAAGTTGAGAGTGGGAAAAAAGCAATAGATAGTCACTTTTTTGTTCTAAAGTGCCCCGGCAGCAAATCTTAATGACATCTGCCTCCAATTAAGCCCTGCCAATGCAGCTATGTGGCTGAGTCCAGCTGCAGTCCACCAGGAGGTATATTTCAGCTGAGGTGTCATTCACTAACATCATTCACTAAGTAATAAGGAACACAGTTTTGAACGTGCTTTGACATTTATTATCTCATTTGAGGTCCATTACAACCCGGGGAAGGGGGGAAAGGTGTTTCACAGAATGGAAAGCAGGCTTGGAGATGCAGAGACCACACAGCAAGCAGAGCACCAAACTTGGGCCAGACCTTTGTCTCCTAACCCTGTCCCAGTATTGCTTCCATTGTGCTGGGTTTTAACCCGATTTTCTCATCACCCAGAGCTGGGGAAAGCAATGAGGACACTGTGGTACCTCGTGCCTGATGTAGCTTCTGCTGCATCTCATTCAGGACCTGAGTCCTTGTTTCCAAGGTCAGGATGGAATATTTCTGGGAACATGTATCCAGAGGGTCCTGGGTACCCGATACCATAGGTTCCACAAGAGAAAGCTGAGGAAACGTCCCTTCTCAAATCACATACCCAGGAAGAACACTATACTCCAGATGGGTCTGCCTACTGCAGGAGGAACCTGGACCAGCATTCCCCAGAGACAGGACTCTTTGTTACAGCAACCTTAGGAGACAGATAGACAACACCCAAACAAAAATATGTAAGTCTGGAGTCATGCCTATTAACACCAAGGAATTAACATTAATGCCTATTAACATTAGGAATCAAGGGCACAGGGGAACTGGTAAACAGAGAAGATGAACAGAAAGAGAAAGGCAAATACCACATGACACCACTTATACATGGAATTCAAAATAGGACACAGATGCGCTTATCTACAAAACAGACTCACGGACAGAAAGTAGACCTGTGGTTGCCAAGGGGAGAGGGGAGAAGGGGAAGGATGGACTGGGAGTGTGGGGTTAGCAGAGGAAACTAGTATATGCAGAATGGATAAACAAGGTCCCACACTATAGCACAGCAACATGTATTCAGAGTCCTGAATCCTGAAATAAACTATAATGGAAAAGAATATAAAAAGGAATGTGTGTGTGTGTGTGCGCGCGTGTGTGTATATACACACACGCATACACACATATATGTGTGTGTGTGTAAGACCAAATCAGTTTGCTGTATAGCAGAAATTAACACAACATTGTAAATCAACTCATTTGAATAAAAATATTAAATTTAATTTTTTTTTAAAAAAAGGATGAGTGAGGTTGAAACTCCTGAGCAGGTGTCAGGCCTGGCAGGGGTGAAGGAGGCAGGTGAGGATACTGGCCAAGCGACTCTAGGGGGATGCTGGCTTTGAGGGGTGGACAGAAGGTGACATCCTGTGACCAGCTCCTCACCTAGGAGTTGCTTTACCCTCCTGGGTAGGGGTAGGCCTTTCTCACCAAAATCCGCTCACTTTTTAAGGGCAACAAATTATAAATTCATCAGTTTATCTTCAACATACAAGCGAAACTGTGTGAAGCTTCCTGTCTCCAATTTGGCATTTCCCTTGACTATGTTTCATCATTTCTAAATCAGACTGCAAGCCACGACTGAGGAAGGATCCCCTGGCCTGTGTCTCTATATATAGTCCTTTATCCACCACACTAGAAGGTGCTAAGAAGCCAGTGATTGATGACGATATTGCTAAAATGGTTACATTTGGAGCTGGAAGAAGGAAGGTATTTTTTTCCATGAAAACGGGGGAGGAAGAAAGCCCCCTCGCAGTTTCTAATATTGATCTGGCTCCACTGTAGTCCCATGAAATAAAAGTCTATAAAGTCACAATGTCTCATTGGAAAGACCTTAAGAGCCGTCTCCAGGAGCTTTCCCAGCAGTCATCAGGGGAGGTATCATTGCTAATCCTGAACTCACTGCAAGCTGGCTTAATTTCGAGAGACAAAATAAAAGTGCTGCCTTGTGGCAAAAGCCCACTTCTTGGTGCCATTAAATCAAGCAAAGGCTCTGCGCCAATATTAATTTAGTCACTGCTGGCTCCCCCGCTCCCCGTTGCCCCTCCTTTCAGGAAGCCCCTATGGAAGAGGCCAAAGGAAGCCTCGACGTGCAAATATCGTTTATCAAGTACAGATAAGCTGCAGCAAATCATGCTCAGAGCACTTAAAAAAAAAAAAGATTCAAATGTTAATACATCAGCGCCAGAACATGCTGTACAAGCGACAGTGAAACTGCAGTTGTCAACGTGTGAATTTAGTCTCGGGGTAGGTTCATGCCAGGAAGTAAAAAAAAAATTCTCAATTTAGACTTCGTCTCTACCCCTACCCCCAAGCCACGTGCTTCCCGGAGGATATGGGGGAGTACACGGTTACTCAGCAGATGTACTTCACACCAAGAAACGCTCAGGGTATATTCATCCCAGGAAAGGATGTGCCGTTCTCCTTTCGTCCCTAAAGTTTTAGTCTGAAGCAGTCCTTCACGGGGCCAAGCCACACATCATGGGCAACATTCCTGACTCCCACGTGTGCGTGCATGCGTGTGCATGAGTGTGTGTGTATATATATGCATTCTTATTCATGAGAAAGGTTTCTACAGGGAAATCACGGGGATTTTGCTGTTCAATGTTTCAGAAAGCTGGCCTGCCCATCACAGCGGATGAACACGAGTAGGCTGAAGCCACCTGGGTTGAGAGAACACTGTCAAGGGCGAAAACCCAGCCCCAAGGCCACACCAAGAGAGGCAAGGTCAGGGAGAAGCTCCGAGTCTCCCTGGGGGCTGAGGGGACACGGAGGGTGGCAGAAGCCCAGGCCAGCTCTGCTGATGTGAAACCAAGCTGGATTCCAGTTCAAGTCTGACAGGCTGCTTTTCTGTTATCAAAGCAGCAGACTCAAACTTTCATTTCAGAACGCATCTGGTCTCTCTGTCCATCCCATCAGAAATAGCTATCTTCTTTAAATTGGAAATCAAGGCCGTTTATTCTTTTCAAAACTGTGCTGTGGGCTCTTCTGCCTGACTTCTAACCTTCACTTCGTTTGCACAACAGCTAAGCTGTTTCATCTGAAAAAGGGGTGGGCTGGGGGAGCCCGCCCCTGGCCTTTACATGAGTGATAGATTTGCATCAATTTTTGTCTCCAAGGAGAGTCTATCAGAGATAAAGATGCAAAGTATTTAGAGAAAACTTATTTAGAGGGAAAGAGGTACCAAACCACTCTTCCAGCCTTTTCAACCAAAACATCAATAACTTAAATCTCTTCAAGTGATAGAGCCACAAAAACTTTTATTAGGCATTTTAAGTTTTAATGATAAAGGGGAAACCTCTCTTATTCTTATCCCTCCCTATACACCTGAAGTCATTTTTAAATGATGAAATAACTGTAGTGTGTTTAAATGCATGTACCTGATATGCATATATGCATATAATATAGATATTCTATGTGAATGTATATCAGCCATATTTGGAGCTCCAGTACTTCCCACCCACTTGGTCAAAAGCTCATTAATTTATCTGCATTTATCTAAGCAAGAAATCCATTATCACTTCAAAAAGTACTTCCAAGTAGCAACAATTTGAATTAACAATAAATATGTACTATGTCTCTAATTAAATCAGAAGTCACATGACTTAGGAAAGGTTCTCTCTGTTCAGGGCAATCATCTTTCCTGTGATGCTTTTAAGATTCTGAGATGATTTACGGTATCAGAAAGCATCATTCTTGAAGTTACAACCTTTCACATTCATTTCCTAAGATGTATTTTTCCCTCTTTATCAATGGTTCCTTCTTTATCAATTGGAAAAAAAAAATCACATTTCATTTTCAATTGAGGGATGCTCTTTTCTGATCCTTCACAGATCCTAATGACACACAAATTCTGACGTATTTAAAGGAAAAGGACATAAGACCATCTTTCTCAGGACCTACAGGAGAAAGGAGGCCATGCGAAAGCTGAGTCTAGACACATNGTTTTAATGATAAAGGGGAAACCTCTCTTATTCTTATCCCTCCCTATACACCTGAAGTCATTCTTAAATGATGAAATAACTGTAGTGTGTTTAAATGCATGTACCTGATATGCATATATGCATATAATATAGATATTCTATGTGAATGTATATCAGCCATATTTGGAGCTCCAGTACTTCCCATCCACTTGGTCAAAAGCTCATTAATTTATCTGCATTTATCTAAGCAAGAAATTCATTATCACTTCAAAAAGTACTTCCAAGTAGCAACAATTTGAATTAACAATAAATATGTACTATGTCCCTAATTAAATCAGAAGTCACATGACTTAGGAAAGGTCTCTCTGTTCAGGGCAATCGTCTTTCCTGTGATGCTTTTAAGATTCTGAGATGATTTACGGTATCAGAAAACATCATTCTTGAAGTTACAACCTTTCACATTCATTTCCTAAGATGTATCTTTCCCTCTTTATCAATGGTTCCTTCTCTATCAATTGGAAAAAAAAAATCACATTTCATTTTCAATTGAGGGATGCTCTTTTCTGATCTTTCACAGATCCTAATGACACACAAATTCTGACGTATTTAAAGGAAAAGGACACAAGACCATCTTTCTCAGGACCTACAGGAGAAAGGAGGCCATGCGAAAGCTGAGTCTAGACACATGCTCAATAACTTCACGATAACACATCTCTCAACTATGAGTTTTGATATAAATATGTAATTAAAAACACAGACATCGGCACCATGATTTTTCTATAGAACACCAATGTAGTTAACAAAATGGCTATAAACTAGTCACTGGTAATTTACTCTTCTAAATGATTTAACCTTTCAAATGATCATTTCATCTGTTTTCTATATTATTAAAAAATCAAAGAAATTCGAGATATGGAAAAGCCATGTTGGCTGAGGATCTGAAACTGATTTGGTAGNATGATTTTTCTATAGAACACCAATGTAGTTAACAAAATGGCTATAAACTAGTCACTGGTAATTTACTCTTCTAAATGATTTAACCTTTCAAATGATCATTTCATCTGTTTTCTATATTATTAAAAAATCAAAGAAATTCGAGATATGGAAAAGCCATGTTGGCTGAGGATCTGAAACTGATTTGGTAGCTTTCGAGTTGACATAATCTTGGCCCGAGTGCAGCTCATTTTGGAAAGCTGCCTCAAATTTCCCCTGGTTTTGAACTTTTTTTTTTGTTTCCTTACCACTTTCATCTAGCAAGAAATCATCCTGGTAACGGAACTTCTCCGGTCCACATGCAATAAAAATGTCATCGTCACCAAAAAAGTCCTGAAGGCACATCACCTACAAGAGAAAAGCGTGGCACTCAGCAAGGGGTCAGCAGAACAGCAACTCCAGCAAAGCATCCCCGCCAGTGGACATATGCGTACAGCCACTTCCCAGCTAATGGAATCAACAGGGCCACTCCTCCGGAGGAATTTCAAAGGGAGGTTTTTCAGCATCTGTTACTAGTAAGAAACATGTTCCGTTTCAGTGGTGCAGGAAGGCGGGAAAAGGTACATAGAACCGGTAACTGTCACATTTATGACTTGACATATCAATAGGCTAGGAGGTAGGAGCCCTTTATTTTCACAACAGACTGGACATAGCAACTTGTAGAAAAGGAGCGCTCCTTCACTCCTCTGATTGTAACCGTCCTGGAGGGCAGTGAAAGTCAGTGCATGGTTTAGCAACAAATGTGTTTTCTAGTAACTGATGCCATAGTTACATGATGATGGTCGCTGGGGCAACAGCCAAAGAAAAATCTTTGTACCCTAACAGGAATAGAAAGTCTCCTCTAGACCCCATCTGTGCTGTGCTAAGTCATGCCCAACTCTTTATGACCCATGGACTGTAGCCCGCCAGGCTCCTCTGTCCATGGGGTTCTCCAGGCAAGAATACTGGGGTGGATTGCCATTTCCTCCTCCAGGGGATCGTTCTGACCCAGGGATCAAATCCGCGTCTTCTGCATTGGCAGGAGACTCCTTTTACCACTGAGCCACCTGAGAAGCCCAAGATCACTTCTACCTCTATCTAAAACAAAAATGGTACCCTTCATAAAAGGAATAACAGAAAAAGTCAGTTATTTCGGAGATTTGGCTACAGAGACGAAGCAACTGTATCCCTCATCTCAAGCTAAGCTGAACTTTAACACTCCCATGGTTCCCTAGCTTGTGGTCACACAAAGGGAAAAGTTTTAAAACGACCTTTTGATATTTTATTCAACTTCTTCTCCAACATGAACTTTGAAAGCTAAATGCCGCTTTTCAAGTAAATGTAGTCCAGATGAATAATTCCGAGCTTGCTGCTCTCCCTCCGAATATGTGGATGTGCAGTGTAATACTTTTGCTGTTGTTCACAGTATATATAATGCCAGTAGAAGGCACCGGAAATGCTTCTGATTTCTATCTATTTTCAATGTTTTTTGACCACTTGGAGCAGATTGTAAAGCGGTCACTTGAAGGCACCATTCAGAGCTGCGTGAAGCAGACTTTCGTATTTATTTATTGCATTTTCCCTTGGATATTTGAGGATCAGAGACAAGCCTTCCTGGGTCTGATGTGTGAGATGTTTTTGGTCTGTGCTTCCTGTGAAGCCCTTCCTTTATGTACTGGTACTTCATCCGCAGAGCACCGCTGGGGTTCTGGGGTTCTGCTCCTTGTCAGTTCCCGTAACATGACCCTGACAAGTCAAAGATGCTGGAGTGCTTACAGAAGTAAGGTGGGGAAGGATAGCATCGTTCAGAGCCCCAGATGCAATGCTGTGGAGGCATCAGATAGTTTTTCTCCAATAATCCCTCATTCCCAAACAACTACTTGGACAGAGTGAAGTCAGAAAGAGAAAAACAAACACCATATATTAACACATACGTGTGGAGTCTAGAAAAATGGCACAGATGAACCTATTTGCAAAGCAGAAGCAGAGATACAGATGTAAAGAACAAACATATGGACGCCAAATAGGGAAGGGAGGTGAATTAGGAGATTGAGATTGACACATATACACTATTGTTACTATGTATAAAGCAGATACCTAATGAGAACCCACTGTGTAGTGCAAGGAGCTCTACTCGGTGCTCTGGGGTGACCCAAACGGAATGGGAGTCTGAAAAGGCGGGGCGCGGGGGAAACAGACATACTATAGCTGATTCTGGGGAAGGAAAGGGCAGCCCACTCCAGGATTCTGGCCTGGGAAATTCCATGGACAGAGGAGCCTGGAGGGCTACAGTCCATGGGGGTCGCAACGAGACGCACACACACACATAGCTGACTCACTTTGCTGTACAGCAGAAACTAACACAGCATGTAAAGCAACTGTACTCCTCAAAACCAAACAACAACAACAACAAAACCCCCACAAATAACCACTCGGCTGAGGTCGCAGAATGATGCTTCTCTCACAGTTTGATAGTAAGCGTTAAGTGTGCGTGAGGGACATTCGTGGTGGTCAGCGCTTACTCTGTCTCTAAAAGCCTGAAGACACAGGTGACCTAAGAGGGACACTGTAATCATCCAGGAAGATGAACGGAAGGTCTTCAACACTCAGAAGCTTTGATCATCTACTTGGGTTAATAACAGGCCTTTTGAACTGAGAACCCGCTCTCTGCTACACTCCTTTCTGTCAGATTCCAGCCATGACTCTCTTCATTTGTATCTTCTTGACACAGCACCCCAGCACCGCGACCCCAGCTTTCCTGATCATCGCGGGAGTCATCTCAACCAACCCCGCCCAGGCCGTTGTCATTTTACTCGCGTAGGTCCATACTGTGCCAACTGTCTGTCCATCAGCTTACAGCACACAGGCATATACAAATGAGTAAGAATGGGGAACCATGTCTTATTCAGGCAAAAATGTGAACAATTAACCCTAAAAAGCAGTATTTCCTAAAGTGAGAATGATTTAATAGAATTTGTGCCCCAAAGGGTCCTATGGCCAAAGAGATCTGGAAAATTATTTCTCCAATATAAACAGACCCCTTTATTTCGCGCTGTGTCACTTCAGTGGTGTTCGACTCTTTGAGACCCCATGGACCGTAGCCTGCCAGGCTCCTCTGTCCATGGGATTCTCCAGGCAAGAATACTGGAGTGGGTTGCCATGTCCTTTTCCAGGGGTTCTTCTCGACCCAGGGATCGAACCCATGTCTCTTGCGTCTCCTGCACCGGCAGGTGAGTTACCACTAGCGCCACCTGCGTTTGTTTCTTTCTGATCTTCTCAAGACCCTTAATGTGCTAAGTACACTGCAACTCCAAAGAGGAGATGCAAAAATACAGTCTTTCCCAGACTTACTTGATTCTGGAACTCTCCTCACCAGCATGGTATGCTCTCTTATTGGACAGGTTCCCTTTAGTACTAAGCTGACAGCTGTTAAGTGAAGAGAATTTTAAATTCATTCAAACATTTAAGCTGGACCTACTCTGTGCCAGGCTCTGTGCCAAACATTATGATGACAAAGCTCCAATGGTTGAAAAATACTGTTTTCCAAAAGAAAGAAAGTGCCCTTTCTTTCCACATATCCCCATCATCTGCATTTCAGAACGTCAGTTGGCCAACCAGATCACCTCTATCCACCAGTGGCTACCTTATGCCACTGATAAATGAACAAATAACTATCAAAACCATAACCTGTTATGAGCAGGTTGCCAGCCAACTCCCTTCCATCACATCCAGAAGACCTATATCCTCCCAGCCCGAGACTCAGAGAATAGAGCGACAACGTACAAACTGGATGGTTTAGGTAGAATTCTGTTCCAAGTGGGAACTGAAACATGATGAACTTTTGATGCTGTTTCCAACTCCAGGACTCCAAGAACATAAAAGGAACACAGTGATGGCTACGGAAAAGTAACTGTCATCACTCATACACACACAAAGAAGGCAGGGAGAAGTCCTTTCAATGCCAAGCAGCATGTATCCATTTACCTCTCAATCGTCAGTGAGTGAAATCAAAGAATTTGTTCAACTGTCAGAAACTCTGATGTTTTCTATGCTCTCTGCTCTGGCATCATTTATCCATTTCTCTGCTTACAAAACTCCCACCCAGAGAAGGTGGGTAGGGTCAGTAGATCAAGTTCAAATTTAGAAAACTGCTCCCTGTTAGAAGCCTTGGTAAAAGAGTTGATAGCAAAGGAGGCTTAAACACAAGGTTACAATAAAGATGGATTTAGGATAATCTATGCACTTTGACTGTCTGTGCTCTCACTCTGGATCATTGAGCTGGAGGTAGCTACAAATGTATTCTATCCCATCTAACAAGAGGATAATAGAGGAAGATTTATAACCCTTTTTTCTAGGCCAACATACTTGGAAATTTTTCCTTTAGGCATTATAGTATTTTCCGACATCAAAGGATTAGAAAAGATAGAGAAATGTAAAACCAATACTGTGCGTAATGATCTGATTTGATACATCTATGCAATGTTATTCCTTCTTAAGTCTGAGGTTCTCAAGTCAGTGTGGTAACCAGCTTTGAGAAACAAGTTCCATTTATGTATTAAAACAACAGCATTCCTTGCTACAAAGAGATAGTGGCAGTTGCCCTTCTCTTGTGGCAGTTGCCCTTCTCTTCTGTGAAATCTCTAGTCAACAGGTATCAGGTATTGGAAGCATCCATCAAGACTGGGTCCAAGAAAGATGCAAAGGCAGAGAGAGGACGTTTGAGAAAAGAAAGTCCAGCCTGTCCCTGTCCACCATCACGCCTGCCGCCAGAAGAGGTGGTACAGTCAGTGTCCATCCATCTCTGTGGTCTGCATGGCCACAGATGCTGCCTCAGCACCGTCTCCCAAACCCAGGCCTTCCCTGCCCCTCCTCAGCACTCCCATCACCACCTCAGTCCACAGCTTAGCCTCCTACCTGTGGACCATGGTTTTGCTCACTCCCACCTCCTTTCTCTCCCACTGATCCTACTTAATTCTCTTAATCTCCTTCTTCTTAGTAAACTTTCAGTCTCTCTCTCCATGGCTCACACAAACATCTATGGCTTATCATCACACTGAAGTTCATCTTTGAGCGTGGCATTCCAGAATCCTCAAAATCTGCTCTGAACCTAGCTTTCGAGTTCATGGTAGCTTCAGCCATGAGATGCTGTCTGATACTCAATAAGTGCTGATATGGATGGATGGAGGGATGGCTGGATGGCTGGATTGATGGATGGACAGACAGGTGGGTGGATGGATGGATGGACAGATGAATGGTTGGATGGACAGATGGATGGACTAATTTAAGTACTATGCTCTAACAGGAAACATGTTCCAATTTATCTGCTTTACTTTCTCTCCTTCAAAAGGACTTCTTCTATCTTATGTGTGTGTGGCTTTGGAACAATTTTTTTTCCCATTAGGTATCCCCTTCTACTAACTCTTTGACTACTCAAATCCCTTCTTTGACTCAAGCCTCCGTGGAAGATCTAAGCCTTACCTTCTATCTACACTCCAACCCAAAGTGACTCACCCCTGCTCTGAACCCCTAGTCATCACTCCATAAGCGTTCTCTGGGCACCACTGTGAGAGGCCTTGAGGACAGGACTGCCTCAGCCTTCACCTCTTCATTTCCAGCGCTTAGAACAGACTGGCACTCCAAGGAACTCCTAACACACTGCAGTGAATCGGAAATTCAGCAGAAAGGAACCTGCAGTGCCTTTCAGCGTTTGTTGCGGGTCTGGAGGCAGGTGGCTGGGGTGCGGCTCCTGCTCTGCCATGACCACTGACCCGAGCAAGTCAGGAAACCCCTGTTTCTAAAGATCCTAAACTCCGGGCAGAGATGGCACCTCCCTGAGTGCGATTCTGCAGCCCAACGGGGACGTCCACTCTGGGACAATTTTCCAAGAGCACAGCCCGGTTGTAAAAGCCGAGGGTTCTGCGTTAACCCAGCTCCGCCCCTCAGATGTCCATCTATCTCTTCATGCCTCCGTTTATTGTTTTGGTTGTTTTATTTGACTGCGACTCAGAAGAGGATAAACCCTCAATACATTTTAGCTATTTTTATTAGCCCAAATACAGTTTTCCTTCCAAATAAGCACAAATCAAATGCATAGCTAATATAAACAAATAAATAAATTTTAACAATGCAGCAGATAGCTCCTGGCACAACAGGCTTCTACTGTAAAAGTAGATTTGGGTCAAAGGTAGCATATGGGTGCCCCTTCTCACTTTGGGCCTAGGGGGTCCTATAGGTCAATCGTTTTGGAGCAAAGCACACTTTTAAAAATATATATTTACTTAAGGTCTTCGTTGCAACAGGTGGGAACTGTAGCTGTGGCACGCGGGATTTTTTTAGTTGGGCCAGTGGGATCTAGTTCCTGACCGGGGATCAAAGCTGGGCTCCCCACATTGGGAGCCCCGAGGCTTAGCCACCGGACTGTCAGGGAAGTCCCACGAAGCACACTTTGAATTAGCGTCAGGGAGCTGATACAAAGCTGGCTATAGTTGCTGACAAGTTGGGTTCATGCCCCAGGTTTCCAATGAAATGATGCTGTGAAAGTCACCTGCAAATGTGTTCACCTGTGACCACATGAATATATAGTTCTATGAACCACTGTCTTAATCAGGGATTCTTGGGGCCAAATTTTAGTTTTGTGGGAGCTGGAGATGTGTATTCCTCTGAGAAAAGTGTCCTCTGTCAAAACGTCCCTACACTAGAAAAGGCATTATATGCAATTCATAAAGGAGGTAATCAGTTTATGGCACAAGGTGCCATCAATCAATTTTCAGTTCTTACCTAATGCTTTGGTTATTATAAGAATATATGTTGTTGTTCAGTTGCTAAGCTGCGTCCGACTCTTTGCAACCCCATGGATTACAGCATGCCAGGCTTCCCTGTACTTCTATATCTCCTGCAGTTCACTCAAAATCGACCATGTCCATTGAGTTGGTGATGCCATCCAACCATCTCATCCTCTGTTACCCGCTTCTCCTCCTGCCCTTAATCTTTCCCAGCATCAGCATCTGACCCCATGAGTCAGCTCTTCACATCAGATGGAAAATCCAATCCCAAACAGAAACACTTTATTGCATCTGAGGTTATCCCTGGGGATGATTAGCATAATACCATATCCATATCTCAAAAAAGATGGATGATTGCAATTGCCAGATATGCTGGAAAAAGCCTTTGAATGAAGGTCATGATACGTAGATTCTGGGCACAGATTTGGGTAGTCATATAGACTTGGACCAGTTACCTAAGTTCTCTTATCAGTTTCTCTAATGGTTCTATGTTTGACCATAGTAGTTATGTGATGAAGATATAAAGAAAAGATGTGTGTGTGTGTGACAGAGCAACAAGAACCTTTCCATATACATTATTACAGTTAATATTCAATATACATTATTACATTTAAGCCCCTTGGCTATGGAGACAGACAATAGGTAGATGCTATTTGGAGAAAGAAATGGCAACCCACTCCAGTATTCTTGCCTGGGAAATCCCATGGACAGGGGAGCCTGGCGGGCTACAGTCCATGGGACCGCAGAGCTGGACTTGACTGAGCAACTGGCCACACACACACAGAGTATCCATACTTTACAGATTTAGAAAAACTTAGCCAGATTAAACAGAAGATCAATAGGAATTTGAAACTAGGTCAGTCGGAATTCAAAGGCAGGCTTTTACCTGCCAAGTTTCAGGAAAACAAGACTATTCAAATGCATAGAAACATATACCCTTGCATTCACATATTATAAATTACAGCTGATAAAACCACTTAGTTATCCTCTAGTGTATAATGAAGTTATCTTAAAGCAAGTTGGAATTATTTCTTTGACTCAAGGAAAACATATTCAGTTTTCTGACATTCTTTATGTGAAATCCGAAAGCATATCTTTCCCATTAACTTGCCATCATGCACTCTCATCACAGGGGACCAAGCTGCTTGCGGAGGGAAAAAAATAAACACTGAAGAAAATATGGACTTCCTCGCCTCTGAGCTTCCGATTTGAATTGCTCTGCAAGGGCAAGGATTCAAACAAAGGCAATAAAAGCATCTGCTATTTACACATTTCCAATGCAGGACTGTGGAATCCACTTCCCCTCACTGGAATGAGATCTCCATGGTGACGCTGACATCACCAGGTTGGGCGAGATTCTCAGCAGCGCTTGTGTGATGAGATTTTCTTTACAAGAGCACCCTCTAGCAAGGAAATAAGGGATATCTCTGCAGCCATGGCCTTCCTCGTTTGAAGCCACACCAGCTTGTGTTAGACACACTAGTGTATTTTAAGTGAAATCACAAGCAACTACAAAAATAAAAGCAAGAAATTCAGTCCGTTTATTGGCATCACTGATTATGGTCTATCCTTTCTGTTTTAATATTATTTTCCTAAAAAAATATTTATAATTCCTCATTCTTCTTAATACCAGTCAAAGAGCATAGCTTTAAAGGCTCTGTTGACTACGTTCTGATGAGGTAATCTTTACCAAAAGGAATGCTTATACCTTAAAAAAAAAAGTTCAGTCACCTGTGTATCTAAGGTACCAGAAGCAACAATCTCCTTTCTACGCAATTCACAATGTGACCAATATAATTAGCTCTCAGTGAAAATCTGGCACACAAAGGCCCCCTCCTCCTGCCAAAACTTAGTTTTGAGAAAGTTTCTCTTCCAATTTCATTCCATACTTGGCTTCTTTCCTCATGTCTTAGTATCATTATGCCACATGCATTGTAAGTCAACTGTTGTGAATTTTCCTGTTCTTTAAATCATGCAATTCCATACATTTATGGTTCTGAAATATGTCTACAATTAGTTTATCTCCAGCTATTAGGAATATGTTAGGTATAGTCCCTTTATCACCTCCTCATTTCTTTGATGAGAAACTTAATGAAAATGGCAATGTTTTTTAAAACTGCTCCTCTAGCTAGACATTTCTAAAAAAGGAAAATATTTTCAAGAAAATCTGATTCTTCCCTAGAAAAAAATATAGTCAATAAGAAAAGTAATAAATTACTGTAATAAAAGTAAAATAACAAACAGATAAGGAAAGATCCTCAAACTGCTTTCTACAAGTTTGAAGTTCTAACATTCTTTTTTTTTTTTTTGTTTGGAAAAGTAGATAATTTTGTTTCTCCACACCCCCTCCAGCNTGCCACAGAGCAACTAAGCCTGTGTGCCACAACTATTGAGCCTGTGCTCTGGAGCCCAAGAGCTGCAACTACTGAAGCCTGTGTGCCCCAGAGCCCTTGCTCCACAACAAGAGAAGCCACTGCAAAGAGAAACCCACACACCACAGCTAGAGAGTAGCCCCCTTTCGCCGCAACAAGAGAAAACCCCGAGGAGCAGCGAAGACCCAGCACTGTCAGTTCAGTTCAATCGCTTAGTTGTGTCTGACTCTTTGCGACCCATGGACTGCAGCACGCCAGGCTTACCTGTCCATCACCAACTCCCAGAGCTTGCTCAAACTCATGTCCATTGAGTCGGTGATGCCATCCAGTCATCTCATCCTCTGTCGTCCCCTTCTCCTCCTGCCTTCAATATTTCCCAGCATCAAGGTCTTTTCCAGTGAGTCAGTTGTTTGCATCAGGTCGCCAAAGGATTGGAGCTTCAGCATCAGTCCTTCCAGTGAATATTCAGGACAAATAAAAATTAGAAAAACAAAAACAACCAAGTTGCCCCAGAGGCCTTCTTTGGGCAGAAGTAAGGCATCCCAGCCTGAGAAGGCAGGTGGGACCCCTTCGGATGGAGAAAGGTGCTCTGAGGACCTGCTTTGGGCTGGTCTGTTATGCCTTCCCTGTAAGCCTATTGCAGGAAGGTTTGGCTTCAAGCCCCCTAATCTACTTAACATCAAGAGGGGCTTGGAATCAGCAGGCAAGAGCCAGAGTAAGGTGGGACACCTGGGCAGCAGCCCTCTCCAGCACTCCTTCTCTGGGGCCGTGCGCACGCTGCCTGTGGCCCTTCCTGCTTATCCGTTTCCTTCCTTTGCCCTGCCATGGACCCGCTAAAGGGCCGGTGTCCCACTCTCCCTAATCTTCCACCTGGGCGCCAGCCCTGGCTGACCCCATCTCTCACTCCACACCAGGTTTCTGGGACAGAATCTGACTGCCCGGCTTGGAGTGGGGCTCACTGCTAATCCAGTAAGCTGGGAGGGGTGAAGCCTCTTGTGATGTTGAAGCCTTTGCTTGGGGATGGGGCATAGCCAGCTCCCTTAGAGGTCCTGGCGAAAGGCCAGAGGGCCCTCGCCCCAGATCCTCAGCTGCCTACTTGCATCCACGCCACATCCCAAGGCTGCCTTGTGTCCTAGCTTGACCAATGACACCTAGAGAAGAAGTATTCAGTGGCATGAGATTCAAATTTCAGCATTGTGTGAGCTTCCTAGGGCGGCTGTAAGAAAGTGCCACAAACTGGGTAGTTTAAAACAATAGAAACGTACTGTCTCACAGCTCTGGAGGTGTAGAAGCCCGAAGTCAAGGTGTTAGCAGTGCCAGGTACTCTTTCAAGCCTGCAGGAGGATCCCTCCTGGCCCCTTGAGCTTCTGGTAGCCCCAGGTGTTCCTTAGCTTGTGACAGCGTCACTCCATCTTCACATGGCCATTTTTTGCTGTCTCCAAATGGTCTTCTCTGTGTGTGCCTATATCCAAACGTCCCTCTTTTTTTTTTTTTTTTTCCCTAAAAAATATTTATTTATTTGGCTGCATTGGGTCTTCACTGTGGCACGTGGCATCTCTGTTGTGGCACATGGACTCTCTAGGTGTGGTGTGCAGGCTTAACTGCCTGGCAACGTGTGGGATCTTGGTTCCCTAACCAGGAAAGCAACCCAAGTCCCTTGCATTGCAAGGTGGATTCTGAACCACTGGACCACCAGATTCTTAACCACTGGACCGCCAAAAGTTCCTGTCCCTCTTCTTATAAGGACATCTAGTCATACTGCAGGATTAGGGCCCACCTTAATAACCTCATCATAATTTGATATCTGCAAAGACCTTATTTCTAAAGAAGGTCATAGTCTCAGGTACTGAGGAGTTAGGACTTCAGCTTATCTTTTTGGGGATACAATTCAACCCATAACAAATGTTCCTAAATAAAATGCAATGGGATCAAAATCCTGCTCATTCTGTGGCTAGCTGTGACAGAGACCATATGCGAATTGTGAAATACTTAACTATCTGGTCCTTTACAAAAAATATTTGCTGACCCCCCCTTAAAGGATTGGGTGGCGGTGGGAGGAGTCCACAGAAGGAGAAGGCTGGAGANAAAAAAAATTCTCTTTTGAAATGCAAGCAATTTAATTTGCTGGGTCAACCAGAAAAAAATCCCAAGAGTTAAGGAATGGAAAGTGCATGTACTCCTTGAGTGTGTTCTCAGACTCTGGCTTACATGGGCATCTTGTGATGGACAGAGGAGCCTCTCTGAGGGAGGAAGGCATTCTTCATCAAGGGTTGCCATCTAAATGATTCATCTTTCATTACGTATCCTGTTTTGCTTTGTTTAATATTAACATCTCTTTTTCTTCTTCTTCTTCTTTTTTTTTTAGTTATAAAATGACCGTCTAATACCTCCTTGGACTGCAAGGAGATCAAATCAGTTAATCTTAAAGGAAATCAACCCTGAATATTCAATGGAAGGACTGATGCTGAAGCTCTAATACTTTGGCCACCTGATGCAAAGAACTAACTCATTGGAAAAGACCCTGATGCTTGGAAGGATTAAAGACAAAAGGAGAATGGGGCAGCAGAGGAAGAGATGGTTAGATAGCATTCCCAACTCAGTGGACATGAATTTGAGCAAAATCCAGGAAGACAGTGGAGGTCAGGGGACCCAGGACCCTCCTGGTCAAGGGAGTCCATGGGGTCACAAAGAGTCAGACTGAACAACGACAAGCACCCAGAAATGACTAGGTGCACTGGCTCTGCCACCTAATAGATGTGTGACCTTGGGCAGCTATTGAGTATCCTCAAGCCTCAGTTTCTTCATCTGTAAGATGGGGCTATCAGCACTCGGCACCATGCCTGGCCCACAGGGAGTGCACAGCGGGTGAGCAGCTGCTCCTGTCAGTGCTGGCACTGGTTAGACAGAGCAGGTCTCTGGACCAGGCATCCTGCTGAGGAATCTGGGGCTATCTCTTAAGAACACAGTATGAAAACCTTTGAACATCTGGGAAAGAGAGGTGTGGAGAACAGAGCTGACCTTGGAGGCTTTCACTTCTGCCCTCTTGACAAGTTAATGCAACCTCAATCCCATTGCTCTGTCTGGTTTCTCCTGTGAAACATAGCTCCTGTGGACTACCACATCTTTATAATAGCTTACTCTGGGGGTTTCTTACTCAGGGGTAAAGAATCCACCTGCCAATGCAAGAGACATAGGTTCGATCCCTGTTTGGGGAAGATCCCACATGCTGTGAAGCAACTATGCCTGTGGGCCACAACTATTGATCCGGTGCTGTAGAGTTTAGAAGCTGCAACTGAGCCCATGTGCAGCAACTGCTGAAGCCTGTGCCTGCCTGGAACCCTTCCTCTGCAAAAAGAAACCACCGCAAGGAGAAGCCCACGCGGTACAACTAGGGAGCAGCCCTAGTTGCTAGGTCTCTAGCAGCCCCCACTCGCTGCAACTAGAGAAAGCCCATGCCGCAATGAAGACTCAGCGCGGCCAAAAATATATTAACTGAAAAAAAAAACTAATAGCTTACTCTGCTTGCCACCAGCTTCCCAGGTGGTGCTAGTGGTACAGAACTTGCCGGCCAATGTAGGAGACATAAAGAGATGCAGGTTTGATTCCTGAGTTGCGAAGATTTCCTGGAAGAGGAAATGACAACCCACTCCAGTATTCTTGCCTGGGGAATCCCATGGACGGAGGAGCCTGGAAGGTCACAAAGAGACACGACTGAAGTGACTCAGCACGCACGCAGGCACTTGCCACTCCACTTGAGGCATGGAAGCACAGTCCAAGAAAAGTGCAAGTGTCACACAGTTCTCTCTTTAAAGAGGGTACAGATAATCTCTCATCTGAGCTCAGAAGCAAATGGTTCACCCAACCCCAGATGGTTGCTCCTGTCTGTGTCCACCCAGATCTCTATGCTGAAATCCTAACCCGAAGGTGATGGTACTGGGGAGCAGGGCCTTTGGGGCATGATGAGGTCATGAATTAGGGTCCTTATAAAAGAAGCCTGAGAAGGTTCCTTCGCCCCTTCTACCAGGTGAGGTTACAGCAAAAAGACGGCCATCCAGGCTCTCACCAGACACTCGACCCTGGATTCCTCAGCCTCTAGGACTGTAAGAAGTAAAACTTCTGTTGTTAATGACCCACCCTGACTGCAGTATCTTGTTCAGTTCAGTTCAGTTCAGCTCAGTTGCTCAGTCGTGTCCAACTCTCCACGACCCGATGAATCGCAGCACGCCAGGCCTCCCTGTTCATCACCATCTCTCGGAGTTCACTCAGACTCACGTCCATCAAGTCCGTGATGCCATCCAGCCATCTTANCTAATGAGGTGGATGAAACTGGAGCCTATTATACAGAGTGAAGTAAGCCAGAAAGAAAAACAGCAACACAGTATACTAATGCATATATATGGAATTTAGAAAGAAGGTAACGATAACTCTGTATGCGAGACAGTAAAAGAGACACAGATGTATTGAACAGTCTTTTGGACTCTGGGAGAGGGCGAGAACTGGATGATATGAGAAAATGGCATTGAAACATATATAATATCATATGTGAAACGAGACACCAGTCCAGGTTTGATGCATGATACTGGGTGCTTGGGCCGGTGCACTGGGATGACCCAGAGGGATGGGATGGGGAGTAAGGTAGGAGGGGGGTTCAGGATGGGGAACACATGTACACTCATGGTGGCTTGAAGTCAAGGTATGGCAAAACCAATACAATATTTTAAAGTAAATTAATTAATTTTTTTAAAAAAGACCTTGCCTTCCAGTACAGGGTGTGCAGGGTGGATCCCTGGTAGAAGAGCTAAGATCCCACATGTGCCTCACAGCCAAAAAACCCACAACATAAACCAGAAACAATCCTGTAACAAACTCAATAGAAAGACTTTAAAAATGGTCCACATTAAAAAAAAAAATTAAAAAATATTATTGGAGAAAAAAATACTTATTCTTCCAAAACTATATTTGATAACTGATTTTTTTAATGCTTAATGAAAACAATCTCTGGAATTATTTGAATAACAATACTGTTTGGCATAACTGTATTGCAATCTAAGTAAAATGGAAAAAAGGCTGAAAAAATTGGCAAGAGTAAGATAAGGAATTTTATAGTGCAAAATGAAAGCTTGGTCTCGAAACATTATGTTTTTATAAATAAATGCTGATGTAAGTATACAACTATGAACACATACTTGGAGATGTTCCATATTCAGTGGCCATTAAAAAATTTATACATGGAGACCAAAACAGTCTTCACCAAAATTTCTTCTATGTCTTCATCCTATACTGTGTATATTAGAGCTTTTAGAATTCTTTTTTATTTATATACAGAGTTGAGTGAATAGCATGGAGCTGGCTGCCATTTCCCCCCAATGTGGGAGTGATTTCAAATGCCTACAGAGGCCCGGGAGGTAGCACAAACTCTGAAGTGGGCCAAGTACCATTAAACCCAGTGCAAATGGGGCGAAACGTGGCAGTTAACACAGGCAGTCAACGGAAGTTATAATAAATATAACTGTAGTAAACCGCAACCTCCCCCTCACCTAAAGGGGATACCTATTAACATTTATCCTGTAGGAAGGCTCCCCCAGTTGTGGCTAAACCGATTGATTTCCTAAGAGAAAGTGAAATCAGGTTTTTATCTGAAAGTCCCCAATTTTAAAATGTTGGCAATAAATTCATTTTTTAATAAAAAACACCATACATTCCAAATAAAACACATGTGTGTCTTGGACTCAACCCACAGGCAAACAGTTTTCACTCTGGGAGAGAATTCCACACTAAGTGGTGATTAGCTGTGGTTTACATGCTCAGGGCCAGTCCCTACGGCTGTGCCAAAGGTCCAGGGAGGACACCAGGCTTCCTGTCACACTCCAACTCCTATAATTTCCAAAGACAGGGTAGCCTGCACTCAAGACCCACCACTTCTGGAACCTGGAGCCCATGAAAAAGCCAATATGATCAATCCTGTGTGCGCTTGTGTGCGTGGGCACACATGTGGGTGTATCTTCATGTGCTTTTTACTCTGGTGTGCTGGAAAAATGGTGGATTTCCTAACTGAGATTGCGCTTTTTTGAGTCCTTCCTCTCATCCCCATCTTTGATCATGACTTTCTTTTCCCCCTTCCTGAGAGAGAAGAGGAGAGAAACAGATGATGCAGAGAATCGATAACAGGAAATTACAGAGCAAACGTTATGAGCTCAGTAGAGATGGAACACAATTAAATCCCTTCAATAGAGACCAGAAGCATACTGCCTCACTCTCCAGCTCCTTAAGTCTTCCCCTGGTTACAAGGGCTGATCTTGGTTTGAAAAGCTGCTGGCTTCACCTTCCAAAGGAGAGGTCTCTCTTAAAACTCAGAATCAATCATAGGCAGTGATTTTTTCTTGGTCACATCTGCTCTGCCCAAATGTGAAAATAACCAAGGCGATTAAAAACTACTAGAAATGTTAGCTCTCATTGGAAGGAAACAGAGTAAATAAAACTCAGCCATCTGGGAAAATAGATCTGGGGTCTAAGACATCAAAGTGAGAGGATAAAAATCAAAGCTTTTCACAAGTCATTTGTAATGGCTGCTTTTTTACTTATTGGATATTTCACAAGTGAGGAGTAAGTTGACATGACCTTTCTTTCAGAAACTAGTCTTATGGTATGATCTCTTCTCACAAGGTCACGATTAGCTCATGTTGTTTAGTTGCTCAGTCGTGTCCAACTCTTTGCGACTCCACAGACTGTAGCCCGCCAGGCTCCTCTGTCCATGGAATTTTTCAGGCAAGAATACTGGAGTGAGTGGCCATTTCCTCCTCCAGGGGATCTTCCCAACTCAGGGATCGAACCCACATTTCCTGCATAGGCAGGTGTATTCTCTGCTACTGAGACACCAAGGAAGCCCATGATTCTCTCTGTATGTCCCTAATAGCATAGAAAGGGTCAGTCCCTTCATCCAGGGAACATCTACCAAGGACAGGTTTAGATAAATGCACAGAGGATGCTTTCAGTGTTTGGATGAGGATGTGTTTTTGTTTACATGTTATGGTCTCATTTTCATTTCACAAAACACCAGTACAAGACATCATATAACAGTAGCTTTAGATGGGTTACAAGAAGTCTGAAGAGCAGGTCTAGAGTCAGAGAACATCAGTTTTAAAACTCAATTCCATTAATTACTAGCTGGGTGAGCTGGGTCGATTACTCAACATTTAGATATCTCCTTTTCTTCATTGAGAGAATGAAAATACTATTGCATCCATCTCCCAGAAGGTGGAAATAATTTGATAAAAATAATGTATGGACATATGTCAGGCAGAACAAGTGTTTAGCAAAAGGCAAATGACTGTATGCATCCCTTAAGTTAACGCTGGTGAAGCATACACTTCAAAGATTATGCTCAGAAGAGCCAACGATCAAGGCATAGAAGGCGAGATACCCCATAAGTTTCCAATCTGTCTACCCCTTGTACTATTTTCATACTGAAAATTATTCCATCTAATGGTTGTCAGACTTCAGGCAACTGCAAGGCATTAGAACTGCAATCAACACTAACTCAAGTACATGAAAATAACATTTACTTTCCATCTGTTTATCATCCAGTTTTCTTTCACATGTGAAGAATACAGTGCAGTAACTATATAAGCTAGCTCATCAGAGCCCCTAAAAATCACGTTCTTTTGAAATACCTGACAAGCAGACAAGTGAACATTCTACCCATGCCAAAGCATTCATCCACGTCAATCATAACTTCCTTGATATTACAGGAAATGAAATTGAAGCGTGAACTGCCACAACGAGCAGTCATTTAAAGTTTCAAAAACATAAAAAAGGTATAACCATTCACCGTAAACCTCAACACTGAGCTTCTCTCCCTGTCATTTAGACAACCGAAAGTTTCAAATCCGCCTCTAATATTTGGTATCATCGGATACAAATGAGGTTAAGATGATCAGACGCGACAGCTATGCTTATAAAATGAATTTAAACAAAACCGTCACTACAATTCAATTTCTAAAGTCACGGAGCCACAAACTTCTTGCATTACGTACAGTGCTATACTGCCCTTCAGTGTGCAAACACAAGAACTGTTCATCAAAGCTGATTTACTCTGCTGTACAGCAGAAACTAACACATTGCCTCCTCCAGAGGATATTCCTGACCCAGGGATCGAACCTGTGACCTCTGTATTGCAAGTGGTCTCCCGCACTGCAGGCAGATTGCTTACCGCTGGGCCACCAGGGGAGCCCATAAAGCAACTACACTCTAGTAAGAATTAATTTAAGAAAGATAGATCTGAAACTATCCCCAAATTCTGAGCTCAAGAAATGCCTGGGAACCCGTACAGTGAACAGATTAGTTGTCTTACTTTTTCAAGTAACTTTATTTATCGGTTTCCGGCCATGCTGGGTCTTTGCTGCTGCAGGGGGTTTTCTCTACTGGTGGTGAGTGGACACTACTCTCTGCTGCGATGTGTGGGCTTCTCATTGCGGTGGCTTCTGTTGTTGTGGAGCACGGGCTCCAGGGCACTCGGGCTTCAGCAGCTGTGGCTTCCCGGCTCCAGGACACTGGCACAATAGTTGTGGCTCAAGGGCTCAGTGGCTCTGTGGCACGTGGGATCTTCCCGAATCAGGGATGGAACCCACGTCTCCTGCACTAGCAGGCAGATTCCTTACCACTGAGCCACCAGGGAAGCACCAGTCATCTATTTTTTTTGCAGTATCTCCGTGAAGGGTATTTATGATGATTTGAACTCTGCACCTTTCCACTGCCCCACTCCTCCAATTCACAGACTGAAATCCAAATTCCCAGTAGCTCAGAGTATGAATGACCCTGTTAGGAAATAGGGTAACTGCAGATGCAATTAGTTAAGATAAGGTCATGTTGGAGGAGAATGGGCTTCTAATCTAAGGTGACTGTTGGCCTTCTAAAAAGGGGGAATGTGGACACACACACACAGGAAGGACGGCATGTGAAGGTGAAGGCAAAGGTCAGAGTGACGCTTCCATAAGCCGAGGAATGGCAATGTCTCAGGCAGGTGGCCAGAAGCTAGGGGAGAGGGAGGGGACAGCATCTCCGTCACGGCCCTCAGAAGCAACCGCCCCTGGTGACCTTCATTTCAGACTAAGGCCTCCAGAGTCATGAGACAATACCGTTCCGCTGTTTAAGCCCTCAGTTCACCATACTCTGTTATGACGGCCCTGGCAAACCAATACAGGTGTGTATCCTTCATGCACGTGAAAATACAGAATAACATACACATTTTCCACAGAACACAATCATCTCACTTTAACTAAAAGGATAAGAAGAAAGATGTGAAACATACCAGATTACTATTAAGCCTAGAGGGGTTTTTTTTTGGCATGTATTTTAATTGGAGGATAACTGCTCTAACAACATTGTGTGGGTCTCTGCCATGCATCAACATGAATCAGCCATAGGTATGCATACGTCCCCTCTCTCGTAAACCTCCCTTCCACCTCCCAGCCCATCCGAGCCCTCTAGGTTGTCACAGAGCACCAGCATGAGCTCCCTGCATCACACAGCAAATCCCCACTGGCTATTTGCTTTACATATATGTTTCATATGCATATATGTATTTCATATTACATATGTTTCGTGCTTTACATGTATGTTTCCATGCTACTCTCTCAATTTGCCCCACTCTCTGCTTCCCCCACTGTGCCCGCCAGTCTTTTCTCTATGTCTGCGACTCCACCGTTGCCCTGCACATAGGCTCATCTGTGCCAACTTTCTATTAATAGATTCCACGTATACATATATGCATTAATCTACAAAATTTGGCTTTTTCCTCTTTCTGACTTACTTTTCTCTGTGTAATAGGCTCTAAGTTCATCCATGTCAGTAGAACTGACTCAAATGTGTTCCTTTTTATGGCTGAGTAATATTCCACTGTGTGTATATATATATATATATATATGTACCACATCTTTATCCATTCCTCTGTTAATAGACATTCAGGTTGCTTCTGAGTCCTGGCTATTGTAAATAGTACTGAAATGATTCTTTTAATCTTGACTGTCAGTTGCTCTCAGTGGGCTCCTTAATGCCTCTGAGAGCCAGTGTGATCTACTCTAAAATGAGTGATTATACTAAAGGAGCCAAAGCAGTGCCTCTTCTGGCTCGCTTGTTTCATGATTTACAAAGGGACACACGCAGACAAACCAAGGAGGCAAGTGTTTCTGGAAAGCCTCCTAAGCCTGAGGTCCTAATGTAAAAGGCTTTCACTGTTAGGATAGCGGGGGACAGATATGATTAACTGTACAAATTATTAGGTGCTCTTACTGGATGTTTTGGTAGACTGCAAACCACATTTTCCCCATGTTTTGTCAATGTGAAGACTAAGACAGTCAAGAATTGATTTTAAGCTGAAATGTTAAAAGGTTATTACTAAATTTTTGGTGTGTTCTAGTCAATGATAACACTAAAACTTCAGTGCTCTAGGCTGTTGTAGAACCACGAAATAGTTCAGTTATTGCTGCACCACTATAGCAAGTTGGGAACAAAAACATTTAGTCTAGACAAAAAAAATACTTCTAGAACCAGGACACAAAAATCACTCTTGTATTACCGACTGAAACTTGGGAAAAACAATGTTTCGCGATTAAAAGTATTCTTTAAAATATAGTAAAATCCTCTTGTATTAAATGATAACAAGAAAATTGGAAATAATTGTGAATTATTAGGGCTCATTTTCTGTGCAAAACTTAAAAAATTTTTCTTGGCCACACCATGCAGCATGTGGGATCTTATTTCCCTGACCAGGCGTTGAACCTGTGCCCCTTGCGTTGGAAGTGCAGAGTTTTAACCACTGGACTGCCAGGGAAGTTCTGTGCAGAGCTTCAGGAAATGAATTAAATTCAGAAGATAGGGAGGTATATGCAGAAGTAAAGGTATTCAAAAGGGATGTGCCATGAGGTGCCAGGTTTTGAGAATTTGTAACATAGGGTTGTGAGCGGGGGGTCGGGGGGAAAGGAAACACTTTTCACTGAGGATAATGCTAATAAAAAATTCCAGGAGCAAACATTTCTTGAAAGAGGAAAAGAATGTGTCAACTGTCCGCATGCACAATTTAAAAATTCACAGACAATGCCAGGGTTTTAAAGCCCTCCACCGTCCTCTCCTGGCAGGCTCACTTTGTTCCCTCAATCTCTGCCTTCTTGAAGCCATCAAATGCAGCCAGCCAGATTACACTGGGGTAGGTGGCAAGAAATACTTATTTTCGAATCTTCATGAGTAACGTGATAGAACACACTTAAATTTGCCTACATCTGAGTTTTTCTACACATATGAAGATATCAGCAGCAAAATAAACATTCCTGGAAGCTCTGACTTCTACAGGGCTCATAAACTGAGACTTGCAGGCCTAATCCAGCCCTGTTGCCTGTTTTTGCACAGTCTGTGAGCTAAGAATGGCTTTCCCATTTGAAAACTCACTGGAGAAAAACCAGAAGAAGAATAACATTTGGTGTCAAATGAAACTGATATGAAATTCATATTTCAGTGTCCATGAATAAAGTTTTATTGAAACAGGGCCATGATCACACATTTTGGGATGGTCTATGGTAGCTTTGGGGACTTCCCAGGTGGCTCGGTGATAAAGAATCTGCCTGCCAATGCAGAAGATGCAAGAGACATGGATATGATGTCGGAAAGATTCCCTAAAGAAGGAAATGGCAACCAGCTCCAGTGCTCTTGCCTGTAGAATCCCATGGACAGAGAAGCCTGGAGGGCTACAGTCCATGGGGTCACAAAGAGTCAGACATGACTGAGCGACTGAGTACACACACACACACACACACACACACACACACACGGTGCAGAGACAGTATGTATGACAACTCCTAACACATTTGCTCTCTGACCCTTTTCAGTTAAAGCTTGTTGATCTCTGATATAAGTCCTAATGTGAGTTGCTCTGACATGAAATCAACACACTAGAAGACACTGTTGCTAGGTCACCAGTGCAGTTTGTTAACTCTTCAAAACCTACAATCCTGTGACAACAGGCAGGTACTTCACAAATGTGTCATTAATGATGCTAATTTTTTTAAAAAATAAATACACACAACTTTTCCTCTGTGAGCATTATAGAAATCTTCCTATACATGCTGACAGCTTGGTACTCTGTTCAGACCAATGTTCCAGTCTAGGCAGGCAATGACCATCTGTATCCATATGACCAGTCTATGCAAACGCCCATCTCCACCCTTTCTCTGTTCTGACTCTAACTGAATTCACACGACCTGCAGGAGCTTCTGTTCTGTGTACACATGGCCTTCATTCCATCTGACACCGACACGCTCTTTTTCAGCCAAATTTTACTCATTTGAGTAAGTGATGTTTCCACGTTTAAAAATATTTACTTTTTTTAAGCGATCTCAGTTTACTCACTGCTGTAAAAGCACAGAAAGAGAGGAAAAAAAGTCATATTCAGTGAAACTTAGATACGTCCTCCCATGAAGGAAAGTTCATTTGGAATCAGCTAAGGGCTAGTTAAGAAACCATCTGCTCTCTCTCTCTTTTTACCAAGAATGACTGGAAGCCACTGAGAATCAAGCCACACTTAGTCTCTCTGTTTTCATGGCCCCATCTGCAGGCAGGGGGTCGGGAAGGAACTTACTTTTTCTTTCTGTCTGTCTCTTGTTAAAACTGTGGTCTCCTGCTCTGTGACTGACATGGATGAAGGATGCACCTGCTGTATCAGTAAGCAAAGGATCTTGGGGGCATCAACCCATCAGCCCCTGCAGCCACCCTGGCTGTGCACCCCAAAGGGATTAAGGATGGAGAAAAACAGGACACTGGCCCCAAACAGCTGAGGTGCACATCAAAGGAATAATTTCAATGAGCCAAGACTCTCGCATCTTCCCAAACACATAAAAGTGCTAAATTCATTGACTTGCGTTGTCTAGATTTTCTTTAACAGTAATCTTTCCATATTTGATGTTCAGACTACCTGGTTTTTGTTGAAAAAACTCCTATATATCCTAGGTCCTTCCTTAACTCTTCAGAGCTATCTAAGAGGCTGTCTTCCTGGCTTAAGTCTTCAGAAAGTGCACAGAATAAAATGAATTCTCAACTTTTACACCACACATATTTTTTTCAGTCTGCACTGACCTTAAAAATATTCTTCAGGGCCATATAAAAGGAAGAATGACCAAAAGATGAAAAAAAAAAAAAAAACAAAGACAACAGGAGACTGTAAATGATTTGAATTTCTCATTTCAAAGAGAAAGGACCACAGGGCAAATTCATAGATGTCTGAAATAATATCATAGAATTGAGGAAATCTTTATTTGTGTCAATACGTATATGAGAAAGAGAGAGCTCAAAGTGAGGGGACAATTTAAAAGTGAATATAACAACTTTCTGAAAATACAATTCATTACAAACCTGAAATTGGTTCATACTCACTAGGGTGGCTATTTTTTCGAGAAACACCAACAGAGAATAACATGTGCCGGTAAAGATGTAGGGAAGCTGGAAGCCTACAACACTAGTAGAATATGAAACAGTGCAGTCATTGTGGAAAACAAGATGGGTGGTTCCTCAAAAAATTAAACACAGAGTCACTATATAATCCAGCAATTTCACTTTGGGGTATATACTCAACAGAAGCAAGAGCAAAGACTTGAAAGGGTATTTGTACACCCTCGTTCACAGCAGCATTATCCACAATATGTGGACTCCACCCAAGTGTCAATCAAGAAGGAATGACTGAATCAATGCGGTCGAGACACACAATGGAGTATTATTCGGTCTTAAGGAAGGAAATTCTGACCCAGGCTACGACATGGATGAACCTTGAAGACATTAAGCTAACGGAAAGTGTCAAGGTTTTGTAAGTTTTTCAGAAAAATATAGTTGTGGGGGGTGGAATGAAATGTCTCCATTTAAATCTCAAAATTGAAACCACTCTTGCTTCTAAGCCATCAGGTAATAAACTAGACAGAGTAGGAGTCCAGGGGTCCAACAGGGAATGGAGGCCCCTGAGGCCCCTAAAAGAGTTTCTCCCCAGGCATTAAAACATTTCACCCATGGCCCCAGCCAGGAATTAGCTGTTGAGAATAACATCAGATGAGAATAACCCATAGCTCCCTCATTTGACACCATCTACTTTGGTGAACCAGGCCTTTAATGGTATTTGACTTCTTTTTGAAAGTTAGGATTTTCCTAGACAATCTTATTTCTAATATTTTGCAAAAAGCCAGTTAATTTCATAGATATTCGGGGGAGAATGAGCAGAGCAGGAAAGCAGGAAGAGTAGCCTCATTTCAGGGTCACTGTCAGATAAACAGAACAGAACTGAGACGGGACAACAGGGGGACCTCCGAGGCCACGGGAACGATCCCACCAGGAAAGGGTCTTCAGAGGAACAGAGCAACAAGTCACCTTCTTATGAAGGTCACGTCCTTGATAAAGAGAAGCAAACATCCCAGGAACATACTCAGTTCCGTTTAAAAACAAAAAAGTATCAAATCCAGCTGTTAGCATCATCACGTGGCTCAAAGGACCAACTGAAGCTACAAGATTTCCATTCCTGCCCAGCCCATGCAGCATCCACAGCTCATCAGCTTTAAAAAACTTTACTGAAGTATAGTTGACTTATAATGTTTGTTAATTCATCCTGTACAGGAAAGTGATTCAGTTATGGCTTCCCTGGTGGCTCAGAAGAAAAAGAAACTGCGTTCAATGCAATGCAGGAGATCTGGGTTTGATCCCTGCATCGGGAAGATCTCCTGGAAAAGGGAATGGCTACCCATACCAGAATTCTTGTCTACAAATATACATGTTTATTTGTAGACACACATATATATTCTTTTTCATACTCATTTCCATTATAGTTTGTCTATGTTGGAATTGTATATAGTTCAGGTTATTGATATAGTTTCCTACGTTCTATGGTAAGACCTTGTGCTTTATCCATCCTACACACATTAGCCTGCATCTGCCAACCCCAGACTCCCTTCCGCTAAGTCCCGCCCCCTCGGCCACCACCAGTCTGTTCTGTCTGTGTGTTTCTGTCTCATAGATGTGCTCGTGTGTGCCCTATTTTAGATTCCACATGTAAGTAATTTCACATAGTATTTGTCTTCCTCTTTCTGACTGGTTTCGCTTAGTGTGATCATCTCTGGGTCCCCTTATCTCCTGACTATTGGTAGTGAGCCAGACACAGAAAGCCCGAGGGACAGCCTCGTAGCTGGAGCAGGGGCTGGGTGCTGTCGCAGCTCCCTGGAAGCCGAGGCAGGAGACCATCCTTGGCAGAGTCTGTGCCAGAGGCACCCTCCCGGGGCCCAATGCTGGGCTCGGGAGCCGCTGAGGTGACTCTGGGAGGAAGGGCCATCTGTGCCCTTCGTTCACACCTGGCACCAGGACAGGGACAGGGGTACACCAGCTCCTACCTTCTAACAGCTGATAATCACCACCCGATGGACTGCCTTTCTAGAGTCTGGACTGAACCTTTCCAGACCTTCACTGACTGCACTCCAAGAGCATCTCCTTTTCCAACCACAGAATTAAAGTTCTCACCCACAGATCGCTGACCGCAGGCCTGGATGTCTGTTGTCTTCCCAAATGTTACTTCTACGGCCTCTGCCCTCCACTGAGGCAGCAGCACGCCTCTCACCTGTGTAGATTCTCCACACGGCCATCTATTAACCAAGTGCTTCCTATGTGCTCAGCCCACGTATGTGCCATGAGACATGGAATGGGGAAGACAAACTCCTTATCCTTAGAGCCACACACATCGTGCTCGATACACATTCCTGAATGAATTTACAAACACATCATGAGGATGGGGCCAGATGACCAGGGTTCTTGCCAGCCCAGCAGAGGCATTCTGCCTTGGTGTGGTGTGCACTGTGGACTCACCATGGGATGACAAAGCAGAGATCAGAGCAGGTGGCGTTTCAGGGAGGTGGCAGAGGCTAGGGGACACCTTCGGCGGCACAGACTGGGAAGGAGGTGTGGCCGGTCCTCCCTGTCCACGGGTTCCGCAGCATCCAAGTTTCCAACCAACCGTGGATTGGGAACCCACGGAGACAGAGGGCAGGATGTAATGACGAGTAACACAGTGACGATGGACACAGGAAGGCAGATTCCAAAGACGGTCAGAGCGTAAAACCAAGAGAACTCTGTACCAACACCTGGATCTGAGACTTTTCCCCTCCTGACTTATGAGACCAAAAAAAATCTCTGCTGCTTAAGCCTCCAAGTCTCTGGAACTGCTACAGTTGCCCAAGCTCAATAATACAAGCAAGGTACTAAGAACTTGAGCCCATTGATCTCACTGAAATCAACAGTCCCTGGAGGCTGCTGCCATGGCCATCCTTAGTCTGCAGTGAGGAAGTGATGTCTCCAAGGACACACTCCTGCCTATGAGCCCATCATGGTCTCTCCAGAGGCCAAAAATCCAATGCACTTCATGGCCGGAGACTGGGTAAGGGCTTATCTCAATCCCATCATGATAGAAAAACCACAGCTCTGAATGGCATCAGTCCCCATGAGGAACGGTTTCTCGGACATCACCGAGCTGCCAGGGGTAAGAGCAGAGAAAGCAGGCGGGGCTCGCAGTGTGGACCCAGCAGAGGACAAAGGTGAATGGGCCCAGGGTGTGCAGGGAGGAGCGCAGGAGCCACGGCGGAGAGCGAGGCGTGACTGAGAAGACCGAGACAGGGGACCTGCCTGGGGCTGGAGAGCCCTCTGTGCTGGGCTGTCCCATGGGACAGACTAAGGGGCATGGCACCAGCCTGCCACGCCAGAAACATAGGGTTGCAGGCAGATGACATCAAGAGGCTGCTAATCGTTTCTGGACGAGCACAGGCAGGCAGTGAAAGGGCTCAGGATGCCCTCCTCCTCCAGGAGCACAAAGGTGATGCCAAGGACACCCCCTGAGCTGCTTTCAACCATCCCAGCCCCACTTTCTACCAAGAATTCTGACACTGTCACTTTTTATAAAATGGTTCTCAAATTTTAAACACACACACACACACACACACGGAGGCCTGGAGCCCCTGAGTAAGAGTTAATTTTCAAAACCTTCACCTGGAGCATCACACAGATCTGTTTACGTTTTTGTTTGTTTTTGTAGATTTCGTCATGGTCCTAACTTACCGCCAAACCATCTTAAGGATTCCCTACAAGGACTCAGTGCAACCTTGACACTGAATGTTGTTTGGACCAATCTTTCTCAGCCCTTCTTGTGCCAATTCACCAGGGTAGGCAGCCCCACCCTCTCTCAAAGTCAGGACCCACTTCTTTAATGTGACTTGAAAACTTCACAGTAGACCACCAGCCTCCAACCCAAAGCAAACACCTTCCCACAATGTGTGAGGGGACACGCCTAACAGCCCAGGGTCCCCATCAGAGGACCACCTCTGGCTTCACCAGGACACCATCTTGTCAATGACACCAAGCATCCTAGGCATAAAATGTTTGTCCAATTAAGCTGTTTCCTTAAAGGTTCTAGGCTAAGTCATGAGACAAGGCAACACAGGAGAGGTTCATTTCTGAGCTGCATAGGGGTGCAATTGGGGGCTGGTTGGGGGGGGCGTGGAGCCCAATCCTGACCTGTTCCAGTCAGTGGGGGCAACAGGAGGGGCATGGCTGGGTGAGAAGGGCCTGGCCAGACCAGCAGAGCAGGGTTGGGTGGGGGCACTGGGGTGGGAAAGCCCTCAGAAGCTTCTCCATCCTCAGCATTGGGAATTGGAGTACTTCCTGCCATATCAGTAAACAAGTATGTCACAGTCACCTGAGATTCCAGCCCTCCAGGGCACTCAGGAAGAAGAATATCTGCTATCAGCAGCCATGAGGCTGCAGCCATTCCCTACAGTGAGTCCTAAGGGAGCTTAGGATGTGAAAAACACAGGACACACAGATAGCTGAGATGCACAGGAAAGGAATGATTTGAGCGAGCCCAGACTCTTTCATTTTCCCACACATAGAAAAGTGCTAAATCCCTTAACTTGAAATACCTGGTTTTCTTTCATTAACAATGATCTTTTGATGTTGAGACTATCTGACCTCTGTTGTGGAGAAGGAAATGGCAACCCACTCCAGTATTCTTGCCTGGGGAATCCCAGGGACAGAGGAGCCTGGTGGGCTGTCATCTATGGGGTCGCACAGAGTCAGACATGACTGAAGCGACTTAGCATGCATGCATGCATTGGAGAAGGAAATGGCAACCCACTCCAGTGTTCTTGCCTGGACAATCCCAGGGACAGAGGAGCCTGGTGGGCTGCCGTCTATGGGGTCACACAGAGTCAGACACAACTGAAGCGACTTAGCAGCAGCAGCCTTCTGTTGTAAGACTTCTATATAACCTGGCTCCTCCCCTCGCCTCCTCAGAGCAGTTCTCTCTGGGCTACTTGAGATGCCACTTCCCGGGCCTAAGTCCTAAAAATTTCTGCTGAATAAAACACAACTCTCAACTTTTTGTTGCTGTTCAGTTGCTAAGTTGTGTCTGACTCTTTGCGACCCCATGGACTGCAGCATGCCAGGCTTCCTTGTCTATCACCATTTCCTGGAGTTTGCTAAAACTCATGAGTTTAAGTGCTGCAAAGCACTTATTATTTGAGGCTATTTTTCTAAACTGTCTAAAGATCCCACTTTTAAATAGTTGTTGATTAAAGTCTAGAAATCTGTGCATTTAATACTGATCACTGCCTCTGGGTGTGGTTAGTCCTTGGGGATGGATTGTACATGTGGCTCTATTATTACTTTATTTAAAAATATTTATCTATTTGGCTGTGTTGGGTCTTAGTTGTGCCATGTGGGATCTTCACTGTGTCATGCAGGATCTTTTGTTGCTCTAGAGCCTGCAGGCTCAGTTGTTCTGAGGCATGTGGGATCTTCATTCCCCAACCCGGGGTTAAACCCATGTCCCCTGCCTTGCAAGGCAGATTCTTAACCACTAGACCACCAGGGAAGTCCCTATTACTGCTATAGCTGCTGAGGAGCAGGCCAGTATTGGTGAACCGGGATTGTCCGAACCCAGTCATTCGTTGTTCTCAGCCTCTTTCCTCATCATGGCAACACCCATCTCTGGCTGTGTTCTGAAACAAAGCCCAGTAGTGCAAAAAATGGTGGAGGTGCATTCATTTCTTTTCTGAGGAAAGTCAAGGTGGGAAGAAAGTTCAGAAACAATTTTGGGAACAGAATTAGCGTAAATTCTGTTTGTGTTCAAATGCTGGCCCCATTGACAGACTGGGGCAGGTAATGTGAAACAGAGTGGCATTGGCTTTTAATGAAATCTTAGTGTCTTGTTACCAATGATTCAGTATAAATTGGTGTCAATTTCAAATGCATCACTGTACTGACGTGATATAAATAATACATGAAGAAAACACTCTCCCACTTAAGAACTAATCTTCTGCTCTATGAAATTCAGCACTCCCTTGATTCAATAAGCCGACACGCACTACTACTTTTATAATCAGTTTTCCATTCTTTAACCTTACTCCTTGAAACAAGATTATAATTAAGGGGGAGAAGCTCGGAAATGATACATAGCAGAATAATTTGCCACTGTTAACTATGCAGTAGACAGAGAAAACACTAAATAGCCAAATTTGTAATAACAAATTTGTCCACTAGGTGTCACTAGAACTTCAGGAAAAAAACATTCTGCATGAGCGATTACATCAGACTCCTGCATCTTTTTTTCCTTTCAATGCCCCCATTTCGTACAAAAATATTACAAAATGAGAACAGCATGAAGTAGAAGAATAATGGGATTGTTTTCTAAAAGGGTCATAAACTCAAGTTAACTTCCAAACACCATATATAACTATGGCATAAACTACTAACCAGCATTTACCAAATGCAAGATACCGTGCTAAATGCTTTACACATATTGTCTTATCGAAGCTTTATTGCACTAGCTTACTTGAATGGTTGTTATATCTGTTTGTTTTTAAAATGAGGAATCTGAGTCCTCCAGAATTCAGTAACTTCCCAAGCTGTCACAGTGCCCAATCTCCACTCAGCACTGAGGCTCCAAGGGCGTGGGGGTTGGGGGGGTGGGCAGGGGGTAGTAGCCATGATCTCTGGAGGACTAAGGTCCAGCAGGAGATGGGCTTCATCCATGGAAAGGCAGCAGTGCAAGGGCTGAAAGCTGTCAAGCAGCTGTCCAACGACTGTTACAGGCCACATAATATACAGCCCATGAACCAGGAGCACACGTGCTAAGTCGCTTCAGTCGTGTCTGACTCTTGGCAACCCTGTGGACTCTAGCCTACCAGGCTCCTGCATTCATGGGATTCCCCAGGCAACAATGCTGGGGTGGGGTGCCATTTTCTCCTCCAGGGGATCTTCCAGACCCAGGGATCGAACCCCAGTCTCCCGCACTGAGAGCAGATTCTTTACTGCCTGAGCCACCAGAGAAGCCTGTGCACCAGGAGACCCGAGGCTAATCACTGAGGCTTCCTGGAAGACAGGGATGCCAGCTGATCCTCACAGGGGGCTCAGAGTGGAGACCTCCAGAAAGAGAACATGCCAACGGGTGAGGGGGCAGAGAGCCTGAAAAGAGCCCCTGCCCTTGCCTGGCTGATGCGTCAGAGACAGCCCACAAGTGACACTGTTCTCAGAGTTCGCCTTTCCCGTTAGATCCCTAAGGGCCCGCCCGTTTCTCACTGCTTTCCACTCCCAGTGCCAAAGCTCTGACTCACAGCCTTTGGGGCTAAAAGGGAACAGACTAGATTTTTTTTCTTCTTCTTTTCAAAAGATGCTGAGTTGGCTTCTCGGTCAAATGATGATGATTCATCGGGAACAAATCCTGGTGGTGAAAGGCCGATCATGGCCATTTACCTCATTGAGTCTTAACAGCTGGAGAGCAGAGGGTGTCTGCAATGCATTTCCCTGCTGGATTGCAGAAAATGATCTTTGTCTCCACAGAGGCCTCCATGTGCGGGCGGCCGGGCCCCCTTCTCCCAGACGTGGAGGATACTCTGAGCGACTCTGGCATCAAGTCAGCTGGATCAAAGCACACTGGTCCTTTTGTCAGGCTGGCTCAACCCCATCACAACTGAAAGCTTGCTATTGGAAATATAATGGGATTTCATGTGCTTGGGACTATCAGGAGAAAACTTTTGGTGTATTTTTTTAATCCTGGTAAAAAATATTTTTGTTGTTTAGTTGCTAAGTTGTCTCCAACTCTTTGCAACGCCATGGGTCGTAGCTCGCCAGGTTCCTCTGTTCACAAGATTTCCCAGGCAAGAATATTGAAGTGGGGTGCCATTTCCTTCTCCAGGGGATCTTCCCAACCTAAGGATCAAACCTGCATCTCCCGCATTGGCAGATGGATTCTTTACCACTGAGCCACCTGGGAAGCCCATTTTCTGGCAAAACACGGTAACACGAAATTTACCATCTAACCTTTTTGAAGCAGTTGGGTTGTGTTAAACACATTCATATTAGTGTGCATCCATCTCCAAACTCTTTTTGTCATGAAAAACTGAAACCCTGGACTCTTAACTCCCCGTTCTCTGCTCCTCCTGGCAACTGTCATCTTATTCTCTGTCTGGAGAAATCTGAATCTTCAGGGAGCCTGGTGGGCTGCCGTCTATGGGGTCGCACAGAGTCAGAAACGACTGAAGCGACTTAGCAGCAGCAGCAGATACTTCATACAAGTGGGGGGCGGGATCTTTGTCTTTTTGTGACTGGCTTAGACAGGGAGGCCTGGCGTGCTGTGGTTCATGGGGTTGCAAAGAGTCGGACATGACTGAGCAACTGAACTGAACTGAACTAGTTCACTTAACAAAAAGCCTTCAAGGTTCACCCTCAGCGCAGCCTTTGTCAGAATTTCCTTCCTTTAGGAGGCTGAAGAACATTCCATTGTATGCATATGCCCCGTTTGTTTATCCATTCTTCTCCTGATTGATGCGTGGGTTGCTCTCACCTTTGGGCTATTGTGAAATAATGCTGGTGTGCACAGATTTCTTTGAGACCCTGCTTTCAGTTCTTCTGGGTGTACATTCAGAAGTGTAATTGCTGACTCACATGGTAAATCTATTTTTAATTTTTTGAGTAATTACCATACTGTTTTCCATAACAGCTGCACCATTTTACATTCCCACCAATGGTGCACAAGGGTTCCAATTTCTCCACATTCTCGCCAACACTTGTTCTTTTCCATTGTTGAGTTTTGTGTGTGTGTGTGTGGCTTTTTTTTTTTTCAGTATTAGCTATCCTAGCAGCTGTGAGGTGAACCTTTTAAACCTCTTTCCAAGGTTGAATCTGTATGAAAAGGCCCTAATTAATAAAGCATTGTGGTAATACTGAACGGTTATAGAAATGTATCTTGGGGACTTCCCTGGGGGTCCAGTAGTTCTTACAGTGCTGGAGATGTGGGTTCAATCCTGGGTTTGGTAACTAAGATCCCACACACCGCAGAGGAACTAAGCCTGCATGACATAACTAGAGAGCCCACGTGCCACAACGAAAGATCTGCGTACTGCAACTAAGACCCAGCACAGCCAAATAAGTAAATAAATATTTTAAAAGAAACGCATACCATGATGAATGTGTGTGCTCTCTCAGTCGTGTCCAACTCTTTGCAACCCCATGGACTGTAGCCCACCAGGCCCCTCTGCCCATNAACTAAGACCTGGCACAGCCAAATAAGTAAATAAATATTTTAAAAGAAACGCATACCATGATGAATGTGTGTGCTCTCTCAGTCGTGTCCAACTCTTTGCAACCCCATGGACTGTAGCCCACCAGGCCCCTCTGCCCATGGATTTTCCAGGCAAGAACACTGGAGCACGTTGCAATTTCCTCCTCCAGATTGAAATTGGCTACTGCCTTCGGCCTCTGGGAGGAGGCTGGGTCAGACTGTGCGTCTGTCTGATGGGGTCCTAGCCCGCAGTGGTCAGCTCTTTCCACAAGGAAAAGGGGGAACTGGGAATCTGACCACCAATGTGAGGACAACCAACTTAAATGAATTCCAGCTTAGTAACGTCAGAATTCACAAAGTTCCACTAATTGCTAAATCGAGAGCAGCCCCACGATGAGAGCATAATGTGAAGAGCAACAGGACAAACCAAAAATGACTATAAATACCACAACTGAATGCTTTTCTGTAAGNGAATTCCAGCTTAGTAACGTCAGAATTCACAAAGTTCCACTAATTGCTAAATCGAGAGCAGCCCCACGATGAGAGCATAATGTGAAGAGCAACAGGACAAACCAAAAATGACTATAAATACCACAACTGAATGCTTTTCTGTAAGTCTTCGGATCCGGAACACGTGTTTCAAGGTCTAAATCCAGACTGCTAAATCACATTCTTGAGAGGAGAGACAAAAGACCCTAGGAGTGTTTGGTTTCCCAAACCCACTCATTAGAGTGAATGGCTTTTTTGTCTGCTTTACCTACCAAGCTTCCTGTAGGGTCCAGAACTTTTTTTTTTTTAATTGAGGGATCATTGCTTTACACAACTGTGTTGGTTTCTGCCAAACATCAACATGCCAAGGGATACCCAGGAAGATCTCTCTCCAAGAGCCTCTTTTTCAAAGGTGGTTGAGAGTTTATCTCTGGTTAACTTCAGCCAAAGAGCCAGCCATGGTCAAACTCATGCTGGGCCTGGTCACCACCTCTTGGTCTTTCTGTTAACCTTTGACCCTCCATGACCAAGCCCAGGAGTAGAGCCAAGTTCAGTGAAGATTCCCTAGCCCTGAATCCTTCCATCAGGAAGTTAAGGGTTTGCCTGCAAGTGGAAGGAGCCAGTGCAGTGAACTGCAATGAACTGCAACCCAGAAATCTGGGTTTGACTTGAGCTCCTAGACTGTGGGCAAATGGCATAACCTCGCTGAGCCTCCACATTCTCAATTGTAACATGGGATGGATACAGACCTCTGTACCACTCTGGCATACCGGTTGTCGCTCAAATGCTCAAAATAGTTGACTTATAACCAGAGACTGACAGAATAATCTCGGAAAGTTCCTTTTTGGTTGATGACCTCAAGGGTGGGCATCTGTCTTTCTTAGCTGAGAGGGATGGCTTCAGTCAGTGTCCACAATTCAGATGCTAATATTCTAGATTCTTTGGACATCCTCTCAAAGTCTCTGGCAGATGGTCATGCCCCTGTGAGACCCGCGTGAAGCATCCTTTGCTTCATGTCCTTCGCTGTAACCAGGATGAGGCCACTTTGGGTGCGCATTGCCTTAGGGGCTATTTCCCCCTTAGTGTTGGGGAGACCAAGTCATGGCTTCCCAGAACACCCCAGTCCTGCGAGGGTGAGACAGAGAAGTTCAGCTCCTCTCCCTGATGCTCTGAGATGCCCACCCTTGGGGTCAGCGACTGAAAGGGAACTTTCAGGGACTATTCTGTCAGTGTCTGCTTGTTAAAAATCAATGATTTTGAGCATCTGAGCCACCACCAGTATGCCAGGCATGGTGCAGAGATCTGCGTCCACCCCATTTTACAGTTGAAGATGTGGAGGCTCAAAGAGGTTGTGTCCTTTGCCCACAGTCAAGGAGGTCTTGACCACTGGAGACAGCAGAGCCTCGACCCCGCAGTTCCAGAAATCCTGACACTCAGACCACCTGGGCCCTCTGTCTCTGCTTGCTAAATTCGATTTCTCCCTTTCCCATCCACGAGGGATAATCCTGCCACCATAAACCTTTCAAGGGAAAGAGACAAATTCTCCATGCAGCCCTCCCTTTTCCCATCTGCACTCGCTTTCCTCTTTGGTTTTCTAGAATTGCCCTGATTCAGGTATCACCTTTCTGGTCTCCCCCAGGCATCTCTCCTAGTTAATGCCTCGCCCACCCATCCTACCTCCCGGCTCCTTCCTTCTGTGTCTGCCGATGGACCCCAAACACACACACAGACACACACAGAGACACACACACACACTCTCCTGTGTGTCACATACACACTCGAGAAGGCTCCTGTGTGTCAGCACCCTGGTCACACACACACACACACACTCTCCTGTGTGTCACACACACACACATACACACACACACACACACTCGAGAAGGCTCCTGTGTGCCAGCACCCTGGTCACACACACACACACACACTCTCCTGTGTGTCACACACACACACACACACACACACACTCGAGAAGGCTCCTGTGTGCCAGCACCCTGGTCACACACACACACACACTCTCTCCTGTGTGTCACACACACACACACACACACACACACTCGAGAAGGCTCCTGTGTGCCAGCACCCTGGTCACACACACACACACACTCTCTCCTGTGTGTCACACACACACACACACACACACACACTCGAGAAGGCTCCTGTGTGCCAGCACCCTGGTCACACACACACACACACTCTCTCCTGTGTGTCACACACACACACACACACACACACACTCGAGAAGGCTCCTGTGTGCCAGCACCCTGGTCACACACACACACACACTCTCTCCTGTGTGTCACACACACACACACACACACACACACTCGAGAAGGCTCCTGTGTGCCAGCACCCTGGTCACACACACACACACACTCTCTCCTGTGTGTCACACACACACACACACACACACACACTCGAGAAGGCTCCTGTGTGCCAGCACCCTGGTCACACACACACACACACTCTCTCCTGTGTGTCACACACACACACACACACACACACACTCGAGAAGGCTCCTGTGTGCCAGCACCCTGGTCACACACACACACACACACACACACTCTCCTGTGTGTCTCACACACACACACACACACACACTTGAGAAGGCTCCTGTGTGTCAGCACCCTGGTCCCAGCAGCACCATAACCCTGTCTCTGCAGTGCCTCCCATCACCATGGCAACGAGCGTTTGCAGGCACTACAGACAGACACAGCCATTACTGTGGCTAGTGCCCGTCAATCCACGTGTGAGTGTGCACGCTTAAAATAGAAGTTCTGCAAATAAAAACAGCAATCAGGGAGATCTGGAAACCTTTTTGACTACCTACTCATGGAGCCCTGCTGCCAGCTGACTTCCCTTTCACCCTGTCTTTCTCCACCGTCGTTCCTAACCAAGGTGCGGAAAGCCAATAAGCCAGTTCTCCCTGGAAACAATGGCTCCTGCAAGGGAGATTAGCCATCCTTAGGGATTCTGAGGTTCTGAGGATCAACAATAGCAGGTGTGGCTATTGTATTTTTAGAAAATCTGACACTGATCCCTGTTCTCTGCTTAAAAAAAAAAATAGGAAACCTAAAATACAAAAGGGGAGAAGAGGGAGTTTCCCGCAGAAACCGTTACGTGAAATGCAATTTAAAAGGAACTAAAATATGAATACCAGGAAAGGAGAGGAAGCTGAGAGAGACAGCAAAGCTGCAGGGTCCCCTTAGTTGGCAATCAGTGAAGTGGGATGTGGCTGAAAGGTAACTGACAGCTCTGCAGGGACTAAACTGGTTACTGGCCTGCCTGGCATCTCCCAGTTAAGGCCCCGCCCACCTATCCAAGGAGAGGGTGGTGGGCAGCCTGGCCCCTGGGAGAGGGGCTTGGGGCCTGCAGGTGGAGGAGAGGCTGGGGATGGGCCACCAAGCCCATGCTGCCTCCTACAGGGCCTGCAGTCTTCCCTTTCCAGAACCTTCCTCCTCTCTGGCCAGGTGGTAACGCCAACTAGCAGAACCTTAAAGGCTCATTTTCTAAAATATATACGTGCCTCAAATAAAAATATATTCTCATGGAAGAAATAGATACTTTAGTGCAGAAACTTCACAATCTCAGCACAGCAGTATCACTATTCCTGTGTATCTCCAGACTTCAGAAGACATGAAGAAATGCAAATATAATCAGAGATGTCAAGAGTTCATAAGGTCTAGCTGCACTTGGAAAACTGATAAAGTACATTATTCTCATTTTACAAGAAGTGAAGGAGGCCCGAAAAGTTGGGGATTTAGACCTGAACTCAGTCTAGCAAGCGACCCCTTAAGTCCTAGTGTAGTCTATTTCCCTCACAGTTTCTTAGAGCTATCTGGTGGGCATTCATGGTTATATCTCGGTCTTCATACACTCTTTTAATCACATCTGAATGGCCAGCTAAAATCAAATGGTCCTAAAAGAAATCAATCCTGAATGTTCAATGGAAGGACTGATGCTGAAGCTCCAATACTTTGGCCACCTGATGCAAAGAGCCAATTCATTGGAAAAGACCTTGATGTTGGGAAAGACTGAAGGCTGGAGAAGGGGACAACAGACGATGAGATGGTTGGATGTCATCGCCAACGCAATGGACAGGAGTTTGAGCAAGATCTGAGAGATGGTGAAGGACAGGGAAGCCTGGCATGCTGCAGTCAGTCCATGGGGTCACAAAGAGTTGGACATGACTGAGTGACTGACTGAACGGTAACAACCGAGCATGGATGCAGAATCAATCACCTCTTTCATAAAAAACTGCAGTTTTCATTGTTCATCTGAGACCACTTCTCGGGATGGTTTCTTGTGTGAATCCCTAGCAGCATTCTGTACCAACCACCTTTCTGGAAGTAAATGATGTGGGAGGGAGTGGGAGGAAAAAATACAGACACCACTGGGACCTTCCTGATCTTAAGACGCAGACCAATATCCTTCTGGAGGCAGCACGCTACCCTGGTAAGTAACCCACCCCTTCATTTTCCAGAATGGAGCTGGCAGGCTACAGTCCATGGGGTTGCAAAAGAGTAGGACACAACTTAGCGGCTAAACAACAACTAGGCACTGATGGTAAGTTCGACATGTGCAGGCAACAGGGCGTGTGGAGGGGGCCCTTACAGAAGACAGGGAAACATGGGAGGAAGGGGCTCTGTTGCCTACAGAAAGTCTGGATGGTAATTATTTTTCAAGTCATTGATGTTTGCATGGAGAAGGTTTAATGTTTTTACGAAAGCTCCATTTCCCTAATCATATTTTGCAAAGAAAGATCTCAAAGTGACTTGCTCCCTCCCCTGTGCTTTCACTGACTGGGCAGGGTGAGATGAGGTGAGTCAGACCTCAAGGCTGGCTCAAGATAAAATACTGACGGTGACTTCTCCGTCAAGCGGGGACGTGCTCACAGAGGGCCAACCAACGGCCTCTCACTTGAGCACAGAAGACGGGTGTCTCCCAGGTGCCCGTGCCCCCAGGCGGCTGGGCCAAGGTCCCCAGAAGGACTTGTGTGGGTCACCCAGAGCCCAGGGGCAACACAGTTGTGCAGGCACCAAGGCACCAGACCAAACGGTCCTTCCTCTGCCAAGTACGATCCCGCAGGATCAGTTTGGTCCGTCTGCCTCCTGCAGCAAGCTGAGGTTCTATCTCTTGGCCCCCTTCTCCGGGGAGGCAGAGTGGGAAGACTTATGAGACAATCTTGGTGAAGAGAAATGCCTTTCTCTTTTTATTCACAGCAGTGAGGTGCTAGACACTGGGCTTCATCTTCTTCTACACGTCTCATTTCATATTAAAAATGACCCTGAGGAGGATCGCTGCGCCCAGCACTTGAGATGAAGTGGAAAGAGGCTGAAAGGAAACGCCTCACCGGCCCTGAGTGATGAAGCCACAAGCAGGGGAGCCGAGTGGGGAATCCAAGTCTATAAAGCTGGCTTCTTCTCCCGGTAAGATTTTAGGTAACCCAATACTATACGCTTCCAAGGCCAAAAGCTGACTGTCTGGAGTTACTTTTCTAATGTATTTCCCATGTCCCAACATGTCTAGAGCTTTTATGGCACAGTCCCCTCACTGCTTCCCACTTCTCTTCCACTAGGGCCAAGTGCATCCCCCATCCTCGGGGGTCCTCAGGCAGGTGGGCCCGGCTGTGTTGGTGACTTGAGGTCCAATCTCTGCTGGACTGACTTTCAGGCCCCACTTTTTAGGGTCTCCCTGCCCCTTCTCATCACTTCTCCTTTCTCCCTGCACCTCCCAGCTCAGCCAGCCCGTGTTTCTCCTTCCTCCATCTACCAGGGGCTGGGGCGCCACTGTCCTCGGGCATGGGCAGAGCAGCTGGCCCCGTGTGCTGTCTAAGCGGTGGCAGAGAACCGGCCCCTGAGTGTGACGGCAGCAGGCTGACATCAGCACCCGCAGTGGGGACAAGGTGCCCAGGCAGCAGGCGAGGCGTGTCGCTCATGCATGAGGCCGGGAGCCCGTGTGGTACCAGTGCTGTGCAGCCAGCTGCTCTCAGCATCCTGGTACCCAATGCCAGCCCTGCTCCTGCATCCCAGGAAGGACACCTGGGAGATGCCTGAGTACTGCATCCCCACGCCACCCTCCCAGATGCCAAGTCAGAGGTTTTTTGGGGAAAAAGTTATTAACTCATTTTTCGACCTACATCTCACAGCTTCCTGTTTCTTTTACCATTTATGAAAATCGCCAAGAATGGCCTAACAGGGTTTCCCCCATCACCCACAGAGGGCCTTCTCTCTGCTTGTTCTGTCTCAATCCATGGATTTTTTTTTCTCATCAGCTGACCCTAAGTTACCAAAACTGGTTACTCCTCACTGTCTTCTGAAGTACTAGCGTGTCTTGATAAATAGCAGTTGCCATGGAGATGACAAAGGAATATTACCCATGCTGCAGCGAGCTTCAGATTGCAGCCTGAGCCATCAGCTTTCATCCACAGCTCATTCATTATTCATCTGCAGTGAGGAAATGGCTGCAGCCCAGAACATTTCAGAAGGGCTGCGTCAGCACGGCCGCCCAGGACAGCGCACGGGGCATCACCAGCACCCGGCCGGGAGGGACGCCAGCTCTGGGATTTAAACAGCCGTCGGAAATTCCGCAGTGGCTCTCTCCTGCCGGCATGTCTACCACAATGAAAATCTGGATTTTCAACGTAAGTTAGGAACTTCGCAAATTATCCCATGACTTAAGAGCAGCGGCCCCCAACCTTTACGGTACCAGGGACTGGTTTCATGGTGCATGAACAGGAGGTTGGGGACGACTGATTTAGAGGATCCTGGGGTACAGTATCTTCGCCCCCTCCAAAGCCCACGAAGTACTACTCTTCTCTGAGCTGACTTCCCCTGCTCTTCTCAATGACGACTCCCTTACAGTATGTGCGTACTGGAGAAGTTTGTGAGTTTAATTTCTGTAAAAGAAACATGTTTTGAAATTTTTAAATGTGACCCTTACAGAGACTTTTTCACAGTTTTCACCTTTGAAAATCTTTAATTTTAACAAAATAACCGATAGGGACTTCCCTGATGTTCCAGTGGCTAAGATTGTGCCCCCAATGCAGGAGGCCCGGGTTTTGATCCCTGGTCAGGGAACTAGATCCCACATGCTGCAACTAAGACCTGGGTACAGCCAAATAAATAAACAAACAACTGATATATGATAATCAGAGCTAGTCACTCAGCCGTGTCTGACTCCCTGTGACCCCATGGCCTGCAGCCCGCCAGACTCCTCTGTCCATGAGGATTCTCCAGGCAAGAATACTGGAGTGGGTTGCCATGCCCTCCTCCAGGGGATCTTCCCACCCAGGGATCGAACCCAGGTCTCCCGGCATTGCAGGCGGATGCTTTACTGCTTGAGCAACTGAGAACTGATAGGCACCAGANATTCTCCAGGCAAGAATACTGGAGTGGGTTGCCATGCCCTCCTCCAGGGGATCTTCCCACCCAGGGATCGAACCCAGGTCTCCCGGCATTGCAGGCGGATGCTTTACTGCTTGAGCAACTGAGAACTGATAGGCACCAGATATAATAATTGTAGTAGGAAAGGGGATTGTCTAAGTCAAAATTACTTAAAAAAGAAACCACAACTCTTGAGTAGCCCATCTTAATTATGTCCTTTTCTATATGTTTGATAAAAATATGAAAATTGTATCCAAGGGCAGCACTTTTGAAAAGAGACTGTAATAAGCACAGAAAATACATTTATGGTCCTAGTTCCCAACAATGTCTCTCTTTCAAAACCATGTTTCAACTGTCCTCAAGAATATAAAAACAGACTTAATAACAGAATACCATCTGTACTAATATTAAATACCAAATACAAGCTTTTAAAGAGCTAATACCTGTGTTATTTTCTGATTACTAGAATATTAAGGTATCAGTTTATTACCGATATTTTGAAACATCAGAGCTCAACAGCCCCTATTCTTTATATTGTAGAACCATTCTTTCCACATTCTGCCCTGGAGAGTGCTAAAGGCTGCTAGGTTTTTATAGGCAGTCTAAGATTTTCCAGAGCTCAGCAGTTTTGCCAATAAATCAAGGCTAGAGACCATTTCTGGGTAGGAAAGGGGTTTAGACTACAGCAACGTCCTTTGAAAGTACTGGAAGAAACCCAAAACACGTGGCAACAGGTAGGAAAGGAAATGGACCTTGTTTCCTGCAGAGACGCCGGCCAGCATCCTCAGAAAGCCTCCGTATTTCCTAGGATTTGGGAATATACCACCTCCCACATCTCATGACACTCTCTGGTGCCCCTGAACATCAACAGCATCCGGCTCCTTGGCCCCTGAAAGCCACTCCGCCTGGAGGGCTTCAGGGTCCCTCTGTTCACCAGCCCCAAGGCCCCCGGGCTCTGTCTCCACCCCAGGCGCTTCCTGGCCCTTCCCCACCACACATTTCCGCCCTTGTTAGAACTTAATCTCATACTCCAGACAGTGGCTCTCACTGTAACAGACGCTTCCCTTCCACCAACCGCCAGTTCCTAGACACAAAATCTATAGTCTCAGGTAAACGTGTATTCCCTGGTAGTTCAGCGATAAAGAACCCGCCTGTCAATGTAGGAGACGTGGCTTCGATCCCTGGGTTGGGAAGATGCCCTGGAGAAGGAAATGGCAACCCACTCCAGTATTCTTGCCTGGAGAATCCCATGGGAAGAGGAGCCTGGCAGGCTACAGTCCATGGGGTTGCAAAGAGTTGGACACAACTTAGTGATTAAACAGCAACAAATGTGTTTTACATTAGGCTGGGTGTGGAAACCCAGGATTACTTTAAAAAAAAAAAAAAAAGAAAAGGAAAGGAAAACTTTGGATTTCTCCCAGCTTCTGGGTGGAGTTGTCTACACTCACTGACCACCCCTGATTAAGTCAGGGCAGATGGTTTCCAAGCTTGTTGTGAATTTCAAGTGAAGACTTCACATGTTAGTGGGTTTTGCTGGTATTTAAACAGACAACCAACACTGGGAAATATTTTTTAGGGAGCTATTTCTGAACATTTCAATCTATTTAGAAACTGATGGCTTCTCTTAAGACATCATGGCCTGGAGAATAAAAACCTGACTATGGAGCATGACATTTTCAAATTTCTGTGAAGGGCAGTGATCACCTCTGTTTCCCTCATGAACTAGGTCTGGAACAGACAAGAGGGCTATCTTCTCCTTGAAAAAATCCAGGTCTGGTTCAAGAACCTTCTGTGAGCTTCAAACTGCCTGCCCCATGCTAAGCTCATGTAATAGGCTATTCATCTATTTGGAATGAAAGCTAAGAAGATCTTAAACATAACACGGATAAAGCGTTTATAAATGCCCAAAAGCACCACACAGATCACCTAAAATGTCAAAGAAAAACCTAAATCACATCTCTAATCATGAAAATTTTGTGCTAGGATATCACTAGCTTGAATTAATTTTGGTTTAATTGTCACTCTGAGACATCTCAAGGCTACCTATAACAAATGGCCAAATTCTAACGCACAACGGAATCACAGATAATCATTTGGTTCCCAAGTTTATACTTCTCAGTCCACACTTCTTTCTCCTAAAAGCCTCAGTGATAGCCAACATTCAATTCTGCTTTTCTGGAAACTCAAAACAAGCTGAATCCACTTAGGAGACAAATAATCCCCTGCACATTTTCGATGCAGGAAAAATGCGCACAGCCGTGCTTCAGCAAGCCAAATACACACTGATGATGAGTTCCTTACAGTCCATCTGGGATGAAGTTTCTAAAACATTCAAGGAAATCAAGTTTCCTTATTGGCTTTCCTTCCCTTGCCAGCGACACCATAGCCATAGTCTCAGAACCTCAGCATCTTCTCCTAGACCAGTATGATCACAGGTCCAGTGTGGCCGGGATGGTCCCAGTTTGTGCCAATTTTCTCAGCACCCTGACCAGTTTAGTATCTGTCCTGGGAAGAGCTCCTGATTGGACACTAAATCAGTTGTGGTTTAGTTGCTCAGTCATGTCTGATTCTTGTGACCCCATGGACCGTAGCCCACCAGGCTCCTCTGTCCATGGAATTTCCCAGGCAAGAATACTGGAGTGGGTTGCCATGTCCTTCTCCAGGGGATCTTCCTGACCCAGGGATCGAACCTGCATCTTCTGCACTGCAGGTGGGTTCTTCACCATGGAGCCACCGGAAGCCCAGACAATAAACTATATAATGACCATTTTCACCTGTTATGCTCTGAGCCCAGGTCTCCGCATAGACTGAGAGAACAAGTCCACCACAGTAATGCAAAAGCAAGAAGGGAGTTTACTGCTAACTCGAGTTAGGGTGCTCTGCCACATCCAACGCAGTGGAGTGAGGCAAGAAAGCCCGGAGCCCAGATTTACAGCAGTATTTATAGGTTTAGAACAAAGACAGGAAGTTGGCAAGGGCTGATTGGCTGCAGGGGTTTGGCTAANCTGCTAACTCGAGTTAGGGTGCTCTGCCACATCCAACGCAGTGGAGTGAGGCAAGAAAGCCCGGAGCCCAGATTTACAGCAGTATTTATAGGTTTAGAACAAAGACAGGAAGTTGGCAAGGGCTGATTGGCTGCAGGGGTTTGGCTAATCTTTATTGGCTACAGGGACTTCCTGGTGTTTACTAATTGGCTAATCTTTATCGGCTACAGGGGGATGTCTTTTACGTCCTGATAAACTCAAACCAGGTTACGGGGAGTATGCTGATTGAACAAGTCCTGGCATCTGCAGGGATGACCTCACTGGGCAATGACTCAGCTTTTTCCCGTGAGTCCCACCTTAGTCCCTGAAGCCCATCATGGCATTTGTTAGGTCCCAACATACCCTCACCACCAAATCTCGTTGCTTTTTTCTTTGTGGTACTTGGTCATCCACTCCCTCATCTCAACTCCCCCATTTTTATAGACTGCACCAATGGGATATGCCCTCTCCTGTGATCTCCAGGCTCTTATTACTAACACACACGAATCTACTGCTCTAAAACTCTCAATGTCCTTGTGTAATTTAATGGATAAAGTGCAAATTCAGGCATCCAGGATCTTCGACTTTCGGGCCCTTCTGTTGTGTTTTCCACCTTGTTTCCAACTAGTTCCTTACAGGACATACAAGTCCCACAAACGGCTCATCAGCCTGCCCCCACGCCCGCACCTGGTTTTGTGATCTATTTGCCCCAGTGCCTCCTGCATTCTCTTGTGTGTGTGCTTAGTCGCTCAGTTGTATCCCACTCTTTGTGACCCCATGGACTATAGCCCCATGGACTATAGCCTGCCAGGCTCCTCTGTCCATGAGGATTCTCCGGGCAAGAATACTGGAGTGGGTTACCATGTGTACCTCCAGGGGATCTTCCCAACCCAGGGATCGAACTAGAGTTTCCCGCACTGCAGGCGGATTCTTTACCAGTTGAGCTACCAGGGAAGACCCCTGCATTCTCTTATCTAAGACCTACCCTTCTTTCAAGACCCAGCTCAAGTTCTACTCCCTCCTTCAAACTTTCTCTGCTGTCCCCTGCCTGCAGTCACCTCTTTTACAGGACGGCCCCGCTGCAGGCATCCTCTGGGCCAGTGATTCACACCTCACAGGGTCCACCTGACAGTCTTCATCACTTTTGTGCCTCTATTCAGTCTCTCCAAGGTGACCTCCCATTCACCAAGGACCTTACCTTAGATTCTCTCTGTCCTCAACAGTCACCGAAGTCTGCTCACAGCAGGCAGGAGGCAACAAGAAATAGAGGAAAAGTAGGGACCTAGCACAGCTTGTCTCAGATTCATCACCTGCTGACTGTGAAACCTCAGGGAAGGAGTGGAGCCTACCATCCTTAGATTCCACATCTGTAGAAACGGGGTTGAGGATGATAATAGCACCCGCCTTTGCTTCACAACCAGGTTGTTGTGAGGAGTAGGTAAGTGAATCTGTTATAACTGACAAAGTCCTACAACATAGGGAGTTAATCAACACTTTTGACAATGATAATAATAACCAGTCACTTCTAAAGGAAATCAACCCTGAATATTCATTGGAAGGACTGATGCTGAAGGTGAAGCTCCAACACTTTGGCCACCTGACGCAAAGAGCCGACTCACTGGAAAAGACTCTGATGCTGGTCAATTTGTGACTTTTTATCAAATAGCGCATGTTGTGAGCAATTTCCTCCTCAAGTGTTTTCAGAGGTAGCATGGTAGTCATAGGGTTTCTTCCTTAAACCTTTGCCCTAGAAGAATGAGACCATGAAAACAAAGCTTCTACGTTCAATTACAATTATTAAGGATTGCCTTTTTCACGGTAACTTGCCAATACTCCTTCATTTTCTTCCAATATCATACTGGAAAGACAAGACCTAGCTTCCCGTGTCTAAAACAATTTAGTGGGGGAAATAACTCAATGTTTGAGTGAACTAAGTTCATTTTATACTAGATGCAAAGAGCCGACTCACTGGAAAAGACCCTGATGCTGGGAAAGATTGAAGGTGGGAGGAGAAGGGGATGACAGAGGATGAGATGGTTGATGACATCACCAACTCAGCAGACATGAGTCTGAGCAAACTCCAGAAGAGAGCAAAGGACAGGAAAGCCTGGCATGCTGTCCAAANAAAAGACCCTGATGCTGGGAAAGATTGAAGGTGGGAGGAGAAGGGGATGACAGAGGATGAGATGGTTGATGACATCACCAACTCAGCAGACATGAGTCTGAGCAAACTCCAGAAGAGAGCAAAGGACAGGAAAGCCTGGCATGCTGTCCAAAGGTTCGGATATGACTTAGCAACTGAACAACAAAAACAACAACAACAATAATAACACAATCTAGCCATAGTTTAGTCAGAACTACACATTACATGATGCTTCTGACTCAGCACGAGGACCTGGGCTGACTACACCTGGGCAGTGATCACAGGACTCAAATTCAGTTGCCTTCTCTGAATATTCACGAAACAGGAGCCAGGCACTGGGTGGGTCTTCAGGCCACCATACTTCATTTCCCTCTTTCACCACTGATGTCTTTTAACAGCTGACTATGAAAAACAGGAAGAACGGGGAGGTAGAGAGGGACCCCACTAAAGGGTCTAAGTTTTTACAACATTTTAGACTACTTATAAGTCCTTCTCTCTCATCTGCAAAACATTTCTTTGAGATACTGGAACCAGTATTATGAGCCCTTTGAAAAATGAATGAGGTGGGAAATAGCATGTCACCTCCAAAACAAGAAAAAAAAAAAAACAACCCAAACTAAGCTACTTAGTGGGGGTAGATGGAGGGTATGGTGATTTTGGAATGAACCACATTTTACAATTTCAACTGCATTCTTGGGTGAAGCATTTCAGCTACCATGGTGTTCTAGAACTTTCCATGTAGCAGAAATCTGTGTGTTGATACATGTATTAGTCAGATATACTGCAAGTGTAAAAGCAGGAAAGTGGTTCTTCTGAAGCTGCCTGTCTCTCTGTCAGCATCCCACACTGCAGAATCATCAATCGCATTACAGCCTACAAAAAATGTCTTGCAAGAATAATGCTCAACTGACCTCAAGCCGCATAGTCTTAACTAATAAAACACGCCTGTGTCAGCTCACAAGGATACAGACTCTCAGCTAATATAAGGTACCAATTTTTCAAGACAGCTTGCCCCTGGTAATTATACTAAAAATAAAACAAGGCAGCCAACTGGTGGAGTTGTCCGTTTCTTTAGAAAAAAGTATTTCACGTTTCTTCAAGCTTCATTATCAATGATTGGCTTGGATGAATAAAAGGCAACCAGCAGCTTCTGCCCAAGTCCAGGCTGGACAAATGTGGCATTATTTTGGCAGATCTGATTCAGTCTTCAAATGCCTGGAACTGTATGTGAACTTCTGAACCTGACCTGAAGCTATTATGGGCTTTAAAATGTTCAAGCAGTTGCTTCATTAAGCAGCCACATGTGATGGCATTGCTATCTCATCCACTGCCCCAAACCACAATGCAGCTAAAGGCAAGTGACATAAATTAGCAAAAAGAAAGACAAAGAAGATGGCAGGAAGAAACAGCCTGACTTTAAGATCCATTCAAAAGCATGCAGGTTACAGCTGCTATAGCAGATTCGGTTTGAAGACGCAGATATGCTACAAATTCAGAAAGCATGAAGAGCAATTTGTGACTTTTTATCAAATAGCGCATGTTGTGAGCAATTTCCTCCCCAAGTGTTTTCAGAGGTAGCGTGGTAGTCATAGGGTTTCTTCCTTAAACCTTTGCCCTAGTAGAATGAGACCATGAAAACAAAGCTTCTACGTTCAATTACGATTAAGGATTGCCTTTTTCACAATAACTTGCCAATACTCCCTCATTTTCTTCCAATATCATACTGGAAAGACACGACCTAGCTTCCTGTGTCTAAAACGATTTAGTGGGGGAAATAACTCAATGTTTGAGTGAACTAAGTTCATTTTATACTAAATCTAATATACATTAAAAAATTTTTAATATGTGACAATCTTTTTTTATTGAAGTATAGTTGGTTTATAATGTTGTGTTAATTTCTGCTGATAATCTTTTTTAATGAGATAAACACATACCAAAATATAACAAGATAATGAAAAGAATTCAGGGAGAGATGAGGAAGAAACCAATTCTGATAATTTTATCAGCAAAACTAGAATGAATAAGAACCTTGTAATTTTTATAGGCTTCTTTATCTTCCTTTACTTTCACTGAGACCAATTTAAACCTTGGAGAACAGTCTGGCAGGCTCTTCAAGGTCAGCAACGATTAAACAGGAAATTATCATTCAGAACAAAAACTTTTCCTCCTTCTAAATCATTAGACAGAACACATCAGCGTTTCTGACTAAATCCCAGGTGGGCAAATAACAGAAGAAGATTGCTTATTCTTAGTGGTGAGCTACAACCTGAAAAAATACTAATTAATCCAGGTATATGAGATCATACATATTTTCCATAAATCTGTGTGTCCTCATTGGTGTTGTAAATGCAAACCTAGCAGAAATGTTTCAAACACCAGCAACCAGACTAAAACAGATGGCCTAAAATATCTTCTAAATTGACTTTCCTGAATTTAAGGCTACCGGTATTTTTCATGTACTTTGATTCTAAGGAAGTCATCAATGCTCTAAGTAGAAGAAACAGGTGAAGATGTCCCTGCCTCGGCATTCACTCTGTTGTGCCAGAAGTGCAAACAGTACCTTGTGCCATGCCATCTAGTCCTACCTGCGAAAGTTAATTTTCTGAGTCAGCTTGGCTGGGCCACAGTAGCCAGATATGTGGTCAACCACTCTTCTGGATGTTTCTGTGAGGGTGTTTGGGGTGAATTAACATTTAGATCAGTAACTTAGAGTAAAGCAGATTGCCCTCTATAATGCAGGTGGGCCTCGTCCAATCAGCTGAAGGTCTGAATAGAACAAAAGACCAAGCAGGCAAGAATTCTGAAAGCAGATGGCCTCCACACCCGACCTGCACCATTGGCACTTCCCTGGGCTTCCAACCTGCTAGTCCATCCTGAAGACGTTGGATTTACCAGCTTCCATAATCACATGAGCCAATTCCTTAAAATAAATACCCATCCTATGGGTTCTGTTCTCCGGGGAACTCTGACCAACACACCGATTACCTGAAGGGTTATTATCCACTCTGCATCGTCCTCTGTCCACATCTTTCTTTCATCAATATGAACAGCAGAACTTTATTTTTGCACACTTAATATTGAGAGTAAGCATTTAATCTCTTGACCACAAAGTTATATAGGTACTTAATTCGAGCTTTTTTTTTTTTTGGAACACTTATTCTTGTGCTATATATTTTGCATGTATTTAAAGTCCTTTAAAACTCAGTAACCACTTCTTTGCATTTGCACAAGGGAAAATGGTCTCCTCCTCCCTAGGAAAGGAGTCTAGTGGAACTCTGATTAAAAGGTGGGATGGAAAATGCCAGCTAGTTTCCAGAGTGGCTTCTCTCTCCAGGGGCTTTTAAATTTAAAATTTGTAAATCAAAATTAATTCCAAGATCAGATGCATCCATATACAAATGCAAAGTCAAAGACAGTCCATTTTCAATGACCTCATGATCCTCTCCACTGAATATGAACACATGTTATCTGGATCAAGTTCCTTTAATGATGAGGAAATATGAGCTATATTATTGATGAAGATAGGCCCCAATCCAACAAAAACCTAGACAAATACGATCACCTCTAATCTCTTCCTTCATCTCTCTTTTTAAAGGTGAGAGGTGGGTAGTGCTGGGAAATCATTGCAGAGCAGAAGGCTGAAAACTTCTTTGGGGCCAAAGGACATTTTTCACTGTCCTGGCTTTTTCCAGGGTGAATGGAACACACATGGATCTGATTTCAAGGGCTGATTTCATTCTGGCAAAAGAAAACAGCTCAACAATCAATCACATGTTTACATCTATCAGTAGTTTTTATTACCAATGGTCATGGGATGGTGTTGGCCTCATTAGGTTTTTTGACTAAATTAAAAATGAGTCATTTGGAGTAAAAATATCCTTTCTCATCCAGAAAATTTCAAATAAGGTTATAATTCAGAGGCAAAACAAACCAAAAAACGAAACTTCTTTTGAACTAATTACTAAAAGTTATTCTGTTCCAGGATACAGAAACGCCTCAACTAATCAAATGCACGGGTTAAAGGTGTTTTCATTAGTTTGGTGCACTGGTCCAATATTAACCATTTTTTGTGTCAAGAGCTTTATTACTGAAAATGTATCTAAAATACGACCAGTCTATTTTCTTGCTGAGTACAGTCAATAGTTTCTCTTATTTCAATCACTGTTTCAGACCATTGTTCTGGAAGTATCACTCAATAAATTCTTTTGATGTACTGTCCTCTCATCCGAACCTTCCTTAGTGACTTTAGTTACTGATCCTCCTTTGACATTTTGTATGCATTTAAGTGAATTAAAGTTACCAAAAAAATTTAAATTAAAATTTGTATGAAATTGTAGGAGTCTTAGAAAAACAAGTTGGCTACAAATGTTCTTTAAGGTAAAGTAGAAAAATAAGGCCCAATATATTCCTACCATGATAAAATACTAAAAACTTTAATAGTCATTAAAATGAGAGCATTTTTGAATAGAATGACCGACAACATCCTAAAAAAAGGGTTTCGGAAGTGGCCAGCCCTCCTCCCTACTCATCACCTGACATGACAGCAGGTCAGCATCCACACGGATAGCCTTCCTACCTCTTGGGTCCTAGTTCTCCACCCTCCTTAATTCCACCTCTCTTCCCTTCACTCCACTTCAATCACTCAGAATCATCACACGTATTAGATACTGAGCTCCAAGATCCTTGCGGTCCACAGGCTTCCATATTTCCTCCTCCCTCAGTCCTGACCTTCACTGGTCCTCTACCCTTATAATAATGGCTTCATCACAGTTTGTTTGGCCCATGATTGGCCGTTTCTGTCCTATTTTCCATAGCAGCCAGAGAATCTCTCACCTACTATTTTTCACAATTTCTAGTGAAAGGTAAATGGCATCATCTTAAAATTTTGGTTGGAAAAAATTTTTACTGGAAGAAGCCAAAATTGGATCTGGTCTCTTGTGCACATCTGGGAACCAAACAGCATGTCGGCTGGGACCCCGCGGGCGTTGTCTCTGGGCGACAACAAATCACTCTTCAGCAGCTATTGCCTACCTACGACACCATTCTAAACATTCGGCACAGTCTTCACAAGCTCACCTCCTCTCCCTCTAGAATCTCCTAGAGTTGTTTATTTCCTGGACTTGCTTTTCTCCTTCTTTCTGAATATGGAAAACGGCCTGTCCTTCACCTTCCAAAAGTGAAAGCATCAATGTTCATTCATGGTGTCTCCCATCAGGAGTCCTCTTTCTCTTTTCTCTCTCCCTCGGCCAGTGAACTGGCCTACATCTCTCTTGCTTTGAGAAAGAACTCTCCTCTCAACCTGCCCTGCCCCCCGAGCTCCTTCCATTTCTCCAGCAAACCTGCAGAGCACACAAGTCCGTTCCACCTGTCCACCTCCACCTCTCACCCTCTGAAAATCTGCTTCCTCAACACTTCTTCACCCTCATCAACCAGGAGCTGCACACCCGAGCCAGCTGCACCGGGGCTGAGTCTAGGGCCCTAACACGTGACAGGCTCAAGTGCCCCCTGCCCCCACTTCTTCCCACACCTCACCCCGCATTCCTGGTGCCTACAGAGGATGTGTCTGCTCCTCGCCTGGCTTCTCAACAGCATCGTGTGATAATCCAAGATTTTCCTGAAAATCTGGGGGGTCAAGAAGAGACATCTCACCACCCACCATCCTCCTTTCTCTTCCACAGACACAGACAGTTCTTTCTTCTCTCTGTAACGTTTAGGCTACCATTTCCCCCCAACAGAATCCAGCCAAGCCTGTGGCAGACAGTCAATAAATATCTGCTGAAATAAAGTCACAATAAGTGTATGTTGGGGATGTGGATTAAAGATCTGTGGGGCATACACCAAATTATGAATGGCGATAGAATAGTATTCTAGACGTTCTGAGAACTACAATATGCTCTGTTACAACTCAATGATTATACCATGAGGGGCTCCCTGCCTGCACCCAGTCATACAGAGCAGGGTCTGAATGAATGAAAGAATGAATGAAACATTACCAAACTAGCTTTATAAGAAAATCTCTCATAAGAGTTTTTTTTAAAGCATTAACATTTTTATTAAAGGTGCAATGCCCAAACTGAGAGATTACTATTAAATTTTCATAAGATAATGGCCTTGTGCTTATGCTTCAAAAGAAAAAGTATCCTTATCTTTTAAACTGTTTCCAGAGGAGAGACAAATGTGTCTTATAGAAAGAGGTGCAGTCACCCAAGGAAGCTGCCATCACCCAAGGTTTTACTACTAAAATGTACTGAATATTTATAACTGTGTAGGCAGCAAATCCAAAATAGATGGGAGTGAGACATTAAGACAAGGACACCTAAGTTGGGTATCTATTCATTTTAACGGTGATAAAGGATTTTGATTTCTCGGTATGATTTTTAAATCTCCCCACCTGATCTCTGCTACCAACACTAGCACTGTTGGAGGACACCACATGCTCTGAGCACGACCCAGGGCCCTCGTGGCCACAGCTGTCACCACGGAGCCACCAGGGCTTGACCCGGGAGCCGCACCCGGGCCTCCCACGTCTCCCAAACACCACCAACACGGATTCTTAACGTGAAAGTCGGTGGAATATCAGTGGCCACAGCCTTTTGCCCTTCTCTTCCTTTGTGTCTCTCCCTTCAAGGACATTTTGAAACAGAAAAACATGCCCTTTCATCTCAGGCCCAGCACAAACCTGCCTTCTTTCCACCAGACTGAGCGGGGCCTCCTGCCCATTGCCAAGGAGACGTAGCCTTTATCCTGAGGCCTTGGGCTTCCATTCTCTCTGGCTTTGATTTTCTCATCATAAACAGAGAGCCCATATGAGGTTGGAATGTAAGAACGGTAGTATGAAAATAAACTGCATTCCTTTCTCCTTGTGACAGACACCTGGTGTGTTTTTATGCCCGGGTACTTAACTCTTCTCTGAGAAAACTGGTAAAAGCAGACCTCTCTGCTTGGGAGGTGGCCTGGAACAGTGATGCTTGGGGAGCCGGGGCCTCCGGTCAGCTAGTCCTAGACTGCTGTTTATAGAGCTACTGACTGTACACAAATAACAACTAATTGCTGCAATCTCCCTATCTACCACAGCCTTAAACTCCAGGGAACAAAGCTTTTGCATTTGAGACACTGATCTCGGGAAGAGCAGTGAGTTACCTGAAGGGGCTGGGAGAGGAAGGAAACTAGATCATTGTTAACCTCACGTGGAACAAGGTCTGTCCCCACTTCACTCCTAATCTTGACCTGTTGCTGCTGTTGTTGTCTAGTCGCTAAGTTGTGTCTGAGTCTTCTGCCACCACATGGACCACAGCCCATTAGGTTCCTTTGTCCATGGGATTTTCCAGGCAAGAATACTGGAAATGGGTTGCTATTGCTGCCTCCAGTGGATCTTCCCAACCCAGGGGTCAGACCTGCATCACCTGCAATGCAGGCGGATTCTTTACCGTTGAGTCACCAGGGAAACACCTAACCTTGACTGCTCTCCCTCTATTTGAAGTGTCTGGCCTGCCTCAGTTCTTCCATTTAATCCTCAAGGTGAATCTTAAGCCACCCACACCCCGAAGGGCCAAATTAAGGATCCCACTCTCCCCACTCAAGAGGATGCCCTCCTCTGAGAGCCCTCCTTGGACTGATTGTCTACAGACTGTCTTTTCTTTTTGCCAGGGAGTCCTAAAGCTTCACAACTTAAGAGAAGAAACAAGTCAGCTGTCTTTGGATCCCAAGCTCCCAGCCCGGGCTCTGGCCCGTCCCAGGTGGTGGTGGCCCTAGGGGTGGGGATGAAGGAATCCAGGCTTCTGCCCTGGCTTGATCAGACTAAGCCAGACATCGGTAGCTGCCAACACTGCAGCACTGCCGTCTGCTTGGAGAAACTCTCGTTTGCAAAGCTGCGTGAAGACAAGGACGCCCAAGTTGGATATCTAAAAAGAACTCATCTTTAAATATCATTATGTAAATTGGCATTATACTCCATTTACACACTATTGTATGCCATTGCTGAAATTATTATATTTGGAAGCATTCTAACTTCAAAGTCTTTAAAGGTCATCTGAAATATATTATGGAGGAATTCAGAGGTCATAAATAAAATGAAGCCATCTAGAATAATCACATCTTGTTAACCAAATTATGTTTTACCATAGAAAACAGAACAAAAAGCCCTCAGTATCTTTTTCGTGTGTGTGTGTGTGTGTGTGTGTGTGTGTCTGTGTGTCTGTGTGTACTCAGTCATGTCTGACTCTTTGTGGCCCCAGAGACTGTAGCTTCCCGGGCTCCACTGTTCATAACATTTTCCAGGCAAGAATACTGGAGCAGGTTGCCATTCCCTACTTCAGGGATTGAACCCATGTTTCCTATGCCTCCTGCATTGGCAAGTAGATTCTTTGTCACTAGTTCCACCCGGGAAGCCCTTTCTTACATATAAATGCAGGGATCATCCATTATTTGATTAACTATTACCAGCTGTTAGCACACAGCTGACATCCAATATGTTAGTTAACTAAATGAATATGAATTTTATTCACATGACCCATATTTTCAATGCATTAACTGTGTACCCTACACATTGCTATAAAAGTATAGACATATGTAAGTGATGCTTTAGTAGAAGAACAACACACAATCTGAAAGAAACACCCAATAGCAAAGCACAGTGCCACCTTTTTGAACGGATGTTACTTCTTCCAGCAACATCAAAGCAGCAGAGTTTAGTGGAAAGAACTAGCTGCGACCGGAATCAGGTCAGGCTCCAGTACCAACAATCTTGTGCTGGTCATGTCACTTCTCTAAGACTCAGTATCCCCTTCTGCTTCTCTCCAACCTCACATTCTAGATTGTATGGTTCCTCTAGCAAACATCCCTTGTTTGCCAGGGCACATCTCTTTAACTGGGGGGTTTTTAATGGAAAAGATATGAGGCATGAAAAATGCTGTGTACTCTACAAATGCCCAAGTTATGAGACAGACAAGGACTGTTTTAAGAAAAACAAGATGAAAAAAAAATATATAAGATTCATCACCCTGGAAAATTTCTAAACAAAGCTCCCCTTTTAGTTTGTTTTCATTCGGTGGGGTAATTTTTACTTTTTTCCTTAGAAGACGAAAGGTCAGAACCCATGGTCTGGATTTTATTGAATCCCTCTTAATTAACTGGGAAAGAAAGCACATCATTGTATAAATCAAGCTAATTGGAAGCTTTGCTTCATTTCTTTTCAGGATCAGCTAAATGAAGGTTGGATGCATTCTTGCCTTTTTGATGTACAAAGAACCAGTTTAGCTTTGATTATCTACCTTATCCCCTTTTAGAAAGAAGTATGATGAGGTTGGGTGGGGGGAAACTCTCTTTAAAGACAACAGGGGTACTCACAAGGCCAAGTATAATATGTGGGAAAAAATCTAATTTTCATTCTTGGCAATGATCAGCTGAAAGCTTCATTTAGGCAAAAATCAAGATATAAAAACATAAGCTTTTTGGTCTTTTCAAGATCTGTCCTTTATTTAGCAAATGAGATGACAACTTTTAAATGTTTTAAATAGTTTTGAGTTTCAACTTGGTACCATCCAGTGTAAGTCAAAGCATTTCTTTAGTAAGGCCTAGAGAAAAATATTTGCTAGAATAATATGTGCTAGAAAATAAAATGAATTCGAAACACATTCTAAAATAATCGTAGAGGTACGCTTATTCTTCAAAGTACCAACAACAACTCGTTGAAAGATGAGAGTACAAATTTTTTTTTTCAAGATTTGAAAAGTTATTCAAGTGCTAAAGCTACACAAACTTTTTTCTTCCAATGAAACATTTTAAGCAATAAACAGAAATGAAAAATTTGAGTGGAATTTTATGGGCCACACAAGGAAAATTATCCTTCACTGGAGAATCAAAAATTACAAAACAAATACTAAGATCAGCAGAAAAATGCATATTTTAGCGCATCTGCAAATGCGTGTGTACGTATGCAGGCATGTGTATGTATGTTTGTGTGCATGTGTGCGTGCGCACGCATATGTTTTCTTCCAGGATTTACTGATCAACAATCCAACATCCCTGTAGCAACTAAACGCCTGAATTCACCATCCATTGTTTTAAATCCTGTGGAAGATGAACTGGATACATTATATATTCTAAAAGAGCCACAGTTCTTAAGAAATCAAGAAAGGAACAATTCAAAGTGTAAAGAAAACTTTAGCTTCATCCTCAGGGGTAGAGGATAAGTTATCAGGAGAGACTCCTGAAAACTGCTCTGACCTCTGTTCACTCATCCTTGCCTTGCCACATGACCATATGATATCATGACCCCATGGCCAAGGCAGGTAGGTGTGGTCCAGGGAGCTGGGTAGGCTAGCTCTGTGTCTTCAGCCATCTGCCCAGATTGTCTCAACAATCTGATCTCATCTGATGTTGGAAAGCCACTTGTATAAACTCTTGAATGAACCTTCTAATGCCAAACTGATTCCAATCAGTCCCATGTGATTTTGGTGACTATGAGCTCAATTTTTCAAGCTCTGTTCCCGGAGCTAAACCCTGGAGACCAGGGGAGGAGAAAACAACCTTGAAGATTTTTGCTCCGCCACAGACAGCCATGAGGAAAGGATGGGGCTAGGAAGGAGATGATGAGAACTGCATTCCCAGTTTTATCTCTGTGTGTGCACTGGCCATTGCTCCAATTATTAAGGGTTTGGAGAAACATATTCTCAGACACTGCTGGAGAAATGCAAAATTTTAAAATCTCTATGGAGAGCAATTTTATGATACAAAACAAGAACCACAGAAGCTTATCATTTAACTTCTAATAATTTGTCAAAAGCGAGTATCTGAAGATACACAAAATATTTGCAAGGAGACTAGAATTCATGGCAAGATTGCTTCTACGAAAGAAAAAACTGGAAATAAAGAGATAACGATAGGGTATTGATAAACTAAGTTAGATCTATATAAAAAAATGGATGGCATCACCGACTCAATGAACATGAATTTGGGCAAGCTCCAGGACTTGGAGATGGACAGGGAAGCCCGACGTGCTGCAGTACATGGGGCTGCAAAGAGTCAGACATGACTGAGCGACTGAACTGAACCGAAATAAAAAATATAAAGCATATAATAATTGTGCTAAGAATATTGACTGTTGGCACGAAAATTTGCATAATACATTAATAAATGAAAAGTTACAAAACCATGTGAACACTACTCTTTTTAAAAAATAAGATATAGAATGCATTGAAAACTTTGAAAGTATATAACATTTTATGTAAGTAGTTATTTTTAAGATTTAACTATCTGCAGTTTCTAAAGCTTCTAATTTTTTTTCTAGTAGAGCACAATTGCTTTTGAAATTAAAAATTAAAGTTTCCTCATTAGAAAGTAGCGAGTAATTAAATTTAAGTCTTTGTGTTAACTTCATTAGAGTGCTTTGTATGCTCTAAAAACCAAGTTCCCAATTATGTCTCAATAAAGTTTTTAAAAATGATATTATTGGTTATGAAAAGAAACAACAACAACAAAAAATTCAGGATTTAACTAAGAAAAATCATGTAACTGACAAGAACAACAAAATAATACATTACCCTGATGTTTGCCTTAATAATGTGTCTTTCCTTAATTATTGCAAGAGATTCAGTATTACCTGATCTTTTAAAAAGCAAGATAACTTTCTGAACTGATTCTAATACTTCATATATGGTTACAAAAGTCTTCCATTGTCTTTGGGCTTCCACAAACTACTTAACAATATAGCTTCTAGTACATTATACAAATGGGATTGGGAGCTTGTGTGCACCTGTGGTGGATTCATGTCGATGTATGGCAAACCCAATAGAGTATTGTAAAGTTAAATTTAAAAATAAATAAATAAATTAATTAAAAAAAAAAAACNACGTGGCTGCGCTCCAGGCCCCTCTGCTCCCGGCTGCCCTGCTTTCCACGCGTGTGGCCACGGGCCCCCGACCCAGGGCTCCCGTGGGGAGGAGCCTGGGGGAAGGGTCTGCCTGCCCGAGGCCAGGCCCTCCCTCCTTCTGGGCCCGTCAGGGAACCTGGAAGGGCCCAGTCCAGCCTTCAGGCTGCTTCCAGGCTCCAGCTGCCCAGAGCAGGGCCGGCACTCAGCGGCTGCCAGGAAGTAGGGTTCTTTCCAAGTGTGACAGGCGTAAGCTACCCCCACAAGCCTGGGCCTCCCAGTTCTGTCCAGCTGAACGACCTGGCTGCAGTGTACTCCAAGGCGGATCATTTAAGGTGGAATAATTAAGAATTGGGAAAAATGGGTCTATTTTTCTGTGGGTGTTGGCGGTGGCCCAGGCTTCAGAGGTGCCCCTGCCCCTGCTGTCTCTCTGTGTGTGCCTGTGTGTGTGCATGTGTGTGCCTGTGTACATGTGTGTACGTGTTTGTGCGTCTCTATTTGTGTCTGTGTGTGTACATGTGTGTGCCTGTGTACATGTGTGTACATGTCTGTGTGCCTCTATTTGTGTCTGTGTGTCTGTGTGTGTGCCTGTGTGTGCCTCTGTGTGTGTGTACATGTGTGTGCCTGTGTGTGTGCGCGTGCTTATGTGTGTCTGTGTCTGCCTGTGTGTATGGGTGTGTGCCTGTGTGTACGTGTCTGAGTGCATCTCTATGTGTGTCTCTGTGTGTGCCTGTGTGATGTGTGTGCATGTGTGTCTGTGTGTACGTGTGTCTCTGTGTCTCTCTTTGTGTACGGGTGTGTGCCTGTGCACGTGCATGTGTGTACACGTGTGTATCTCGGTGTGTACATGTATATATGTGTGTACCTGTGTGTCTGTACCTGTGTGTGCCTGTGTGTGTGTACATGTGTGTGTGTCTGCGTGTGTGTNGGAGAAGGGGACGACAGAGGATGAGATGGCTGGATGGCATCACGGACTCGATGAACGTGAGTCTGAGTGAACTCCGGGAGAGGTGATGGACAGGGAGGCCTGGCATGCTGCGATTCATGGAGTCGTGAAGATTCGGACACGACTGAGCGACTGAGCGACTGACTGAGGTGCATCTTTTGCTGACAATGAACTAGTTTCCTTGGAAACAAAACTCCTCAAAATTCAATATGAGCAGGACTCTCCTTAGCCAACAGCTTTTCAGGCATTACTATCATGAACTAGGATAATTTACTTGATTGTTAGAAATAACATTACTTTATACTATATTAATATAACAAAACAGAAAATATACTAGCATGCTCCACTGACCAGAAATAAGGTATATTTATATAGAGACTTATCTATTCTTAGGATAACAATATAAAATCTACTTATTAAAAAGTTTAAGATGCATTAAAAATATTTATTGGCTTTCTAATTTTAAATAGCAGCTAATATCTAAGGTTTCAAACTATTTTCACATAGTGAGATTTGCAGTGCAACATTATTCTCCATGATAATATTAAATGTAATAAAATGGGACATGCATTGCTAAGACATGACCTTGAAAATATTACAGAGTTTCGGATGAGTGGGTAAATTTTATAGCTTCAATAGGTGCCTATTTGGAAAGAATCTGTCAGCTGCTAACCCTCCAAGATGATGATTGCATTCTGGGGTCCATGTATTGAGAAAACAGGTGCATACGTATTTAAAGTGCCACACATTGCTATATGTGAAGAAAAATTTCTCTTTACCTAGTGCAACAGCAGGGGCAATCAATGACCTATTTCCTATTGACAACGGTGGTAATACGGATTCATATTTGATTTTTAAGTTAATTAAGTTGATGCTTTTAAAGACTCATCTTTCAGTCCTCCAGGTTTTCTTAAATTATTATAAGATGAAATTGACATTTCTTGCAGACTTACCTGACTACAGAAATAGCAGGCTATTTGTAATAGATAAACCACATGCAATTCGGGTTTGATTTCTCTAAAATTCAACTGCATGGTGGAATGATTATTTAATGTTTGGCTAAGTTCAAGACAGATACTCAACTATGATTTTCCAAACAGACTTAGTGAGGACTCCAACTTAAGTCTTCTGAAATGCTGATAGGACACATCACTCATGGGCCTAAATGCTCAAGGGTTTCCCTTTGCTCCTTCTCAGGGCCTCGCACTGTCCAATCTCTGTCAATCTCGCCAGTTTCACAAGGGGGCCACCTGCTCATCCTGCTTCACTCATGCTGTACTACTTCACTGCTTTCTCCATTTGCCTGGCTTTCTCCTGCCTGGGGACATGCTTCTCCCTTGTCCTAGGAAGCCTTCACCTTCTCTTCACTCAGGGGACTCCTAGCCTTTCTTCAATCCTCCGTTCAAAGATTGCTTCCCAACCTCCTTTGTCAGGTCACAAATCTCAGTTGCCCATTCTGACAGCACCAGGTATATTATCTTCATAACATCCATCGCAGAGACAGTTATGCATGTATTTGTACTATTTCTTGGGTGACTGTTTTCCCCAAGAGATCATCAGTGGCATGACAGCAGAGTCTGGTGTGAAACCAGAAGAGGACCAACAAATGAGAAAAGCCAGTCTGATTTATTCTGAGTTTACTACATAGAAAGGGAGTCAGCGACGGTCGCTTGTGGTTTGGCAGAAACTTAAAGGCAGGCTGAGGAATGGGACAGTTTTAGAATTTTTAAGAAAGGAAAGCTTTTCTCTGATAAACAAGGTACCTTTGGAGTTTGATATTTACTTTTCTATTGGAATATAATTGCTTTACAATGTTGCGTTAGTCTCTGCTGTACAATGCAGTGAATCAGCTATATGTATGCATGTGTCCCCTCCCTCTTGCACCTCCCTCCCTCCCCATCCCACCCCTCTAGGTCAGCCCAGGGCACGGAGCTGAGCTTCCTGCGCTTTATAGCAGGTTCCCACTAGCTATCTCTTTTACACATGGTAGTATATATAAAGGTGTGTGTGTATATATACATAAGGATATATATATATCAGTCCTAATCTCCCAATTTGTCCCATCCTCCCCTTCTTCCTATCCCATGGCCACGTGTCCATTCTCTATGCCTGTGTCTCTATTCCTGCCCTGCAAACAGGTTAATCTTTACCGATTTTCTAGATCCCACATATATACGTTATAATATGTGATATTTTTTCTCTTTCTGACGTACTGCACTCTGTATGACAGACTCTAGGTCCATCCATGTCTCTACAAATGACCCAGTTCTGTTCCTTTACATGGCTGAGTAATATTCACACACACACACACACACACACACACACACACACACACACACACACAGACCGCATCTTCTTTATTCATTTGTCAATGGACATTTATGTTGGCGCCATGTCCTGGCTACTATTAATACTGCTGCAACGGGCATTGGGGTATATGTGTCTGTTTGCATTATGGTTTTCTCAGGGTATACGCCCAGCAGTGGGATTGCTGGGCCAAAGAGGTACTTTCCCCTAAATGTAAACAACAGAACATACTGGCCCCTATTACTTAAGTACTATCCACTCAGTTCACTTGAAAGAAATGGGAAACAGAAACAAAGCAAACGACCTGTGGGTTACTTACTAACACTTAAACGCTTGAACATGAACTCAGAGAGAGACAGTATGGTTCAGACAAGTACATCCTATTGTTCTGCATTAAAATGCTAAATAATGAAAAATGTAGGGCTTAACTCTTTGCTTCAGTTAACATTTGCAAGATTTTGAATGGGCGAAGCCTCCTTTGAATGTATTCCATTTTCAAGTACCTACAACTCAATGAAAGAGTTCTTGGCCTCCACATTTGTAGAACTGGGTCAATGCCATAGTTCAACAGAGACCTAGCTGTGTTATCTTGGGCAAGTTACTTAACCTTTCTGGATCACATCTGTAAAACTAGCTTAATCATTTTCATCTCTCAGGTTATTGTGGGGACAGGAAGAAATTTAACGATTTGGGTCAGAACATGACGATGCCTGCATAGAGGAGGCATTCAGGCAATATTTCCCCAATAAGAACACATAACGGAGCGATCACTAAACACATAAGTGTCTAAAATGCTATTTGAAATGCAAATTCCATCTAGCAACTCTTGTTCTTCCGTTGGTTTAAACAATGGAAATAAACTTACAGCCAAAATATAGTGGCCTCACAGCTTCCCTGGTGGCTCAGACAGTAAAGTGTCTGCCTGCAGTGCGGGAGACCTGGGTTCGATCCCTGGGTTCGATCCCTGGGTTGGGCAGATCCCCTGGAGAAGGAAATGGCAACCCATTCCAGTACTCTTGCCTGGAGAAATTTCATGGACTGAGGAGCCTGGTAGGCTACAGTCCATGGGGTAAAGAATTGGACATGACTAAGCGACTTCACTAAACACAGCCAGGGCCTCCTAACAGCTCCTTCTCAATCCGATTAGCCTATATTTTTCCCATGAGATAATTTGGATTCTATCTCTCAAATAAAATACAGTTTCTATTTTAGTAGAATCTAACATTTACCTTAAATGAGCATGTCATTTATCTTGGCATAATGGTGATAAAAATTTTAAGGTAATGGGATATTAGATATATACATTCATTCAACAAATATTGCCTGGTTCAGGGCAAGATACTGGAAAAGAAAAGAGAAAAAGTAAGACAGTTCCACTGAAAGACTGAATACACAGACAATGGCGAAACCAAATACCTAAACTGAACTCTGACCCACTACTTGCAGCAAACTGCCCAGGAAACCAAGCCCTTTTTTGCAGAAAACGGCCCAGGCAGCCAGTCTGCTGTAGATCAGACTTACAGAAAGTTACTATCCTGAATGACAATCTTTATGTCTCTTTTCTCAGATTTTCTGCTTGTGGAAGGGCGCAGGTCCCTTCTGCTTGTGGAAGGGAGCAGGTCTCAGGGCACCTCACCACCTAATCAGCTCCACCAATTCATCACTCATGAGCTATCACCACACCAAACTTCTTATGACATCACCAGTGCCTTGGTTTTTCAGACCTTGGTGTCTTTGGAGGTTCTGTTCCCTTAGCACCTAGAAGAAAAACTGGTACTCTATGCTCTGCAAAAGCCATAGAACTTATTTCTAAAGAATTTTGAGCATGAACATTTTATCTTCTATACAAAACCCTCACCTCCACACTATCCCCAAGGCCACCACCAATGCTCAGACCCCATCTCCGGAGTCCTAGGCCTTCACAGTCCAGGATCATTTCCTTAAAACCCTGCACAGTGCTGACTCATCATTCTCTGAATTGGGGTTTGACTTTGGAAACTAGCCAAAATCGGATTAGCAAATAATATGTCTGACTAACTGGATAATTCTATTAAGACTAAAAGAATAAAAATATACAAGAGTAATTTTCTTATGAGGCTTATGGACTGGCTCCAACGCCAACCACAAAAAAAGGAAGGGCTTCAAAAATGCTTTGCTTTTCTACAATGTGGCTGCAAAAAGCTTGAATTCTGCAGTGGCGATGGTTTCAAAGGGATCAGGCTCACTCAGATTTATGTGTGTGCACACATGTATATTGGGGCTTCCCTGGTGGCTCAACAGTAAAGAATCTGCCTACAATGTGGGAGAACTGGGATTCGATCCCTGAGTCAGGAAGATTCCCTGGAGAAGGGAATGGCTACCCACTGCAGCATTCTTCCCTGAAGAATGCCACAGAGGACCCTGGCAGGCCACAGCAGTCCATGGGGTCACAAAGAGTCTGAGACACGACTGAGAGACTAACACTTTCACTGATATCTATGAACCACATGTATACAGAATATGTACTGTATCTACGTCATCAAATTTGTTTTTAAAATATCAGTCCTGTGATTCAATTGCCACTAAGCCCTACATTATTCCTCGGTAATACATTTGATAACATAAAGAGGCTCCTTATTCTTATTAGACAATTTAAGGATATCATTGGTTAAGCTGTAAAGATGAACACTGTCACCACAGCCTTAATTACAGTGACACAAACAGATGCTAGTTAAAGGGGAGGTGCTGGTGACTGGGTGCTGCGAGACTGCAGAGCAATCTTTTGTTGTGGTTAGAATTTATGACTGTCACAGCACGCTGCTTCTGCCTAGCCTGGCTGCGTTCCCCTGCCGACAGAACCTCGGCTCCTGCTCCACCTGTTAGACTGCAGGGTCGATCAGAAGGCTGTGCTTGCAGCCAGCAGGAGAGGCAGATGCAGGAAACAAAAGGCAGGGACAGGTCTGCGGGGGCTGGGGGGCAGCCCTTCCACCCCACTGATGAGACTTCCTCCCACTGCCCTGGCTGGCTCAGAAGCCAACAGTGGGTTATCAACTGGAAATGAGGTGTTATGTTTCTAAAAATCAGCTTTTCATTTAAGCCCCAGCATTCACTGTAACTCTGATCATCAGGAAAAAAAAAATCTGAAGATTCACAGCATGACATTCAGTATGACTCTCTAAATGGTTGTTCTAACCAAACCCCTTCATTAGCTGGGCAGTTTTGATGGGGAAAGGCCAACTGGACTCCAACTTGGCCTTGGCAAGCCCCCAGGGAGGGACAATCCCCCTTTCTAGTGATCCCTTGAAGTGCCCCAGGAAAGGAAAGTGGGGCAAGAGATCCTGGAAATTCAAGGATCTAGCCATATCAATCAATGGACACCCTCTCGGCAAACGCCCTTTCGATGTCTTCTGCATTTTTGTCCCTTTTCCACTTTCTCGCTGCCTTTCATTGCAAATACAAGGTGTCAACTTGGGCAACTAAAAGTTCCTTGAGTGAGATAAAATACTTTTTAAGTCATTAAGAATAATTTCCTAATAATAAGAACAAATGAACAAAAATGAAATATCACCTTTTCCCTGAGTGTGGGGCCCAGAAACAGAAGGGTGGATGGCTGAGACCCGGGTATTCCCCAGAAGCAATAGGACTGATGAACAGAACATCTTCTGTGCCGAGCCCATTACGACTGAAGCAGGGAAACAGCAACTAAAGATTTCTTTCTCAGTCCACGTTCTTGCTTTTGAAATAGGAACCACTTAAAAACATTTACACACAGTTTGTATTAAATCCAGAAGAAGCTGTTATGAATTTCCAATAATGTCCTACTAAAGTTTCACAGAAAGTCAGACACGATGACCTCATTTTAATTTTGTTACTGTGCTTATAATTGTGGTCATCCTGGGAGGAGCTCTGGAAATGAAGCCAGAAGACCTTTTGAGCTGTCAGATTTTAAGTCACTTGTGCCCCCCTAAGCCTTTTATAAAACCTAGCCTGTAAAACAGTGATAATACCTGCTTTGCATTCTTCCCAAGGTAACAAGAAGATCAAAATCACATGATGTATGGCAGGCTTAAGAACTTAAGCTTTGCAATGAAACAGTTTAGACTACTTATTCTTAACTACTGAAGTAACTCTGAGCAAGTAACTTAACTCTTCAGGGAATGGGAGAGGAGGTAAATAACACCTACTATATGGGATTGCTGTGAAGTATTAGCAAGATAAATATATAAGAGCCTGTGAGAGTTGGCAGTCAATTACTGTAGGTTCTACTTTAAAATATAAACACCATGCAGCTTCATCTTTAGCTGAAGCCCACTTCCCTTTTTGACCATGAAAATATCAGCCAAATGTCACAGAGCAGTGTGAAACCCTGCCACCTTCAACCACGTCTGCCCACCACTTCTCTGCCTGTCTTCACGGTGTTCCTCGCTGTATGAATCCAGTTCCCTCCTTCTCTCCTGTTCTTTCCCCATCCATCCGTCCTTTTTCTCTCCCTCTGTCCACCTCTGGCACTCTCATCTCCCTTTCTTCCTCTCTCTCTCTCAGCCTCTGTCTCTGTCCCTATGCCTGTCTCTCTCTCGCTAGGTTTCCTTCCATCTCTTCCTTTCCAATCTTCCTTTCTACCCACATCCCCCTAGATCTCCGTCTCTCCCTTCTTTTCTAATAACATCTAGTTGACACTGTTTTTAAAGTCATTTTCTGAATAATCTTTGCAGGTCTCTATTGACCTCCCAAGATCGAAAATTTAACTTAGAGAGAAACTTCAATCTTACTATGCTCACCATAACCATACATGAAACTCCTGATAACTGGCTTCTTTTAAATTCTCCTGTTCTTTCTCTCCCAGCATTTTCCATTGATATGGCTATTAAGTCATATTGGGGGTCCAAGCAATTTAAAGACTGAATCTAGTTGTTTATCAAATATTCAACCTGTGCTTTTATATTTTGGTTGCAAAAGGAAATTGGTAGCTATGCTGCTGACTTTTTTTTATGTATCCTTTTAACTCCTACAAAAGCAGTGCTGGGTTACAGTAAATATAGATTTCAGGAAAATCTGAGTTAAGTGCTACATAAAAGTTGTATAGAAAAGCTATAGATCAGGGACTTCTCTGGTGGTCTAGGGGCTAAGACTCCACACTGTCAAAATAGGGGACCCGGGCTTGATCCCTGATCAGGGAACTAGATCCCACGTGCCACAACTAACCCAGAACAGACAAATAAACAAATATTAAAAAAAAAGAAAAGCTATGGATCTTCTCTTTCCTTGGCCACATGCTAACATATATAAAAATATCAAGATTATAAAATAGACACTATTTTCCATGGATATACTTTTTGTTGGAATTCTTGAATGGTAAATCCAATAATACCTTCATTTTCTCCATAACATTACCTCACCATCTGCTGCAGATTATAACAATTACTCCTTATATTTTATATATGCTTTTGAACCAAAAAGGGTATGTATGTGTGTGTGTATAAAATCACATTTCATATACATGTTAAGCTACCAGACTTCATACATGTTAAATATTACATACAGAGTTAATACTTGAGTGAACAGTAAGTTCATTTTGAACATAATTTCAGTTCAGTTCAGTTGCTCAGTCGTGTCCGACTTTTTGCGACCCCATGAATCGCAGCACGCCAGGCCTCCCTGTCCATCACCAACTCCCAGAGTTCACTCAGACTCACGTCCATCGAGTTAGTGATGCCATCCAGCCATCTCATCCTCTGACATCCCCTTCTCTTCCTGCCCCCAATCCCTCCCAGCATCACAGTCTTTTCCAATGAGTCAACTCTTTGCATGAGGTGGCCAAAGTACTGGAGTCTCAGCTTCAGCATCATTCCTTCCGAAGAAATTAAAGGGCTGATCTCCTTCAGAATGAACTGGTTGGATCTCCTTGCAGTCAAAGGGACTCTCAAGAGTCTTCTCCAACACCACCTGTTACTCACTGACTCATGTCCAACTCTTTGCAACCCCATGGAATGTAGCCTGCCAAGCTCCTCTGTTCATGGAATTCTCCAGGCAAGAATACTGGAGTGGGTTGCCATTTCCTTCTCTGGGGGATCTTAAGTTTCCTTAGGAGAGTAAAAAAAGAGTATTACCCCCACTTTAAAGAAGGTTCAGTGTTGCTGAGGAACTATGGCTTATATCTGTGAAACAACTAGAGAACTGAAATACAGACTGAAAGTACAAAATTGTGTATCACAGATACACTGAGTTATAAGATAGGGTGACCTGTAGTCTGAGGCAGCAGAGAAAGGAAGTTCTCATGGACAAAAAAAAGCATATTGAATGTAGCTGACGTTAATTTATTTTTATTTAATGTAAGTCCAATATTTACTGAATCTGAGAGGATGATGGAGTGGGAAGAGATCACCACATCCTCTCTTGCAGCTTTGTCATCTTACAAAGGAGGAAACCTGGTCCCAGAAAAGCTCAGTGCTTGACCAAGGTTACTCTGCTTGCTGAGCTAAGGGCTTAGGTGGCCCTTAAGTAACCAAGGTTACTCTGCTTGCTGAGCTGGTGGCCCTTAGGTGTGGCTGAGAGGCGGAGGAGGGCTCCGGACCAGAGGGACCGGAGTCAAGGGGATGGGTGGCATGCCACGGCTTCACCCCTGCTCCCAAGGCTGACTCTGGGGCTGTGGGGTGGTCGAATCTTCCATCCTGTGTGCTAAGTGGGTAAATAAAGGAGGCAGAGAACCCCAAGATACAAGTCCGGTGACAAGAGTTCTAGAGCCCAGCTCTGGTCAGAGAAGAGAGGGAAGAAATGGAATACTGAGGGCTCATGGGACACAGCTTTCTTGTACGTCAAGATCCAAAGAAGCATTGGCATTTCTTGGGACACACAGTCTTTCTTTTAATCAAAGAGTCTCAGAGGCTTTCCTCCCCTGTGTTCCTAAGCAACGGATGCACAGTTGATCGTTCAGAAGTCAGACACTAGGCGGCACTGTTCAGGGAGGTCCTGGCGTGTTTTCTACTGACGTCAATGTCATGATAATGAACATAGCTGACATTTACTTCATTTTCACTATGTGCTATGACAACACGGTACAAAGTTATCTTGCTTAACACTAAAGACAAATCTGTACATTAGACGCTCTTCTTCCCCTTCACTCTGCAGATAAGGCAACTGAGGCAAAGAGAAGTTAAGGGAAAGATGCCCGAGTTCACATAACCAGGATGTGGCAGGTCTGAGACTTGAATGAAGCTCCTCTAGCTCCAGAGGGAAAAATCTTGGTCGACTGTTTTAGGAAGTAACCCCCTGGGGGCAGAATTTATTTCCAGCATTTTATGATTGGCAGCACCATAGTCTATGAAGGAAGAAGGTAGTTTACATGACTTAGCATTCATTAGTCAGGATGCCTAGAGGAGAGAACTTTTTCAGATGTTCTAGAAAATGCAGCTTTCAACTTTAAAAGTGACTTAGTTTAAAAAAAACACATATATATTTATAAACTTCTCACTTCAGGTAAAGAATGACTAGGAAATTGATTTAGGAACACAGACAATCTCACAAACACATAAGGCTTTAAAAGAAAACTCCAGAAATAACTCCTGGCCAACCGTGTATTTCTGAAGTGTGAAAATGCAACTCATCGCCAGATCTTCCAAAGAAAACCTGTGAAAATCAAAGGACATAATCTGGTTGGATTTCTTCTAGCATTAGAGCTATACTGAGCTGCAGACAATTCTGGTGGAAACACTGTACCCGTCCAAAGGCAGCAGCTGGCCTTTGGTATAAAAAGCAAATTGGTGAATAAAATTCACACTCTTCAAACATGTGCGAACATTGGTGATTTTTTTTTTTCCCCCAGCACTGGTTTCTTCTAAAGCTCAACCAGGAGGGCAAACACTGTCTTTCAAAATTCCTTTTTAATTTAAAATGTCTGTCAATTTTCTTGGTAAAATGTTTTGTTTACAGTGTTGTATAGAAATGGTTAGCATATATGTGTGTACACACATATGTACACACACAAACGCACTGCCCTTCCAGCTTCAAAACAAGTTACAGGGCCAAAAAACACTCTTTGATTCCATTAGACAAAGACCTAATTTTATCACAAAATCCGGAAGGTGTGACTAAGAGCCATAAATACACTGCTGCACGGACTGAACCATGCACTCAAGTCTTCTGAACTCAGTATCTAATAATGTCTAACAATGCATACATTACTTGCCCTAAATTTAAAACTGAGATAGTCCCACCAAGTAGCAGACATTTATGTAACACGAAAAACTTTCAGCCTATTAGTTAGAAACCTAGAATGGATTCCTACCTATTGGAATCTATGGGATATTTCTAGGTGGGGTTTCCTCAATATTCTCTTTTTCTTTTCTTTTCCTTTTCTTTCCACCAACCTGGCTTCTTTATTGGCTTTTGAGTGGCAAGCAGCCAGACTCCTCAATATTTTTTTAGTTTTTTTCTAGTTTTAAATGAGAGAGAAAAAGCCTCAGATGTAAGTTAAATGTATATATCTATTATTGATTGGTTTGATTTTTGCTATGAATATCTAATCACCTACCTTTAAAAAAAAAACTTCATTTTTAGAATAGTTTTAGATTTGCAGAAAATAATGCAAAAATAGTATACAGAGTTCCTATATATTCCACTACCAGTTTGCCTGATTAATATTTTATTATCTTCCCTGTACCTCAGATAGTAAAGAATCTTAAAATCAGCCATTTCTCCAAGATCTCTAAGGAGATCTTCCCTGTAGCTCAGATGGTAAAGAATCTTCCTGCAATGCAGGAGACCTGGGTTCGATCCCTGGGTCAGGAAGATCCTCTGGAGAAGGGACCGGCAGTCCACTCCAGTATTCTTGCCTGGAGAATTCCACGGATAGAGGAGCCTGACTGGCTACAGTTCATGGGGTGGCAAAGAGTTGGACACGACTAGGTGACTAACCCACCCACCCATGTTATTATTATTATTATAGTATTTTGCCCTGCATTATATAACAATAAATGAGCCAATATTTTTAACTCAAGTCCATACTCAGAGTCTCTTTTTTTCTTCTTCTTAACTTTAACTACTTTTTCTCTTCCAAGATCTCATCCATGATATCACACGAGATTTAGTCTTCATCTCCTTAGGATTCTCTTGGGTATGGTAGTTCCTTAGACTTACTCTTTGCTTTTGATGACTTTGACATTTTTGATGGGTACTGCCTAGGTATTTATTAACTAATGGTTCTCTCAGTAGGCTGGGGCTCTGGGTTTGAGGGAAGAAGACTGCAGAGGTAATGTACCATTCTCATCACACCACATCACAAGTGTATACTATCAAGGTAATTGATCACGGTTGATGTTGACCTGGATCACCTGGCTGAGGGAGTGTTTGTTGGGCTTCTCAACCACAAAGTTCAGCTTTTATTCTCCTTTCCATGCTGCCCCCTGTGGAAGGAAGTCACTACGTGCTGCCCACACACACAAAAGAACCTGGGACTGGTGCTCCATATCCTTGAGAGTATCTACACAAATTTTTCAGAATTCTTTTGCATGGAAAATTTGCCCTTTCCCTCCCATTTATTTATTTATTGCAATTAATTATTTATATCACTATGGATTCATTCACTTTGTACCTTGGATTATAACCCAATACCACTTTACTTAATGTGTTGCTCAAATTGATGTCACTTGGTCACTGGGAGCTCTTTCCATGGGCTCCCATGTTCCTCTGACATACCTCTATCACTGGGGGTGGGTTTGTTTTATTTTTTTGGAGCACTTCCTTACTACCTGGCAACAGAAGGTATGCCCCAGACTCATGATATATATATTTCCTGCTCCAGTCTTAAAATCAGCCATTTCTCCAAGGGTCACTATTTCCTTTTATAGAGAATGGAAAAACAAGATCTGAGCACTAGAGGCATCATTGCTACTGGGTTGCTGTTGCTTCCAATCTTCTCATCTGATAGAGCAAGGAAATATGTATATGTGTGCCAACCCATCTACATACACATATCTATAAATATATGTAACCATCTGCCTCTATTGGAGAAAGAAATGGCAACCCACTCCAGGCTTCTTGCCTGGAAAATTCCATGGACAGAGGAGCCTGGCAGGCTACAGTCCATGGGATTGCAAAGAGTCAAGACACGACTATGCGACTTAACACAGACACACACACACACACACACACACTGAATCTATATTAAGTTCAGCATGAGTTATACTGATGTCTCCAACTCTAATTTATAAACATGTGGGTTGTCTTCTTTGCTAGTTTCATCTGTAAAAATTCCAGTCCAACAAGTGAGAAAGCTGGCTCCTATCATTGGCCATCCATTTGCCCTACTGTTCAGTTCTGGAATATATGTGTAGGTGCATCAGAACTGTTGATCTCTACCCCATGGGAAACAACTTCATTAACTACACCCAGTGCTTACGGACAGATTCCTTTGCCTTGAAGCTTATAGACCCTACTAACTTCCTAAGTCACTTACGGAAACACTGTTCCCCCATCTCTATTACGGAGGTTGTTTCACAGGTAATAGACTTAGATCATTTTGTCAATCCATTGCACTTTAAAAAGAAAGGAAAATTAAATGTAGTAAGCTGCTTTATCTTAATCTAAATTCCAGAATGTTTAAAACAGAATTATATTTTATTCTAGATGTGCAAGTATTTTGAACACTCTATTTAGTCTCTGTGGTCATTGAGTTTTTCCACTATGCTTCTCCTACCTTGCCCCCTCCACACACCTATACTTAAATTCAACCCCTATAATGAAAGTTTCTATAAATCCACCTGTGGAAACATTTTATAGTTTAACTTCTAGCAGGATAAACTGTAGCTTTAAGTATTATGCTTTAGAAATGCTATAAATATAAAATGTACTCTCTCAAAAACGATTGCAACTATAAGGATTTTAATTTTCTCTCCTCTTCTTTCGCTACTTCCTAAAATAGAAGCAAGGGTAATATTGCCTTTGCTACACTGCTTCTTCCACTTCAAATTAATGACTGGACAGATGGGGGCTGTGAACAAAGGGTAAAGCCACAGCTCTGCTTCAGCGGTTCAGATCTTTAGTCCATAAAGGGCTGGTGACATATGAAACAAGTATAAGTCACTTGTGATGGGTCATTTGGCATTCTCTCCAGGTGTGTATGGAGCTTCCCTGGTGGTTCAGTGGTAAGAATCCACCCACAATGTAGGAGACATGGGTTAGATCCCTGCATCAGGAAGATCCTCTTGAGAGGAAAATGGCCACTCACTCCAGTATTCTTGCCTGGGAAATCCCATGTACAGAGGAGCCTAGTGGAGCCTGGTAGGCTACAGTCCCTGGGATTACCAAAGAGTTGATGGGGCTGCAAGAGTCGAACATGACTTAGACACCACCACCACCACAACTACCAGTTGTATATACTTACTGAAGAGAGTTACTGTGTGACAGTGTCACAAGCTGGTTCCAAGCATAGTCAAAATTTCTCAAACACCGATGTCTGTACAAGTTCAGTTCAGTTCAGTTGACTCAGTCATGGCTGACTCTTTGTGACCCCATGGACTGCAGCACGCCAGGCCTCCCTGTCCATCACCAACTCCTGGAGTTTACTCAAACTCATGTCCATTGAGTCGGTGATGCCATCTAGCCATCTCATCGTCTGTCAGCCCCTTCTCCCCCTGACTTCATTCTTTCCCAGCATCAGGGTCNACTAAACTAATTTGGATGAATTGAAAACCTGGATAATGTGAAGACAAGGGAAGACAAAAGGAAAAATAATAAAATGTATGTTATAATTTGCAAATACAGTTATCAGATAAAAGCTATGCTTTTTAGTCAAATATAAATTATAGAGTTGCATACTTAATAATATAAGATCACTTTAGAGTAGCTTCTGTACCTTCCAATGTATAGAGTTTTCATATTATATCACAGTAATTTAACGTTGCTAACAGAGTTGGCAAAAAAAAGTTCCACTGGGTTTTTGTGTAAGATGTTAGGGGAAAACCAAAATTTTTTGGCTAACTCAATAAAATCACAAGAGATGCTTAGTATTAATTTCCATTTGCCAGATGAAGAAACTGTGGATATAGTAAGAGTTGAGCACTGATAGAAGAAGAAACCAAGCAAAAGGTTTTGTTGGAAAAGAGTTCAGAAAAGAATGCTTGGGAAATATTTTGGATTATATTTTAAATGGAGAAAAAGGCTTTAAGAGATCTTGATTCTTTTAAAACACCAGCCTTTTCCTGAATCCAAGTTTTAGATTAAATTCAAATTAAGCTAAATAGCTTTGCCAACAAGCGACAGGAATAAAGACAAGGAATGGGGAAATTAAGACTACTAGTAGTTACCACTCTTGCTTCAATGAGAACATGACTTAATTTGCTAAATTCTGTCATGGTTTTTACCCCAAGGTTCTAAGAATTAGGCCACGTGAAAGCAACAAAGCTTGTTCTAAGGTGACATCTGATCACCAAGTGACAGAAAATGACTTCAGTGTAACCTTCACCAGGTTTGCATCACCTCTCCTTGGCCCTACCTGCTCCCATCCTCCCTGCTCCCGTCCAGGAAATGCCCTTCCCCACCTCCACCCATCGACCTGGACTCCCACTCCAAGAGACGGGTCCAGCCTCTCCCTGAATCAGCTGCCTTTACCCATCATGATGTCATTCACTCGGGCTATGTCACACACAACCTCAATGCTTACTTTTACGTTGCTGCAGGATCATCTCCTAGCTGTCTCTTGGACATCCTCTAGTATCTTTTCCCCATCGCTCTCAGAGCAACGTTATGTGTGTTCCATAGTGGCCTTCCGTTCATATAACCGAAAAACTTTAAATGCCAGAATTTCTTCTTACTCCTTTAAAATAACTGCCGAGCATTCTGTTTAGCAACAGCAACAATGAATTAGACGATGACCACACGCTGCAACAGAATACTATGATTGGTTAGCCAACAGAGACTTCTTAAGGACCACTTGTGTGTCTGGTAGAAAGAGTGAGTCTAGATGTAATTTTGATTCAAGATATATGTATTATTTAAAAACTAAAATAGAATCCTCAGGTACCCAAAAGAAGCTCAGAACTCTTCAATTCACATTTGTTGCACAGTGTCTGGAAGGTGGGGCTGGGTGTGGGGTAGGGGGGAAACCTACTTCATCCAACAACTTTCTAAAGTGGCTCAGTTCCAGCTTTGACCCAAAAGTAATCATGCAATCACAGAAACCAGTTGTTTCTTCTTAAAGTGGATGTAACCCTAGTTCTAAAACTGATCTCATGGGATTGTTTTAAAAATTATAAGCAACAAAGCTCAAGAAAGCATTGTTGTTTTTGTTGTTTTTAAAGATCTGAGAAGTATATACATATAAACTAGCAGTAACAGCACTAGTTACTACAGCTCCTCCCCATCCTTAAGGCACTCTACGATACTGGAGTGGGCAGCCTATCCCTCCTCCAGGGGATCTCCCGACCCAGGAACTGAACCAGGTTCTCCTGCATTGCAGGCGGATTCTTTACCAACTGAGCTATCAGGTAAGCCCCAAGGGATGATCAAGGGGACTCAAAAGGGATTGGAGTTACTTCGGTTATGGTCAGGGAATTTGTGAGAGGTCATGTGAGATTTTTATCAAACAAGGCCATACTAACCTCATTTTTTTCCCATTAGGTTATTCTTACTTGGAAGCTTCCTTAGATGATTAGCTGACTTCATTCCCCTTCATCTTTTTTTTTTTTTTTAACAGCTGTTATATAGATCATTTTTCTCGACCTTAATAGAAACACCTAAAGGACACAGTATTCTGGCAGAAAGATAAAAAGACACCTGCTTGGCACCAAGTAAGTTAGTTCACTTGAGCCAGTCCATATGGGAGAAAAATTTAATAACTGCATATATGTGTAACAGAGTCCCATTTCTGTTCTTCTATTTTGTAGTATCTTCCACACTTCAAAACTTTTTATGAAAAATAATAATGGTAACACATCTTCTTATATTGCCACTGGACACCCTCATTCTCCTTGGAATCCAAACTTTGCCTGAAATTACAAAGTTAAAACTGCAAAGATGGATAAGATTTTTTCTTTCTTAGTATTCAAATTTAATGGAAGAGATCAAATATATTTTAAAAAAGAATTTCTTTTTAAATAAATGAAATGAATATTTGTATGGTACTTTTTAAGGTACAATGTAATTTTATAAATATATCATTTAATTTTCTTTGTGTTAAGGATTATTAACTTCATTTTAAATATAAGGAAACAAATTTAGCAGTGTTAAGTAAGATATATAGACAGTAATGAAATGGAGTAGAAACCCAAGTATGGTTAATTCCCAACCTCATATTTTTTCCTACCTTATGTTGCTGCTAAGTCACTTCAGTCATGTCCGACTCTGTGTGACCTCATAGATAGCAGCCCACCATCCTCCCTCCAGGCAAGAACACTGGAGTGGGTTGCCATTTCCTTCTCCAATGCATGAAAGTGAAAAGTAAAAGTCAAGTTGCTCAGTCGTGTCCAACTCTTAGCGACCCCATGGACTGCAGCCCACCAGGCTCCTCCGTCCATGGGATTTTCCAGGCAAGAGTACTGGAGTGGGGTGCCATC
>SJYV01022774.1:518359-565266 GCA_006410875.1 Neotragus pygmaeus
ACTCTTAGCGACCCCATGGACTGCAGCCCACCAGGCTCCTCCGTCCATGGGATTTTCCAGGCAAGAGTACTGGAGTGGGGTGCCATCACCTTGTCCTACCTTATGTTACTTCATGTCAGAATATAACTTAATAGCTACAATAATAGCTAACCCTTACTGGGAAGTTTACATAGGTACTGCTGCTAAGTCGATTCAGTCGTGTCCGACTCTGTGCGACCCCGTGGACTGCAGCCTACCAGGCTCCTCCGTCCATAGGATTTTCCAGGCAAGAGTACTGGAGTGGGTTGCCATTGCCTTCTCCTTACATAGGTATTAGTGCTGATCTAAAAGTTCTAACTGTATTACTTCATTTAATGGAGCAAGCAGTGGCAACCCACTCTAGTATTCTTACCCAGAAAATCTCATGGACAGAGGAGTCTGGTGGGCTTACAATCCAAAGGGTCAAAAAGAGCCAGACATGACTGAGCATGCACGAGCAAGTACAGCTCATTTAAGACTCACGGCGTCTCTACGAGGTAAGAATTGCTATCAGAATTGTGCTGGAGAAGACTCTTGGGAGTCCCTTGGACAGTAAGGAAATCAAACCAGTCAATCCTAGAGGAAATCAACCCTGAATATTCATTGGAAGAATTAATGCTGAAGCTGAAGCTCCAATATTGTGGCCACCTGATGCGAAGAGCTGACTCATTGGAAAAGCCCCTGATGCTAGGAAAGACTGAGAGCAGGAGGAGAAGGGGACAACAAAGGATGAGATGGTTGGATGACATCACCGACTCAATGGACATGAGTCTGAGCAAACTCCAGGAGACAGTGAAGGACAGAGAAGCCTGGAGTGCTGCAGTCCATGGGGTTGCAAAGAGTCAGACACAAATTACAACTGAACAACAATTTGCTAGGTGGAAAATAAAAAAAAAACAAAAACAAAGCTAAGGAAAACTAAATGAATTTCACAGCTCACATGGCTAAGAAGGAGGAGAACTGAGACTCAGACTTCAGCTGAACTCAAAGTACATGGTGTTAACCACTAGACTATGTTGCTTTGGCACTGCAGCAGAAATATTTATCTTAAATAATCCATATAGAACACAATAACTTAATTTTGTTGTAGAAACTGAGAACTTGCAAATCAAAACTCAAAAAAAAAAAAATACTAATGATTATGGGCTATCACTACAGGCACAGCCCAAGAAACTAAAGAAATTAAATCTGTCCACAAAGACCAAAGGCCCAATGTTTGTAGATTCAAATATCTGACGAAAGCCATCCATCCTTATCATCCTACTTCCTTCACCAGCTTCCTCCCCATTTCTTCCTGAAAGAGTTGTCTATGTTTGCTCCAATCTCTCCCCTCACATTACTTCCCTAAAGGCCCAAACCTACATCAGGTTTTGACTCCACTTTTTCCACTGAGCTGCTCTTGTCAAGATTGCCTATGGCCTCTGGGTCAGTGCATTCGATCAGTTCTCAGGACATATCTTCCCTTAGTGCACGCCCAGGTGTCACTCGGTCCTCTTGGCTCTGCCTTCTCTTGGCTTACAGGATATCCCAAGCTGCTGGCTTTCCCTCGGAAGCCAGTTATCCCTTCTCAGTCCTCTCTGCTGCTGCTGCTGCTGCTGCTAAGTCGCTTCAGTTGTGTCCGACTCTGTGCGACCCCATAGATGGCAGCCCATCAAGCTCCCCCATCCTTGGCTTTCTCTAGGCAAGAACACTGGAGTGAGTTGCCATTTCCTTCTCCAAAGCATGAAAGTGAAAAGTGAAAGTGAATTCACTCAGTCGTGTCCGACCCTTAGCGACCCCATGGACTGCAGCCTACCAGGCTCCTCTGTCCATGGGATTTTCAAGGCAAGAGTACTGGAGTGGGGTGCCATTGCCTTCTCCACGTGGTGCCTTTTCTTTCCCTTTCTCTGTTTTTTTTTTTTCCAGAGCACCCCCAAATTAAGGTCAGTTCATAGAACTCTTCTCTATTGACACTGATTTCCTTGGTGAATTCATCCAGTTTCATGGCTTTAAATACTACCACTCTATGCAAATGTCCTCCTAACTTGTATCTTCAATCCAGATTTCTCATCTGAATTCCAGACTTGAATCGACTGCCTTGTCAGCATCTAACAGAGATCTCACACCTAGCACACCTGAAACTGAACTCCTACCTTCTTCACAGACCTACCCCCAACATCCAGAAAAATCACTAACATATTAGATGCTCAATAAAATGGCTGAACTGAATCATGTGAGTGCCCTTTCAGAAGAACATGAGTCTTAAAACAGAATCACAGTGCTTTACGCTCTAAGTTATCAGGTTTAACTTCTTATAAAGGGTTTGGTCTGAATCGGGTTATCAGGTTCTTCGGAGAGCTCAGAGGTAAAGAATCTGCCTTCAGTGGAGGAGACGGAGAAGACTCCGGTTTGATCCCTGGGTTGGGAAGATCCCCTGGAGAAGTGCATGGCAACCCACTCCAGTATTTTGCCTGGAGAATCCGTATGGACACAGGAGCCCGTGGTATTATTACCAACTCACTTTACAGATAATGAATGTGAGGCTCAGAGAGCATAACTCACGTGTCCAAAGAGGATCACCAGCCTACTTAATTACGTGGGCTTCCAAAACCAAACTATCTGTATTTGAAGATCTCCAAAAGATAATTAACACCAGGTGACCAACTTGTAGAATGCAACTATCCAAAACCAAGCAAGGAAGAGAAGTGGTACTCCCTCACTCCATTAACACTCCCTGGAACCCTCATCAGCCCTCCAGGCTTGACAGTTTGAAGGACAGACATTGAGCTCACACCTGAGCTGCGGAGTGGCGCTTACACTCGTCCTGAGCACCTGTTTTGAACACAAGGACCTTCTATCTCTGACCTCAAAGATTCACACATCACTCATGTCCTCATGCAACACGCACCCAAAACATGGGCACGTTGACCACGACAGAGATTTATGGATGAATTACTATGCTGATCACAGCTTATAAGGTCACATTCAAAAATATGCATACACCAAATTAGCAACGTATTTCTGTAAGAACTGCAATATCTCTTACCTGTCGATAAAGAAAAATTTGGTTACAGTTTGGGGTTTTTTTTTTTTGACAGCCAGTGTTATTCATTTATTTATTTTTTGAACTGTAGGTTCGTGTTGGTTATTTATGTTAAATATAGCAGGGTGTACATGTCAACCCAAAACTCCCTAGCTTTCCTTCCCCTGCCAAGTAACCAAAAGTTCTTGGTCTAAGTTTGTGAGTCTGTTTCTGTTTTGTAAATAAGACCATTTGTATCACTTTTTTAGATTCCACATTATAAGTGGTATCATACAATATTTCCCTTTTTCTGACTTCACTGGGCCTGACAATCAGCCACTATGGAGAGCAGAATGGAGGTTCCATAAAAAACTAAAAATAGAGCTACCATATCATCCTGCAACTCCACTCCTGCATATAACCGAAGAAAAACATAGTCCAGAAGGATACGTGCACCCCATGTTCACTGCAGCACTGTTTACAATAGCCAAGATGGTGGGTTATTTTTAACTGGATGGATCATTTGGTCGTGGTTCAAGTTCATGAAAATCTCTACTTCTTTCAGCTGAAATCCAACATCGGTGTCCTGCTCTCACATTGACTTGCTAAGATGAACAGTTGGCTTCCTTTCTCAAGTGTCCTCTGCTACATTTAAGAAAGAAGATAGGATGGCTTATTTGGTATCTTGTAACTACAGCAATAGATTCTCTTTTGTTGAATAAGCCACTGACATCAGGTGACTGATGAAACAGAGCTGAGGACTTAGATGCTGTGCAGGCTACACGACTATTAGTTCCCATGAGTGCCTGTACCTCCTCGTAACCATCAGAATAACGCAAGCCATGAAAATCCATCGGAATCCTTCAGGATAAAACTCAAGACGGAGGCCTCACTCGAACAAGCACTAAGATCCCCACCGCCTGTCACTACCAGGGATGAAGTCACCCAGTAGCAGACTCAGCTCCTTCTGCTTTGTGCAGCCGAAGCTGCTCCTTAGCAACCAATGTCGACAACTGGGTTGCCAAGGAAACCAGAAAGCCCAATTTATAAAACTATGAAACAAAGCCACTGTAAAGGCTACGTTAGACACAGAAGGTGACTCTATTCTTATCATTGCTACTGAATTTCTGCCAGGGATGTGGTGCAAATATTTTATTTTTAAATGTTCAAGGAAGAAAACTCGTTTTTAAAGTACACTGAATTATCTCTTGTCCTTTTCATCTTTCTGTGAAAGGGTGGTGAACGTATCTTTTTTCAGATTCTAAGGAGGAGTAGCATCAAAAACTTGTGTTTTTAAAATATAGATGGTTCTTGAAGGTGAAGAATATTTTTTAGAATTATCTGCCAAGTGTAAATTCCTTCCAATTCCCAAGCAGAAGTCTATTGATTTTATTCCTGTATAAGACAAGTAGGTCTGTTTGCCAGGTTCATTTCCATTAGTTCTTTTAATGTTACTACTACGGCTTCCTGAATACAACGTGTTTCTCGTGTAGGGAGTAATAGATAGCCCATAATGAAGGGAAAATACAAATGAGGATACAACTAATGAAATACAGGGATTACTTACAAGCTACATCCGACTGACTATATTGGGAAATCAAGCATATGTCATACGCCACCAACTGCCTTATAATTTAGAGCTCCTAAATGATTTTACAGAGAGTGAATGAGCCATTTCTACAAAAAAAAAATCTATTTGTCTGCCTTTTAAGATGGATCATTTCCTTACTGCAGAGCCTGGGGTGAGTTATTTAACCTGTGAACCTCACATCCTTTTCCATAAAATGTGGACAGAATTAATAGGAATTAAATGAGGCTGTATGAATAACAGTCAAAGAACAGTGGAGACGTTAAATAAATGCGATGACTGTCTTACTGACCCTTCACTTCGAGGATATTTCTTATCTTCATTACACTTTTTTTTTTTTTAATCCCTAAGACTACTTTCTTCTTAAGAGTAAACAGAATGAACAGAAATTGTGTAGGAAGACAAAATCTTTAACAAAGAGAAAGGTGCGGTTCAAAATTTACACAAAGAAATGCTGAATGATGTGCGTACCAGTTCAGTATGTTAATAATGTAAAAGATGTCACCTTTCTCTTGTCTCCTTGGAACAGGCAGAACTTATACAAGTAATTATGGGTGCATTCATAACCATCACATACCTTAATTTCAAATATCTTTACCTCCCTAGTCTGCACTACTGGATGAAACCAGTTCCTGAAAACTGCTGACTGCCCAATTCTCAAAAAAAAAAAAAACCCCAAAATCTGAAAATTAACACGGGTTGTCATTTGCTGAATCCTAAAAAAGCTCTGACAGCATCTGAATTCTCCTTCCATCTCTACTCTCAAGCACCAGTTGATTATGTCGTCCTGACAACTCCCCCTCTACATATTCTAACGGGAGAGCAACTTTTCAAACCCTGGTTCTCTCTGGTGGAATATAAAGACTCCCCGTTTCTTTGTCAGCAGTAATTATATTAATTCAATGATTGGCTGACTCCACCCAGGAAAGGAAAGAGACACAAGAATAATGTGATTTTAAATTTGGAAGAGACTTAGAGACATCTTGTACAATTCTCTTTCCCAGTGAGGAAATCCCCTTGTTCCAGCCACTTTGGCTATTATTCTGATCCCTCAGTTTCTGCAGGAACACTTTCCTAATAGTGGGAAACTGCTGATTCCACAAGCAGCTCCAATGTTAGAAGTTCAGATCGCCTCTGCTGTTTCCACTTCACATGGCTAATGTCTACCCATCAGCCCTGGTTTTGCCCTGTGATGCGATGTGGCTCAGCTGGTAAAGAATCTGCCTGCAATGCAGGAGACCTGGGTTTGATCCCTGGATTCGGAAGATCCCCTGGAGAAGGGAAAGAAAGGCTACCCATGCCACTATTCTGGCCTGGAGAATTCCATGGACTATATAGTCCATGGGGTCTCAAAGAGTCAGACACGACTGAGCAAATATACATATACACAGACATAGTGATGCTCTGTAAGTCTCCTCCATCTCCTACATGACACCCTCTCAAATGTCTGAAGACAGTTATCCTGTCCAAAAAAGAATAATGGACAGACACCCAGATTCAGTTCTTTCCTTCACATCTTCATAAAAAATCTCAAACAAACCACTTAACGCTCTAACCTTATCTTCCATGTCTATAAGATAGGTAAGATCCTCCTATAAGATCTTCTATGGAGGGCAGGAGGTTGGGGTGAAGGGGAGAAAGCGGGAAGAAGGGGGAGAGCAGCCAGAGGACAGGCGAGAGTGGCTGCTGACTCAGCACTTTGGAGCAGCACCTTGCCAGTTGCCAGTGCTTCTCAACCAGCCAAGGAGGGACTCACCCTGTTCTGATTTTTCAAAATTTACACCGAGACTCACCAAAGGTCACACTGCTTTTGATTCTTAACCACAATGCTTTGCTCTGTGTTGTCCAACATGGACTACGAAATGCAAATGCTACTATTTTTCAACCTAAACAACTCCAGCTTCATCAACTCCTCGTGTAAAAGGCATTCACGAATACACAGCAATCTGCTTGTCCCCCTCTGGATGCATGCTGGTTTGCCAGCATCCCCTTAGAAATGGGTCACTGAGACAATGTACTAAATGTTTACTCTCAGGATGTTAAGTGTTGACCACTGGAGAGGGTAGAAATGAACAGACAGTCCTTGTTCTCTGGCAGCTAAAAAGTCTATTTTCGCGCATGCACGCGCGCGCGCACACACACACACACACACACAACCCACACAAACAGAGAAATAACAATAAAAAGATTACTATACTAAAGGCACAAGCAAGGTACAATGAAAGAAAGTAGGAGGGCCAGACAGGGCCAGCATTGCAAACACAGACTGGCCACTTGGAGGAATGCAATCTCTTCCCCAAACTGCCACCCCCGATACCCCCACCAGAAGGACCACACATCTCGTTACATGTGTCCATGTTCTATGTTTGCTTTAACAAGTCCTAATACATGGTTGGCTCAATTTGGTTAACAAAACCCATGTCATTTTCCCATGAATCAGGAACATCAAGTTATTGCCCCAGCCAATAATTTTGCTGTTGTTCAGTCGCTAAGTCATGTCTGACTCTTTGCGACCCCATGGACTGCAGCACACCAGGCTCCTCTGTCCTTCATGATCTCCCAGAATTTACTCAACTTCATGTCCATGGAGTCAGTGATGCCATCAGACCATTTATCCTCTGCTGCCCCCTTTCCTTTTGCCTTCAATCTCTCCCAGCATCAGGGTACTTTTCAGTGAATCGGCTCTTCACATCAGGTTGTCAAAGTATTGGAACTTTGGCTTCAGCATTAGTCCTTCCAATGAATATTCAGGGTTGATTTCCTTCAGAATTACTGGTTTGTAATTTGAGTCATAATCACATAACTGACATTGGGGAAAAAATGGAGAACTAGCAAAGCCACAAACTCTACCATGATTATATGAGCTCTGACCAATTATTTTAGTAAATCATAACCATCTGATTCTCTCACCAACCAGTGCATTAGTAAATAGGTTCTATGGATTGAACGTTGTGCCTCCCCAACATGAATATGTTGAAACCCTATTCCCTACTGTTGAGGTAGAGCCTTTGGGAGGTAACTGGGTTCAGACAAGGTCATAAAGGTGGAGTCCCCATGATGGGATTAGTGCCCCAAAAATGTGATGATGAAGAGATCCCAGAGCTCCCCGCCCCCCCGCCAGGTGATGGTACAGTGAGAAAGTGTACATCTGGGAGACAAAAAGAAGGCTCCCCGTGGTGACTGCAGCCATGAAATTAAAAGACACTTGCTTCTTGGAAGAAAATCTATGACAAACCTAGACAGAATATTAATAAACAGAGACATCACTTTGCTGACAGAGGTCAATATAGTCAAAGTTATGTTTTTCCAGTACTCATGTACAGATATGAGAGTTGGACCATAAAGATGGCTGAGTATCAAAGAGGAACTGATGCTTTCAAACTGGGGTGCTGGAGAAGACTTTCGAGAGTCCCTTGGACAGCAAGAATCAAACCAGTCAATCCTAAAAGAAATCAATCCTGAATATTCATTGCAAGGACTGATGCTGAAGGTGAAGCTCCAAAACTTTGGCCACCTGGTACAAACAGCTGAGGCACTGGAAAAGACCCTGATGCTAAGAAAGACTGAGGGCAGGAGGAGAAGGGGCAAGAGAGGATGAGATGGGTGGATGGCATCACGACTCAACAGACATGAGGATGAGCAAACTCCAGGAGATAGGGAAGGACAGGGAAGCCTGGCATGCTGCAGTTCATGGGGTTCACAAAGAGTCAGACATGACTGCATGACTGAACAGTAACAACCACACTTCATCACACCACACCACAGTAACAACCACACCACATCAATTTGTGGCACCTTGATCCTGGGCTTCCCCGCCTCCAGAACTGTGAGAAATAAATGTTTGCTGCTGAAGTCACCCAGTCTATCATGTCTTGTTACAACAGTCCAAACTCACCAAGACATTAGGTCTACCCCTTATGTCTTCTCCTAACACACAGATCAAAGTGTGTTAAAAGCATCTAAGTGATGCTCATAGGATCAAGACTTGGGGTACGCAACTGAAGCTCCTCCAACTTGGCAATAATCTGTTATCTGCACTAGCTGCTTTTCAACCAGGCAGAACTCTCCCACTGGTCTTTTATCTTGGTCACAAGAAAACCATGATTTTTTAAATCAAATTATTAATACAAGTAGCCTACAACTTGGATATACTGAAAAATTTTCAGAATGTTTTGGAGCAAGTGGCTGGTAAGAATCACAAACTGTAGGCAAAGTGCTGATAGAAATACGAACTCAGGTTAGCTTTTGGTTGGGCTCCCAAATGGCCTTACTTTAACGTGAAAGGCTGTGGTATAAAACATTAATAAGGCTGTCATTTTGTGCATACAATTTTATATAATGTGAATCATTTCCTAAGAGAAAAATCAGGCTTGAACCTTGTGAATTTTGAATTTTTCCTACGTCTTCAGGAACATATCTCTTCTACAAAATGTGATGCATTGCATTTCAGAAGGTTATTTGGAGAAGATGAAACAGCAGACAATGATGGACAACCATTCTGAGGAAAGGGGCACTCAGGGAGAGAAAGCAAACAAAGGAACAGGACAGGGTATCAAAATGCATGGCATGAAGTGGCCTATGTGCCTCAGTGAAGCAGAAAAGCCCATTCTGGTTAACAAAATCCATGGGCAGAGATGAGGCCACGTGAGGGCAACTGTTGAAGTGCCTAGAATGTCACTCTGTGGAGCTGCAACAAGTCCCTGATGGAGGAAAGGGTATGATACCCTTTCCTGTGAAAAATGGCAGTGATGTAGCATCGAGACTATGGTCATGGGGTATTGCAGGTAGTATGCATGAAGACCAAGAAAGCATGAGGAATTCAAGGGCAAAGGGAAGTAGAGAAAAGGAGACATCAATCCAGCTTCATGTTTTAAAGACTGGAGTACTCAACATCCAACAAGACTATTAGAAATATTCTGTTTCCCAAAGGAAGGAAAATTAAAATTTGCTCCCAAACACAGTGCACAGGACGGCTCCTCCTCTGTCCATGGGATTCTCCAGGCAAGAATACTAGAGTGGGTAGCCATTCCCTTCTCCATGGCATCTTCCTAACCCAGGGATCAAACCCAGGTCTCCTGCATTGCAGGCAGATTCTTTGCCATCTGAGCCACCCCAACAAAGAGTTATGTGACCCCAAATGTCAAAAGTGCAAGGCTGAAAATCATGCTTTAAATAATTATAGACTTTTGATAGAAGTTTTACCTCACTCATCACAAAATCACCATTTCAGTGCATATGGAATTTAGTATAGCTTCCCTGGTGACTCAGAGGGTAAAGCGTCTGCCTACAATGCCAGAGACCCGGGTTTAATCCCTGGGTCTGGAAGATCCCCTGGAGAAGGAAATGGCAACCCACTCCAGTACTCTTGCCTGGAAAATCCCATGGACTGAGAAGCCTGGTAGGCTACAGTCCATGGGTTCTCAAAGAGTCAGACACAACTGAGCGAAATTTAGTATAACAGTAATTAAAAAGTTAAAATCAAAGTAACTTTTAAGAGAAAAAAAAATCAGAATTAAATGATTATTAACACAATGAAGCTAAGAATTTAATTTGATTAAGTTTATTTTCCCCAAAAATATTTCCTAGCATCTCATTATATTAATATAGTCTAATATTATAAAGCCTTATAAAAACAATGTGAGTTTTGAAGACACAATCCCATTACTTGGAACATAATTAAGTAACATTTTGGTCAGATTATAAAAAAAAAAAGATGCAATGAAGCAGAACAAAATTCAAAGTCACATATTAAAAAAGAAAAGAAGTATGCTGAAATATACTTAAGAAGACCACCCACAGTTCAAAAGAATAGAGGGCGGCTAATGGGTGGCATTGAAGTGCAGATTTTCTTGGTTCCAATTTCAGAGTCCTATTCAGAAAATGAGGTCTTAAAAAGCAGGTACTCACTTCACAGAAACGGCATTCTTGGAACGTTTCATTGTTCCAGAATTATACCCTGTGTGCCTGGGTGGAAAGCACTGGAATCCAACCGCCATCTCTACCTCCTGCGTCCACCCAGACCTTGAAGGCACACAAAGGCACAACCAACGACACGGGAGCGTGTCGAGCCATTGCTTGAATATCCTCTTTTGCTTCTTCCAGGAAAAATCAAACATGCACTCAACTTCAGTAACAGACTGTAGAAATGAAGCAGAGAAGCTGATTTACATAGGCATTCTTGAGTGAAAACTTTCTTTCCTTGAACATTCCAGGTGCTCCAGTCACCTGGAGTGAGGAACTGCAATGCCTTCAGACCTAAATGATCTGGAGAACTGGGAGGATCCACCGGCATCAGGCTCTGGCTCAGCATTAACTCAGGAGGACAGAGCGCAAAGAGCGTGCAACCTGTACTCTTGAGAAAACCTCTTCTCCAGCATTGCTATTTTAACAATGACTAAGACATGTACTAAGGAGCCACATTCCCAGACATATTGCATCAAGATGGCCTGATGGACTCTCCAAAGGCCTCCTCTCCTGAAATAACAGCAGAAAAGTTACAGTTCTTGGTTCAATCACTCTATGAGAACACAGTTTCCCAACGTCACTGAAACGAAGTTGATAGAAAGCACTAAAGTTACTTAAATATTTCCATATAAAAAAATCAAATCCAGGACTTCTCTGGTGCTCCAGCGGCTAAGACTCTGCTCTCCCAATACAAGGGGCCAGGGTTTGATCCCTGGTCAGGGAACTGGATCCTGCATGCCACAACTAGTTTCAGTACTGACAAATAAACTTTAAAAAGTTAAAATAAAAAAAAGTGAACTCCATGCACTGAATTAGACAAATATCTGAGCTAGATGAACCCTAGCTACCGATCTAGCATTTTCTCTTCTGTGTCTCTCACTTTGCTTTCTTGGTCCCACAGATAAGAAGGGAATATAACAGATGGCCACCATCAGAAAAAAGGCAAAAGTTGCCTCAGCTGCTCAGAATCTGATGAATCAAAGTTACAGTTACAAGGAATAGGCTCTGAGCGCACACACACAAAATTTTTTTAACCCTTTGAGCATAAGAATCTCTAAAATCTCAGTTGAACTCCCCAGCCATCCATTCAGTGTTAAACAATGGACTTACACGTTCCAAACTGATATTTTAAAAGTCCTTGTGAAAGGGCAGTTCGAAGAGTAAAGAATCCGTTCTTTATTAGGATATAAGAAGGAAGGATCTCATTTAAGGAGCAAAACACTACGTCATCTTAACAGATCAAGATGGTGGCCTTAAGCCCTAAATGGTCTCTGTCAGACACTCAATGTCTCAGTCAGTGATGTCAAACGGCTAGGAAGTTCTCTAAAATATGACGGGAATTTCTAGCTTGTTTTTAACTATCGCATGGATTTGAGTCTCTGCAACTTCTCTTCCATTTTATGATGACTCTGTGGGGTCCCTTGTCAGCTCAACTCCAGCCCCCGGTCTGGAAGATCAGCTTACAGCGGCAGCATTCACCATCCAGATGACAATAGTGAAATTGTAAATGGTAATAAAAGCCTACTGCCTGTGCTGTCAATTAATATCCTTGAAATCATCAAAAGGTAGATGCTGTAAACATCACAAACGTGACTCACCAAGATCAGACATGGAATAGATTCTAAGAAACATACAGTTGCATTGTCCACATCTCATCTGTAAGGTCACCAAATAAATGATATACAGAACCCCTTCAGAAACAATATTTTCCTTTGAATTTTCTCATTCTCTCTTTTTTTTTAATTCAACAAATATTTATTAAGAATGTACTATGAGCCATCTGCTGTGGTACTTCATAGTGTAGCTTATCTCTACCCCTGATCCTCTAAGTGATCATATATATATGTGTGTGTGTGTGTACAAATATCTATACCTATATATATATATACATATACATATACACATACACACATATATATATATATCCAAGTCAATGGGTTCATTTTGTCCTGGATTTTGAAGTTTCTGGGCTGTTATTACAGGAGAAGCCAATGGCACTCCACTCCAGTACTCCTGCCTGGAAAATACCATGGACGGAGGAGCCTGGTGGGCTGCAGTCCACGGGGTCGCACAGAGTCGGACACGATTGAGCGACTTAGCAGCAGCAGCAGTGCTGTTACTATTTTTGCAACATAATTAGGATGTTCAAGAAAAGCATAGAGATGGGTCCAACTGAGACTTCTCAAACAACTGTTTTTTCGAAAGGAAGAAAATTAAATTTATTTGTCTCTTGACATTAAAAATAGACAAGGGCAGAGGGACATGCAGGGTTAGACTATCACAAAGGAAAAGTCAAGTAATCCTTGCGGCATTACAAACATACACAGAAAGGTCAGTAAACATCCATGAATGAGAGTTCTCTGGCAGAATGAAGAGTGAGGAAAAAGGCAAGATGCAAGGGTCACCAGACAGTCGCTAGATGCATCTTCTCCACTGCCTTTCTCCCCAGACAGTTAATGATTCTTGGTTTAAAACTGAACAACAAGCGGCAGCAGCAGGATGTCAGGTTTCCCTAATGACTGATGTGCATCACTGGGCACAGCAGTGAAATCTTACAGAAGTCTTTCAAAATTTCTGAAATTATGCACCTAAATCTCCATAGTCTGCTGAGAGTTACAGCTAAAAGGGAGAGACAGGAAACAAACCTGAAGCTTTGGAAATCTTCTTAGGAGAATCACTAAGCTGAAAGCACAGAAGTAGAAGGAACTTATAAAAGGCAAGGGATAAAAGCCCAAATCTGGAAATAGTTACTCTATATCCAGATCTTTTCTGCAGAACTATACTTTTATAAGAAGCTAATTACACTCATGAAAGCTACAACCATTCAGCTATTATTCTCTATGTTCCCACTAAATCAATATTACAAAGACTACCGGCAAGCCATTGGTATGTCACGTTAAGAAAAATGAAAACCAAATAAGGTGTGAAAACCAATGTGAGATTAACAACAAGCCAATGCAAAGTGGTCTTCCCTACCACTGTTATATGGAATCTATTTTTGTTTTTTAAAATCAGGATAGACATACATATATAGCTTTCCCATTAAAAATTATCATTTCCTTTTCAAAAACGTCATGCTGTTGCTGCTACTAAGTCGCTTCAGTCGTGTCCGACTCCATGCGACCCCACAGACGGCAGCCCACCAGGCTCCCCCATCCCTGGGATTCTCCAGGCAAGAACACTGGAGTGGGTTGCTATTTCCTTCTCCAATGCATGAAAGTGAAAAGTCAAAGTGAAGTTGCTCAGTCATGTCCAACTCTTAGTCACCCCATGGACTGCAGCCCACCAGGCTCTTGCGTCCATGGGATTTTCCAGGCAAGAGTGCTGGAGTGGGGTGCCATTGCCTTCTCCACAAAAGTGTTATATGATTGCATAAATCAAGATCAGACTTTGAGGGATGTCATTGGTGGTCTAGTGGTTAAGACTTTGCCTTCCAATGCAGGGAGTATGGGTTCAACCCCTAAGAGAGCTAAGATCTCACATGCCATGGGGCCAAAAAACCAAAACATAAAAAAACCCAGAAGCAATATTGTAACAAATTCAATAAAGACTTAAAATGGTTCACATTTAGGAAAAAAGATAAGAGTTTGAAAATAAACCTTCAAATAGGTATCATCTATGGAGGAAAATAAATGTTTAATTATCACCTCATTGCCAAAGATAAACTCTTAATAACTGAATTTTTAAGTATCCATTTTGAGATAAACTTGGATACTATATTAATATGCCTGAGGGCTCCTAAAGTAATATTTTTTATCAAAATTTTAAAATAATGTGATTTTAATCTCAAAATTATATAAATAAATTATACTGATTTCCCTCCCTAGGAGGAGCTTGAAACAGAAGACTACACGCTCTAAAAGTTGTCTTTGGATACTTTTATCTTTCTACTTATAGTAGGTTTACATTGTGAACAAAGCAAATGAATCCATGCAGGGGTCCCCGGCATCTGGGATCTAATGCCTCATGGTCTAAGGTGGAGCGGATTTAATAATAATAGAAATAAAGTACACAAAAAATGCAATGCACTTGAATCATCCCAAAACCATTCCCACCCCAGTCTGTGGAAAAACTCTTCCATGAAACCGGTCCCACATGCCATAAAGGTTGGGAACCGCTGCTTTAGAGTCCAATCCCACTCTCTTTCTTACAGATAACATATCATCAATTTGCTATGGTGTTTTCTAAACTTTTTAAGTATGAAGGAAACCATACTGCACACATTTTGTAAACTGCTTTAACAAAGGAAAAAATTACTAAGGGTAAACAAAGGGCAGAAGCCAGCTCTGTACCAGTGCCCCGAAGAGACAAGAGTCCATCTATAATTATCTTTAAAGCTTCAACCATAAAGTTCCCATGCCTGCTCACGTTTTCTGTATTTACCCTACCATCGTTCATCAAAAATAAGTCCCTAAATTACTGCACGTTATCCTTCAAAACTGAGGAAACAACTATCAATATCCTGATGTTATCAAGTGAAACTACAGTTGGGATAAACCAAGAAAACTAGTCTGCCATTAAGCACAGTAAGCTTGCCAGCTGCTAGAGAAGATTTGAAAAGGGCAAACGAGAGAGAGAGACACATGATGGACATCTCAAGGACACTATGGAACGGACTTCTGAAGCTCTCCTTCCCTTCACTCTTCTTTTGGATTCCTATTATCCTGGTGTTTGGGCAACTTTGAATAGACAGATAGGAACCTAAAAGAGAGTATTTTATTTGCATACTGTTGGGAGCTTCCCAAGTGGTGCTAGGGGTAAAAAAAAAAATCCACCTGCCAATGCAGGAGACATACCAGATGCAGGTTTGATCCCTGCAGGAAGATTCCCCCAAAGGAAGAAATGGCAACCCACCCCAGTATTCTTGCCTGGAGAATCCCATGGACAGGGGAGCCTGGAGGGCTATGGTCTGTGGGGTTACAAAGAGTCGATGCATGCAAGCATGTATTTTCAATTAGCTATCCAGTAATAAAATGCATTACTTGTTTGAAGAAATACTTCAAGAAAAATTTCTACCCAAACCAAATCTCATGGCACTTAGCACAAGGTTGGATGCTTTTAATAAGAAAATTCTACTGTTGCTCTGTGTAAGGTATTACATGCTCTCCCTTCATCAGCTCCAATCAGATCCTCTTTCCCATTCAACTCAGCAACCAGTGACACTGTTTCCTCATCGGACAGCACTATTTGGCAATTATCAGCACTACTCAGTTAGCTTCTTGAACAGACCATGTCAGTGCCAGGCACTGTCTCTCTGCCTTGAAACACTCCCTGCACTAGCCCTCTGGAGTACATTTCCATACAATCCTTAATCCCCTGGGCTCTAGAACACCTCACCTAAACTCAGGAGTCCAAAGAAAGCACTTGGGGAGAGAGGATCAGTCGCCAGAGAGGTCTACGTAGGGCGACCTGAATGCCTTCTACTTCAGCTTCTGAAACATGCTAGGTGACAGAGTGTGTCTGCATGTTTCTGCAAGTGGGATGCCAAGCTTGCAACCAAAGAAGGCACTGATCTTCAGCAAAGGTGTTGTTGCCACAAGAAACACAAGCCTTTATAAAGGGACTTGTGATTACCACGTTGCGATTAAAAGAATCAGGAGATGTTAGGGCATTACGCTGATAATCAATTCTGAGCAGCTCCAAGAGACACACATTGGTGGGCATAGACACGCGATAAGATCCATCCTTTGATTACAAGAAACCTGTGGCTTAATGGCAGATATAGACACGCAAAGATGGGGGTGGAAGGCGAGGCCATGTGGATGCGGGCACACGGGGCCTCCCCAAGGATCCTGGTATCTCTATTCCTCTGCGGAGCTTCCTGGTAGATGATGTTTGCTCCTGTCTCCTCCTCACTCCCTTTCACCTGGGAGGGGCTGGGTTGGCAGAGGCAAGGGTAAATAACAGAGACCCCCATACTGCTGGGGACACACCCTGTCCCAGGACTCTGTCAGGAGTGATGACCAACTTCCCCCAGGAGACAAGGAGAGGACGGTGAAGGGGGGCAGAGGCCAGACGGCAAGAAACACCAAACCTGCATTTTTGGCTTTTAGCACAAAATTTAAGGGAGCCCTTGAGTAGTACTGGAGTGCCCATTTATAAAGGATGCTTTAGCTGGGTCCAAACAACAGTGTTTTCTTTTAAAAAAAAAACAAAAACAAAACCATGGTGTGGGAAAATGGTACAGTTTCATGGAGTTTTCCTGTTTCTTCATAATTGAAGACTCAAATTCACCTCTGCAGGCTGATCCAGCTTAGAGAGTTGGCTCTCAGGGCTGAGGCTAGAGTCCAGGGGGGATGACCAGACCCAAAGACGAGCACCCTCATCATGGTCAGATGAGCTGGCAGCTACCACGTGCCAGAGACGAACTTGACCCTGGCCTTCAAGAGCAGTCCAAGCTTAAGGCTTTTCCAAAAAAAAATTTTTTTAATGTAAAAGGCATCTGGAAACTTTTGTTAAATATCATTTTTGGCCTGAGTTGTGCTGTGAAGAATGAAAGGCCAGCTGTTTTCCACGTTGGAGGGGGAAGTGGTGCAGGGCAGGGAGACACAGCCCGGGAAAGGGGTGGGAAGACAGATGGGGGAGTGTGCGCTGCAGCGGGGTGGGCAGCAGCAGCACCTCGGCACCCCCAGGCCAGCTGAGTGGGGGCTGCCGGACATACAGGGCTTCCCAGAGGCCCTGGAGATCCTGAGGCAGCAGAATCTGAAACGTCAGTGCTAGGAAAGTATCTGTCCCTCTCGACAAAGCCAATTCCTTTCTCCCACTGCTAAGGCGCCCCATGACAACCACATTTCCATTTATGTCTTAGCTCATAATAGCTCGAGAACACTCACTATTCTTAGCCTTACTTTCTCCTAGTGCAGCCATTTTCTCAGCACATCACATTCCTTCCCACCTCCACTCTCTATTTCAAGGTTCCTATGGATTGTAATGTTTGTGAATATTTTTAAAAAGCTGATGAGACATCGATAACCAGTAAAAAATGGATGAAATATCAATAATCAACCAAAGAAATATATTTTTATTCTATAGTTTTCAAGAACACTCTCAAATCTACTAACCATCACTGGAGCTATTTATAAACACAAGTCTCCTGTGGGGCTGGGGGGGATGGGGTCTGAAATAATTTTAAAATGGCTTTTACCAAAATCAGTCTTATGCTTCATGTTGCCGTTTAATTGTGTTTGACTCTTTTGAGACCCTATGGACCTGCCAGAAACCTCCATCCATGGGATTTCCCAGGCAAGAATACTGGAGTGAATTGCTGTTTCTTTTTCCAGGGGATCTTTCTTACCCAGGGATGGAACCCACGTCTCCTGCATTGGCAGGTGGATTCTTTACCACTGAGTCACCGGGGAAGCCCATGCTAGAGGAACTGGTTTTAATTTTACCAATATCTTCAATAGGCCTGATTTCTGGCCTGCTTCAAATTGCTTCTCCTCAGTGTTATCTCACACACTTATGAATAAAAGGTAAAGCTCTCCCCTGCTCGACCAGAAAACCTTACATTATAAACCTGGCAGGACAGGCCCAATGCCTCCGGACCAGGTCCTCCCAGCCTGGATAGAAACACAGACCTTTCACCCGCATGCTTTATGCAGTTCATAGACCTCTAACGACTTTCAGAAACAGAATCTGGTTCCTAGTCAGTCTGCATGTTTCTTCCCAGCACATTCTCAATGCTTCCCAGCTCTCAACACCTTCTCTGCAGGACCGTCTTCCAACAGGAAGCCAGGGTTGTCCACTTGTCAAAGGTTCTTATTTGCTCCAAACCCCATATCCTCCTCCTCCTCTTTCCACCTCAACTCTGTGGCAAAGACATCTTTTTTTTTTTTTGGATTTTAATTTTCTTTTTTAAAAAATTTGTTCTCTGCACAAAAATATCTACAACAGATAGTTTTGGTCACTGAATTTCCCTAACTACCTTTTTGTTTTGGGGGGGGTGGCGTTGACTCTTCTCTCACTCCAATGTTTAGCCCAGTTTGTTTCTGATCGAAACAAGAAAGAGTCTTGTTTCCTCTGGTACGAGCTTTGATCTCCACTTGGCAACACGAGAGAACCAAAGCTTTCATTCTGCCAGTGATGAATCATGACTGAGGTCAACTGGGGAGGTTAACACACGTTAGTGATCCACATTTCGATCGCGAGAGTCCCTGAATGTGCCACGTGCTTGGTAGGAATAGACATTAGGCTGACCATCTACTACTATGTTTAAAATTTATTGCACTTTTTGTAAATGGTCAGATATCTGGCAACGCGCTATAAAGCAGGCTTTATCTCAGAATGGGGTGACATTAACAGTTGTAGGTTTACTGTTGTGGTAAGAAAAATCAGTCAACATTTCTTGGTCTGGTAAAGGATACAGACAAAAAAGGAAAATACTTATCTTCAGGTCTGAACATTCAGGGCTTTCTGGAGGAAAATTCTCACAGCTCTAAGATGCTGGACCTCTGGCCTGATGGGGCTGCTCCTTCTCCATTGGCAGGGAAAGTGCCTAACTGCTGCAGAGAAACTGCCTTAGGAGAGCAGCCCCAGAAAAACCAGCCTGAAGGCATATCAGGCAGACAGAGGGAATGGGACTTCAAAAACTGGAGGTTAAAAACACAAGCTGTCTGGGGAACTGAGACTTAGGGTGCGCCTGGGGAAGTGGCAAGGAATGAGGGTGGACAGGGAAAACGAGTCCACAACTCGGAGTTTTACTGGCTGTGTTCCGACAAAAATAGGGGGAGTGATGACCTCGTTGGCTCTGTGTCTTAGAGAGCGCCCTCTGGAGGCAACACGGAGGAGAGCGTGAGGGGGACAGAGGAAGGAGGCAGAGACTAGCTAGGGAATTTCTGTGGAAAACTCTTAAACATATGGGAATACCAGACCACCTTACCTGCCTCCTGAGAAACCTGTATGCCAGCCAAGAAGGAACAGTTAGAACTGGACACATCGGACTTGTTCCAAATTGGGAAAGGAGTACGTCAAGGCTGTATATTGTCACACCGCTTATTTAACTTATATGTAGAGTACATCATGCAAAATGCTGGGCTGGATGAAGCACAAGCTGGAATCAAGATTGCTGGGAGATTTATCAATAATCTCAGATACGCAGATGACACCACCCTTATGGCAGAAAGTGAAGAAGAACTAAAGAACCTCATGATGAAAATGAAAGAAGAGAGTGAAAAAGCTGGCTTAAAACTCAACATTCAAAAAGCTAAGACCATGGCATCCAGTCCCATCACTTCATGGCAAATAGATGGGGAAACAATGGAAACAGTGACAGACTTATTTTGGGGGGCTCCAAAATCACTGCAGATGGTGACTGCAGCCATAAAATTAAAAGATACCTGCTTCTTGGAAGAAAAGCTATGACCAACCTAGACAGTATATTAAAAAGCAGAGATATTACTTTGCCAAAAAAGGTCCATCTAGTCAAAGCTATGGTTTTTCCAGCAGTCATGTATGGATGTGAGTGTTGGACTATAAAGAAAGCTGAGCGCCGAAGAATTGATGCTTTTGAACTGTGGTGCTGGAGAAGACTCTTGAGAGTCCCTTGGACCGCAAGGAGATCCAACCAGTCCATCCTAAAGGAAATTAGTTCTGAATATTCATTAGAAGGACTGATGCTGAAGCTGAAACTCCAATCCTTGGCCACATGATGCGAAGAACTGACTTCTTGGAAAAGTGCCTGATACTGGGAAAGATTGAAGGCAGAAGGAAAAGGGGATGACAAAAGGTAAGATGGTTGGATGGCATTACCGACTCGATGGACTTGAGTTTGAGTAAGTTCCAGGAGTTGGTGATGGACAGGGAAGCCTGGAGTGCTGCAGTCCATGGGGTTGCAAAGAGTTGGACACGACTGAGCGACTGAACTGAACTGAACTGAGGGAACTTCTGAGAAGGGCCAGGCCAAGTGTGGGAGCCTGGAGGTGGGGAACTGGATTCTCAGAGCATTCCTGGGGGCACCCCAAGGCTCTCGCTGGATATGGGGACAGTGCAGAGAAAAGGAAGATGTCTGGATGATGCTCAGGTTTCTAATGAGACAAAGGGAAACTTTGAAACACAGCAGAGGAGGGGAATAAGGATATTGTGATCATATCTGTCTTGCTTCTCAGCCTCTTTACTGCCCCAAACCAATGGGTGGCCCCCTCTTCTGCAGTCATGGGACTCAGCACTTAGCATACGGCACTGTAACCCATCCTTGGAAGGCTGGTCTCCTGCCTTGTCCTGCGAGCGTCTCAGGGCAGAAACAGGACCTTACTCATCTTTGTAACCTCAATGGCTGGCACACGATGTCTTGTCCCATGACAACCGCCTGACCTTCAATTTTCAATCTACATTTGGCCGCAAGCAGAAAAATGACAACCCAAACTTCAAAGCAGCAGCATCTGCTTGCATCTCTGTATGTTTATAAAGTAAGTCTGCACAATTTCTTTCCCCAGAGGTATAAATACATATATGAGTCAAGGCAGATAAAGAAAACAGTGTGATGTGCTTAGCAGCATGTGATACTGTTGACTATATACAACTCCAAACTCGCTTCATTTTTCCCACTGGAAGGCAATAGTGTAATCAAGTTCTGGCCTTTGAATTATTTTCTAGCTGGGTTATTTTGAACATATTACACAATCCCTCTAAATCTGTTTCCTCATCTATAAGAGAAAAAAAAAAAAAACAGAATTTACCTCAAAAGGCTGGTGGGGGAATACATTTTAAAATGCATATAAAGTGGTCAACATACAAAAATTGTTGAGGATATGTCCACAGTTTTTATGCAGACTGTATTATTTAACATTTAATCTCACCATTCCCCACATTACAGCCCAAGCACATACCTCCTGCATCTAAGATGCCTTTTCTTTCCTTTGCATTTTCTTCACTTTTCCTTCTCCTTCCCACATCCAATCAGACAATGAATTCTACAAATTCTGCCTTCTAAGTATCCCATGTCTACTGGTCAAGAGTCCAGACCACACAAAATACACATGAACTAAATAAAAGGGATCTTGAAAATAAGACATGTCAAGAGAAAAAGTGGCTTTAGAGAGGAAGGCATGGTTCACATCATTGATATGTGTTGTGTGTTAGTTGCTTAGCTGTATCCAACTCTTTGAGAACCCATGGACTGTAAGCCCACCAGGCTCTTCCATGGGATTCTCCAGGCAAGAATACTGGAGTGGGTAGCCATTCCCTTCTCCAGGGGATCTTCCCCACCCAGGGATCGAATCTGTGTCTCCTGCATTGCAGGCAGAATCTTTACCATCTGAGCCACCAGAGAAGCCCTCACATCCTCGATAATTGGGCCTCACAAGACAATGGGGCGTGAGCTGTCTTTGAAATTCCTCCTTCTGTATCTAACCTGAAACATGTAACTGGTTTGTATTACCTACTGTTTGAAAGACTGGAGGAAGGCATGCACGAGTGACTTTTAAAGTCGGCAGCATGTACCTTATTTGGAACTGATCGGTAAATTATTTAAGAAGGTTCCTGGAATTAAAATGTAGGCATATTTTTCACTTAGACGGACAGAAGTCACTATGCGGGTAAAAGCAACACTTCCTTCAGTAACACTAGGTCCCCGGGTTGGGGAAGGAGTAGCTTCCTCTAATGAATCTCCAGGAGGAGGGTTCCATAGCGGCTACAAGTTATCAGCCAAAGTTTCCATATACTGTACAAGCACTTCCATTTTTAAAATGAAAACAACGTGAAATGAGTAAACTACCATATATGAAATGTAAACTCCTGGGACTTCCCTGGTGGGCCGGTGGTTAAGAATTCACCTTGCAATGCAGGGGAATGGGGTACAATCCCTGGTTGGGGAATTAAGACCCCACATCCCTGGAGCAACTGAGCCCATGTGCCGAAACTACTGAGTCTCGTCACCAAAACGAAAGATACCAAGTGACACAATTAAGACCTGAGGCATCCAAATAAATAAATAAGTATCTTTAATGTAAACACCTTAAAAGAACAAACATTTACCAAATGCCTGACAAAATCCAAGTACCATGTTATTAAGGGCACTTTGATCCAAGATATTCCCAAACTTCTTGTCTGCTCCCCAACCTCAATCACCCCTCTATAATTCAGGTACCTAGGCTTCCAATTTTTCTCCGAGAATCTTCATAGCACTATTCAAACTCCTGAACATCCTGAAGAATTTTTAAATAATTTCGACATTTTGAACGATAGCTATTTTAAATGAAACGTTTCCATTTAAATTGGAAACAACATAAATAGAACTTGGATAATACTTATGAAGTATAAAGATGAATTCTGTTCTTCCCAATCAACCTATGTTATATATCTTCAAGTAATTTTAATGTATAAGGTAAATACATGATTAATCATGAAAAAAAATTAAATGACTATATATTATGTAGTATTATCATCAAATATATATTAAAATGTAGGCAAATCAAAATACATGTTTTAATGTAAAAAATAATTGCTTTTTGTGACCTGAGGTACACTCTGCACCAAAACCATCTTGTTTATTAATAACAGTCTAAGTGAGGAGTCATTAAAATATCAGTCATTAAAAACTAAGTTTGATAAAAATTATCATTATATTTTGTTACTATTATTTTTTAAGTACCAGAAACACCTAAATAAAAAGTGGCAGTATTCTGCCCCTTATTAATTTCCTATATTTAACCAATAGTTCATTATGAATATAAATTGAACAATATATGGCTGAGGACAAAATCAGTTTAAAGATGCACAATAATCAAAATCATGTTAAAGCCTGTGGTGTTCCGCTGAGTGACAGACCAGCTGAGAAATGGGTCGTNTCAATGTATGGCAAACACCACTACAATATTATAAAGTAATTAGCCTCCAGTTTAATTAATTAAAAAAAAAGATATTTGCAAATATCATGAAAGAGCTATACAACAACAACAAAAGCAGATCAGTGTTCCTGGTCTTGGGGCCAGTGGGGAATGACTGCAGATGAGCACTAGGGAGCCTTCTGTGGTGAAAGTGTCCTAACACTGGATTGTGTGATGGCTGCACGGCTGTATAAATGTATGAAATCACTGACTGCTATACTTGAAGCAGGTACATTTTGTGTATGCAAATTATGCCTTAATAAAGTTACAAACTTTTAAGTTGACATGTTTTAAAACTCAACAATACTTTCTATAAAATGGTTGCATTTCTGAGTGATTCATTCCATTAAAAATGCTTTTTTTTCCTACTTTGCTGTATAGCAGAAACTGACACAGCAGTAAAAAGCAACTATACTCCAATAAAAAGAAAAGAAGAAAACCAAAAAAGAATGTTCTTCTTCCAACTGTCAGGGATAGAAATCTTTATGATCATTTTTTTAAAGATTCTTAGGTGCTTTTTTGGAGAAGGCAATGGCAACCCACTCCAGTACTCTTGCCTAGAAAATCCCATGGATGGAGGAGCCTGGTAGGCTGCAGTCCATGGGGTCACTAAGAGTCGGACACGACTGAGCAACTTCACTTTCACTTCTCACTTTCATGCATTGGAGAAGGAAATGGCAACCCACTCCAGTGTCCTTGCCTGGAGAATCCCAGGGATGGGGGAGCCTGGTGGGCTGCCGTTTATGGGGTTGCACAGAGTCGGACACGACTGAAGCGACTTAGCAGCAGCAGCAGCAGGTGCTTTTTAAAATTATTCAAAGCAATTTCATAACTAACAATCAAAATAGCATGAAAAACTTAAAAGAAATCATAGCAAGGCATTTCAGTAGTAACTTTCACAACAGTTACTATGCTTTTGGCAACCCATTCAAACTACAATGTTGACAGATCCCTGGAATTTGGTAATTTCAGAAGAAAAGCAACTTTATACTCCAGTGGGTAAAGTAGATAAAACATAGCAATGAATCATGAGTGTTCTTATATACACACACAAAAATGAATAATTTTATATACTCAAAACATAAAAACACCATAATAAACCCAAAAATGACACTCTGATGAAGACTGTCGATTACATACTAATTAGTTGGGTTGACCAGTTATTTCCCTTGTTTCAGTATCTGTGAACCAGAGATAACAATAGCGTCTACCACATAACACTGTCAATGTGGTAAAAGGGAACTCTTTTAGTTAGTGCTTGGCATATAGTAAACATTCAAGACATGCTAGCTGCTGTTGTGTTCTTGCTGCTGTTATTGCCCCTGAGTTAGGGCCAATATAGAGATGATTTTATTCTCTTTTCTACAAAGTCTCACACCTAGGGACAGCTCTAGCTCTTTACCTTCCTGGAAACCCAATTACCCAGCAATGCTCATGCCAACCCTTTCCAGCTGTTGCAACAGCAAATATCCTCCAATCTGTGATTCATTACACAATGCATTATCACTCATAAACTGGCACAGAGCTGGTGCTAACATTCCCGACTGGTCTGACACTTTCTCTTCGATTTGCATTACCCCAAATTATTAGGCAAAGAGGACAAAGAAAAAGTCAAATGAGCAGAATCCATTTACAGTGGAGTCATTACAGTAAGGTCCTTGCAGAGGATGGAGCATCGGAAATAGAGACAGACATGCAGTAACTTAAATACACGGGATAAGGCTTCATTTTTCCCTCTGAAAAAAGTAATTTTAAGGCCTTGAAAAAAAAAAAGGTGTCATTACTGTTGCTGACCCTCAAAACCATTTCAACCTTTCCTCTAGTCCTTCTCTTCATTATTTTATGCCCCCGAGTATGCACATGTGGAGTAAAAATAGCCCAAATAGGTTCTCATACATTGTGATATTCTTGTAAAATCTTGGAAATAGCTCCCCTCTCACGTCAACTGAAGTAAGGAAAGGAATGGTCAGTTTACAGATCTGATTACCAATGCACCTCCCTGGGAAAGTGCCAGCTACTGAAACCGAGGGCTAGCTCATTTACTTTATTTTCAAAGCTTCTAAAATATGCCACGAGCTTTGAGGACAGGGACTAATTTAAATGTAAAGCGATTTACTGGCACACTGGTACACAGAAGTAGGCTTTCAACATTATTCATATTCTGAATGTGCTAGAAGTGTTATTAATTAAAGAACAAAGTAGAACATATCTTTCGGCTATTTAAAATATAAAGGCATTGCTGCTTAAGAGTATCTCAACAGTCATATTTCCAAACAGTGCAAGGACATCCTCAAGCAAGGTTACCTGTACCAATCAACACCTACTTATGAACACACATGGAGAAGGAAATGGCAACCCACTCCAGTATCTTTGCCGGGAAAATCTCATGGACAGAGGAGCCTAGTGGGCTGCAGTCCATAGGGCTGCAAAGAGTTGGGCACGACTGAGCACACTTACTGCTGCTGCTAAGTCGCTTCAGTCGTGTCTTACTCTGTCTGACCCCAGAGATGGCAGCCCACCAGGCTCCGCCGTCCCTGGGATTCTCCAGGCAAGAACACTAGAGTGGGTTGTCATTTCCTTCTCCAGTGCATGAACGTGAAGTCGCTCAGTTGTATCTGACTCTTCACGACCCCATGGACTGCAGCCTACCAGGCTCCTCCGTCCATGGCATTTTCCAGGCAACAGTACTGGAGTGGGGTGCCATCACCTTCTCCGAACACTTACTATGAACATACAAACATAAAAAAGCAAGTCTCTCTAGCAGTGAATTGAGGGGGTCCTAAAGGGACCCTTCTGCTTAGGGCTCCATTGTGAGGAATTTTTCCAAGTCTTCCCCCACCCCACCACCCAACAGAAGAAAACTGACATATTCCCAACTCCTGGCACAAGTCCATGCTCCATGGATGTCTGATAATCTAGCAAATCTATGAGAACTTGGATATTCTCAATATGAGAGGGCATTTGAATTAAACAGTTAAAGCAGGACCATTTCGATAGAACCCACATGAAACTCTTGGTCCAATTTGGCAAAATCAAAAGCGACTCTGTGGATAGCCTGCCCATCTAACACACACTGACACAGACTTCTGTTTCTATGACAATAATCAATCATGGGCACCATGCAATAAAATAATGGGATTTGGTTCGACTTCCTCCACTTGAAAGTATCTCAGAGGCATCAATATACAATATTATTAGATTTTCTCTTGTCATATAAAATTAAATAACTGTTGCCAACTGCGAAAAAAACAAAGTTTAATACATGGACATACTTTTTAAATACACAGTGGCTGAATCTGCCAATTTGAGATGAAATGCAAACAAAGTGGAAAACATTTTTGCTATAAAAGAAAACGATGTTCCCAACAACAACAACAACAACAAAAATGGCCAACATGCCCTCTTTTCCTTTCCCAGCATACCAATCCCAGAAAAGGCCTGAGAAATACATAATTTTATTTTTTCCGTGGGCTATAGCATCAACCAGTGACAAAAACGAATCTTGTACTGCTTCTCCGTGGCCCACTTATTTCCAAAGTTTATTATTTTCTTTCCCCATTTGGAGCTTTAACTCCAGAGATAAGAGTTGACCTTCCTGTTCAAAAAAGTTTCCTGATGATGGGCTCCCTGGCCATTGTGTGACTATTTGCAAAGCCACGTCTGCCTTAAGTGGTGTGCAGTCAAGGGCAGCTGACAGATGAATTAAGTAGAATATGTCTCCCCAGTCTCTTGGCCTCCCAGGCTGCACTGGAAGAAAACAACACCAGTTCTGGTTACTTGGTGATCACTTCACACCAGCTTACCCCATCCATTGTGGTGGTTCTCAACAGCTGGGTCTGTGATACCAAAGACGCTTGGTGACTAAATTCCTAGGTATGCTAGCTAGAAATTATTTCTAAAAGTTGTCCCTCCATTTCCGGCATGCATTAAAAATGTCCCTGTATTCTTCTGGACATTTTCCATATTAAGAAATTTCTCATGTGTAGGGACTCACCCTGCCATCACTTAATGACTTCCAAGCATCCCCATGGAAGCTATCCAGAAGGACCATGAAGAAAATATTAAATGCATTCGGCCCATGAAGAGGAGCCCACATATGGACTCTGCAGCAACCATGTACATTACACCCTCCATCAGGATCCGCATTTCCACAGTGACCGTTCAGTCTCCCCTGCATCTCTTAACTCTCATTTATTCTCCAAACAGGAAGTCATCCATCGTCCACACATAGGCAGGCAGCCCACCGAGGCCAGACTGCAGGGGGCACTGACTTCACAAATGGACTGGCTGCTACCCAGAACTCTGCTGACGGCAATCATATCTTGCCACCTGATGTTAATACTGACATTGAGAGGATGCAAATAAAACTGCCAAGTCAGCTAAAATGAATGTCCATCTACTGAGTAATAGCCTGGGTTTTTCAGCTTTAGGTCTTCAGATTCGGATGCTTTGTGCATACTGTCCGGTCGCCTGAGCCATGTCCTTCCAGCGTTCATGTGAACGTGAGTCCCATGAGGATGTTGTTTCAATTCAGCAGTAGGTCTTGGATGGGGCCTGTTTGCATTCCTACAGCCTCTCTAGTAGCGTTGCTGCTGCCATCCTCTAAACACTCCTGGTAACAAGGTTTTAAAGAACACGAGCAACACCAGTGACGCGGGTTCGATCCCTGGGTCAGATCCCCTGGAGGAGGGCATGGCACCCCACTCCAGTTTCTTGCCTGGAGAACCCCGTGGCTAGAGGAGGCTGGTGGGCTCGCAAAGAGTAGGACATGACTGAGTGACTGACACACAGGGCATGCAACTGAGGAGACAGAAGGACTCTCTACAGCCTGTTCTATTGTATAACTAGTTACTAGTTCCCACAGTATGACTGTGAAACAGCATCAGTCTCCCCTCTCTTTTTTTTTTCAAGATAATGCTTACCTTGAATTGTTTTCTTGCCAGGAGACTTTTTTTAAATAAAATATTGATTTTATCTTTCTACCTTGCCAAGATAAGTCTAGTTTATGGTTTTCCAAGGAGAGAAAAAGAGAGAATAGGAAGCTCTCTCATAGGGACACTCCTAGTCCTATAATTATGTGAGTCTACGTACCAGAATGTGAGCCACGAGCTAAAATCAAGAAACATCATTTCATAAACATTAAGCATCTAATAAAGGTAGCGTGCTGCAGTCCACGGGGTTGCAAAGAGTTGGACATGACTGAGCGACTGAACCACAACTAAAAGGGTAGCACTATCTCCTTTCTCCAGGACGTCTGGTCTTACCCAAGCTCAGAGCTGCAACACAGGCAGATGGAGCACAAGCAGATGGAGCACAAGCAGAGAATTTCTGGTGTTTTTCCCTCAGGGAGACACTCATAAAGGATCATGGTGACTGAGCTCCAACTGACCTAAAAAGCCTAAATGATCTCGTATTTATGAAACAACAGGGGACTTTTTTAACCAGACAGGTTTTGAAATGTGATAGTAAGTTTTTTTCCAAGAAGTGTCTAGGCAGGGCGGCTGGATTCTGAGATACTTTAACCTCCAATGACCAACTACACTGGACAACAACTCCAGAGTCACGACTCCACAGGATGTCTGCCTCTCAATCTGACTTTAGAACCCTATAACTCGGCCGTAAGTCAGAACCCAGTTGGGAGACGGTCTGCTGAAGAATTNTCCCTGGGTCAGATCCCCTGGAGGAGGGCATGGCACCCCACTCCAGTTTCTTGCCTGGAGAACCCCGTGGCTAGAGGAGGCTGGTGGGCTCGCAAAGAGTAGGACATGACTGAGTGACTGACACACAGGGCATGCAACTGAGGAGACAGAAGGACTCTCTACAGCCTGTTCTATTGTATAACTAGTTACTAGTTCCCACAGTATGACTGTGAAACAGCATCAGTCTCCCCTCTCTTTTTTTTTTCAAGATAATGCTTACCTTGAATTGTTTTCTTGCCAGGAGACTTTTTTTAAATAAAATATTGATTTTATCTTTCTACCTTGCCAAGAGAAGTCTAGTTTATGGTTTTCCAAGGAGAGAAAAAGAGAGAATAGGAAGCTCTCTCATAGGGACACTCCTAGTCCTATAATTATGTGAGTCTACGTACCAGAATGTGAGCCACGAGCTAAAATCAAGAAACATCATTTCATAAACATTAAGCATCTAATAAAGGTAGCGTGCTGCAGTCCACGGGGTTGCAAAGAGTTGGACATGACCGAGCGACTGAACCACAACTAAAAGGGTAGCACTATCTCCTTTCTCCAGGACGTCTGGTCTTACCCAAGCTCAGAGCTGCAACACAGGCAGATGGAGCACAAGCAGATGGAGCACAAGCAGAGAATTTCTGGTGTTTTTCCCTCAGGGAGACACTCATAAAGGATCATGGTGACTGAGCTCCAACTGACCTAAAAAGCCTAAATGATCTCGTATTTATGAAACAACAGGGGACTTTTTTAACCAGACAGGTTTTGAAATGTGATAGTAAGTTTTTTTCCAAGAAGTGTCTAGGCAGGGCGGCTGGATTCTGAGATACTTTAACCTCCAATGACCAACTACACTGGACAACAACTCCAGAGTCACGACTCCACAGGATGTCTGCCTCTCAATCTGACTTTAGAACCCTATAACTCGGCCGTAAGTCAGAACCCAGTTGGGAGACGGTCTGCTGAAGAATTACCAGAGAAGAAAGCACCGTGGAGAACTCGCCTTCCAAGGATCTTACACTGGGAAAGAAAATACCACAACTAGAGGAGGAACGGGTTCAAGACATCTTCTCACATGAATGTACAAAAATAAAAGACACCAAATTGGATTCAGGGTAGGAACTAAATTATTTTTTAAGGAAAAAGCAAAAATCAGGACAAATTATCGACAAGAGCCATCTTGTCAATGAGACTGTAGGTCATTTTAATTTATCTTAATATTTTCCCACTTGCTCCAAAATTCTTTACAACAATTATACCTTGATCTTACCACGGAAAAAGCCAATTAGAACATAAATCTCCCATCTGTCCTTCTGTTTCTATGGCATGTTGTTTGCAACACAGTTCATATTTAAAATCAGATATTTAAATTTCCATTTAATTCCTGAAACTGTCTCCTTTTATTTAATTTAGTTTCCAGGATTTAAACTAATCAGAAAAATCTGCTGCGACATATTGTACTCAGCCCTGCGAATGCCCTTGAACACTGCAGGTTTGCGTCTGTGCAGTAATTGGGCCAGATGCTCCTCAAGCCAGTCTCTTATTGGCCTATCACCAACTTTGAAATCCACAGAATGTATTGATTAGCTCTTCTCTTTATGCTCTGGACGGCCAAGGCGACGTCAGGAAGATTTCAAGCAATTTTCCAGACTCAGATGGTGAAAATTTTTGAGCAGAGTATCTATTGTTTCCCCATGTAATAAAAAAGTCCTTTCAATAGAGAAAATGCTCTAAAATTAGCAGATGAGTTTTTGTCTAATTATCCTAGAGTCTTTAATGAAGCAGGTGTCGGAGCCAGAAAACAAGAGCCGTGATGAGCCCCTTACAATCTGTGGTTTCAGTGCAGCACCAACCTTGAGTGCTAAACAGAAGCACAGCCTGGCCGAGCGATCAGCTCCTAAATGACCAGGATCTGTGCCCTGCAGAACACTGGACGCAATGAGCTGACACCAAAGGGGTAGGTCATGGCAAACTGGCCAAAGGTCTAGTCGTTCAGTCATTTCTTGAACAAGCGTTTACCAGGGCAGGCCCTAGAGATTCGGAAGCTGACAGGGCATCTTCCCTACCTTCATCCTATAAGTTCTGAAACGAGAGGTGGGCACCTCAACTGCCAACATGACAGGGTCATCAAGAATTGTGGAGCTGTCTACAATGGACTGATGGAGCCCCCGGAGAGGGAGCTGTCAGTTTTACATGGGGAAATGAGCAAATGTTTAGACAAGGCCACCTTTGAAATAATCTTGAGAAATGTGATGGACAGGCATGCAACAAGTAGCCCGTGGCACTGGGCACAAGGAAGGTGTTCAGCCAATGACAGCAATAATAATGGAAATATCACTGTATGAGTGTAGTGGTTTGTGAGTAAGTTTAATGACGGACAATTAAAGAAGAAAGGGAAGAAAATAATATCTAGGCTGCATTCACGATTGATTGACAATAAATGGAAGGATAAAAATAGAACCATCAGTAGTTTAGTTACAGCACAGATAATGGAAACAATGCAAAATCATCAATTCTACAACAACATTATTATTCAACTATAAGTGTCCCGTGCTTGTAAGAAAGCCTGGAATTTGAAGACAGCAGGCAGAACGGCTAAATATTAATAGGTATATAGGACTTACCTTATGTCAAGCCAGGGCTTTATATATTAATACCTATTTCTCAATTATCCCACCAATATTATGAGGCACGCTGTTTTTATTGCCATTTTAAAGAGCAAACAGATTCTGAGAGTTTAATTGACTTGACAAAGGCCACTCAGGTAATGCATGGTAAAGTCAGGATTGGATCCTATAAGCATCTCAATTCAAATTCTATGCTCTCTTCTTTATATTGGGTTCACCAAAAAGTTCCTTATGTTTGTTTCCATAAAATGGCTTTAGTAACACTTGTGAAGTGAAAGTGTCAGTCACTCAGGCGTATCCAACTCTTTGCAAACCCCGTGGACTGCAGCCCGCCGGGCTCCTCTGTCCATGGAATTCTCTCCAGGCAAGAAGACTGGAATGGGTCTCCATGTCCTCCTCCAGGGGATCTCCCCAACNAAAAATCTTACAGATCATTAGAGTTAAAAAAAAAAAAAGCAAAGGAACATTTTGGCCAACAACATGGAGCATTTTCATGTGAACAGACACATTTACAAAGGTAGATATGATAAGTAATTATTAATAAAGGGTAATTTTATTTTTTAAAGCAAGTGTTTCTTTGTTATTTATTTCTCAAACATTTATTCATTCATTTATTGGGCAGCACCAGATCCTACCTGTGGCCTGCGGGACCTTTTTTAGTTGCAGGGTTCGAGCTCTCAGTTGTGGCATGTGGGATCTAGTTATCTGACCAAGGATGGAATCCGGGCCCCCTGCACAGAGCGGTAGCTACTGGACCACCAGGGAGGTCCCCGAAGGTAATTTTAAACAATGAGGACCCTCGACACATCCAAAATGTGATTATTTTCCAAAAACAAGAAACAATTTACCTTTAGCTTTCCAGGGATATAAACTACCACTAGTGGAGTGCCTAAGGCAATGCTAAACTTGTCACACATTATTTCATTTCATCCTCACAATAACTTATACAACAGGCATTACCAACAGTCCTGTTATGCAGATGAGAAAACGGAGGAGCACCAGAGAATTAAACTTCCCAGTGGGAGGGCATATTTCACTTTGACCAGCAGTATAAGGCAGACTTGACCACAAGACGGGCAGTTTAGAACTGTGTGCTTGATATGAGTCTATAAAAACTAATGTTTTTCTTCTATATTATATCACTGCATGTATCTATACTTACATGACAACATATGCAAGCAAATTCCCTCATTACACGTAAATTCAATATATACTACAGGATTTTTAACTAACCATTTAAGTTTCTCATCTAGGCCTAGAGGGAAGGTTTCCAAGCCTGCATGAGAAACTGGATCAAGCTGGATTTTTCAGACTGAAATCTGAGCGCAGGCCCAGCTGATGTGAAAATCCCAGTGCCTTCCCTCATTCCAACATGCTCCCTCAGGGCTGAGGAGGCTCACGGGCCAACTCAGACTCCCACACACTGCAAAAGCAGAAGTCAGCAGAGGTGATCCCAAAGGCCCCTCCCCGACTGGCCAAATGGCCCCCAACATGCCCAGCACCCCCACCGGAGGGAGGGCTTCGGCACATCTTCAGTTCAACAGGGGGCCACTGGGGAACTGGAATTCATTTGACAGCAAACTGGAATTCCGTTTCCAGAAAACTGACCAACTGAAGCCTTAAAGTATACACCACAGCAGGCATCCGTAATTAATTACACCATCAGAGCAGCTAAGACTGGAAGACAAGGACTTAACTCTTCCCAACTTGGGGGAACTAAAAGCTACACAAGGACAGATGTAGCTTATGAATCCTGTGAAGTAAGTGAAGTGCAAATCACTTAGTCATGTCTGACTCTTGCAAACCCATGGACTGTAGCCCAGCAGGCTCCTCTGTCCATGGGATTCTCCAGGCAAGAACACTGGAAAATCAACAAAAGGTATGGAGCCTAAAAAAAAAGCACGCTCCATTCTGGACACTTTAATTCCCTAACGAAGTATCACAGTGATTCTTAAGCTCCTTTTTCTGTGAAAACAGTTAAGATTTTCCAGCAGTTCAGACCCTCTGCCAAGTCATAAGGATGTCTCAATGCGTGCTCTGACTTTTTACAGGAAATTTTAATTTGACATTGTAATAAGCTAAAATATTTGTATCAACTGTTTTTTTTTTTTAAACATCATTTGTGGAAACAAAATACTAAAAGGTATTACATTTACTTTCATACCACAGATGGGATCTTCCCTGGTGGCTCAGATGGTAGAGCATCTGCCTATGATGCAGGAGACTTGGGTTCAATCCCTGGGATGGGAAGATCCCCTGGAGAAGGAAATGGCAAACCACTCCAGAACTATTGCCTGGAAAATCCCATGGATGGAGAAGCCTGGTAGGCTACAGTCCATGAGGTCGCAAAGAGTAGGACACGACTGAGCAACTTCACTTTCATACCACAGATAATATACCAAATCATAACAGTAAAAAAATCTATATATCAAGGATGAGAGTTTAAATATGCTTAAGAAACTTAGAGCTGTCACAGAAGTTTTAACTTAAAAGAAAAAAAAAATTGCTATTATCAACAGCACCTGTTTCCAGTCCAACCAATCCTTTCACATCCTAAATTTGTTGCTTTTCATTCAGAAACCTTTGGTTTTCACAGCTTCTAGGCTCATTAGTTGCTACAGCCAAGGTCAGATGTGGTCATAATGTATACCGCTTCTTTTAATAATGACTTGTACAGAGAAGAACTATTTTAAGTTCTCTAAAGAGTGAATCAAATATTTTTTTCCTTCAGATTAGAATTAGGTATTAAAAACCAAAAGAAAAAAAAAAAGGAGCACTTTGGAATTTCTAACTGATCGATTCTTATTGATGATTTTACCATTTCCTGAATTCCAATAAATTCATATACTAACTACCTAAAATAAATGGTGGTGAATATTATGACTTTATAAGCATCTTTGGGGCTTTATGTTTGTAGCAGGTGAGGGGATAAATGATCAAAAGATACAGAAAAGACACATTATTGACAGCAACTGGGATTTCCTTTACAAGGCAGCTGCTTTGGGTAGAATATTTGGGTCCACCCCCACCCCAGTCAATTTATACATTGAAATTTAACCTCCAAGGTGATTCAGTTGGGAGGGGAAATGCTTGGGGAAGTGATTAGGTCTCAGGAACTGGGTTAGTGCCCTTTCATAAAAGGACCCCACAGAGCTCTCAGCCCCTTTTTAACATATGAGAGCTGCAAAACCAGAGAAAGTAGCTCCTATCAGACCAAACATGCTGGCACCTTGATACTGGACTTTCAGCCTGCAAGACTGGGAGAAATAAACTTATTTTGTATATAAGTCATCCAGTCCATGATATTTTGTTATTATAGCCCCAACGGACTAAAAAAGGAGCTACGATGTCTGTTCTCAGTTTACCATCTAAATCAGTTTATGAGCACCTCTACTTTAGCTATTGGTCCAATGTTTTCCATATTAGGAAGAAAATAAGTTATTTGCTCACTCCAACAATGGTGGATTTTACAAAGTGCATGACCTATGTGAAATGCCTCTAAGATAAAAATACAATATCCCTGAGTAAATTTTTCCTCTGATACTAAATTGTATTGTTATTCTATGTAGATCTTCAAAGTCAACGAGTAGATAAGATGGGAATGTGCATACATCTTCTACTTAAAGAGCAATCTGGTTTCTCATGACCATATTTCAGTGGGGAGAGGAGATAACTGGGAAGAGCCTTGTCTATGATCTGTACAGGATAAATTGCTGCTTAGGCACTAGCTGTTCTAGCCTCTCAGTTGTTTACGTTTCTAAGCCAGAATCCAGTAATCACAGATGCCGAAGACTTAGCAGTTCAAGACAGCCTGATTAGCTGTTCCAAGAAAGGAACTGGGAGACATGCAAGTGCATCTTTTCAGCAAAGCATGTACGTTTCGGGCTAATTTTAATCACTTAGAAATTAGTCACACTCCAAACGACCTCTGGCTTCCCAGGTGGTGCCTAGTGGTAAAGAACCCACCTGCCAATGAAGGTTACATAAGAGACACGGGTTCAATCTCTGGATAGGGAAGATCCCCTGGGGGAGGGCATGGCAACACACTCCAGGATTCTCGCCTGGAGAATCCCATGGACAGAGGAGACTGACGGGCTACAGTTCCACCTGGTCACAAAGAGTCGGACACAACTGAAGCAACCTAGCACACAACACACAAATGACCTCTGGAAGTAGCTGCCCAGCAGGGTGAGAGAATAACCCACAGAAGAATTCCAACATCCAGACCCTGCAAGACTCTTGCAGCCTGCACAGCCTCCCTTGAATATGGAGAAAAGGGATGTGATTTTAACCTTCAACTAGAAAATGCCCTCCGTCCTTCTTTGGGAGCCCTTAATCAGTGCCCAGATAAATAAGGCATGACTGAAAGTAAGATGCAACACCATCTCTGACCTCCCCATGTATGCCAGAAAAAATGCCTGATCACCTCGTTAGCAGACACCCACTAAAAGGTGTGTGGAGGGGGTGGCGAGGTTGTGGGAACCTTTAATCGGAGGAGCTTCTACGCCGCTGGATAGAGTGGAGTTGAAATAATTAGAAAAGGTTCACTCACAAACAGGCTGCTCGTGAACCACAACAGCCATCCAGGGAAGCTGCAGCTTTCTGCAGAATGCCTTCTACACGCGACAGCATTTCCAATATGCTGATCTCCTGATCTCAGCCGAAAAACCTCAAAAAAGCACTGCACAGTAAACTCAGGAAAAATGAGAGTGTAAGTCGCTCAGCTGTTTTCCACTCTTTGCATCCCCATAGACTGTAGCCCCCCAGGCTCCTCCATCCATCGAATTCTCCAGGCAAGAATACTGGTATGGGTAGCCATTCCCTTCTCCGGGGGATCTTCTCAACCCAGGGATTGAACCCAGGTCTCCAGCATTGTAGGCAGATTCTTTACTATCTGAGCCAAAGAACTCATAGGCTAGGGCTTAAAGCAAAGCCAAGAGGCTGATGTGCAAGGAGATCAAGTGAGAGGGCCATGTGGTCCACACCTGTCAGTGCCCATCCCTGGGTACCAGCCGGCACAGGCTCACCCTGTTTCACAGTCAGAAATCCCAGAGTCCCCAGTTTCCTTCCCACAAATTCACTTGTAGGCTGCCTGAAGGCAATCTGAAAAGCCGTTCCTGCTTGTGTATCTTCCCCTCTACCCATTATCCAAAGCACTCAAAGTATTAATTATTTAAACAATTCTATTTCCTTGCTACAAAAAACAAAACAAAACAAAAAAAAACCACCCACCTTTAAAAGCTTTACTGGGCGTTGGGTTTTGATACAAAACCCAATACTATTTAAAAAAAAAAAAAAGGCAGACAAGCGATCTTAAGGGTGATGTCCCATGGACAGCATGTGGTCCCCGATGCCACGGTGGGCAGGGTGAGACCCTGGCAGCACAGGGTGCCACTCTACTGTGTCAGAGCATCACGTCACGGGAAGGCTTGGAGGGAAGTGCTTTTTTTCTCAGAGGCTTATCAAGCCGTGGTCACAGCCTTGGCTGTTAAAGAATCCCTCCCACAAAGGGAGGGGGGAGATCTGCTTGCGGGGGCAGATTCTCTTTTGAACAAAAAAAGATTCTAAAGACTCCTAGGGTCCATGAGGAAGGAAGCTTTGTTCCTACTGGGAACCAAAGCACAAAGTCTTTATACTCTTTCACTCTTTCCACTTTATCATCCGGTTTCTTTGCAGCTTTTCACTGCTCCTGCTTTAAAGAGAGCATGCCTCAACAGAGGCAAGGCCACAATGGTGACCGGAATCAGCCCTGCGAGAAAAGAGCTAGATACGACAGTCAGCAGGATGACTGAAGCGGGGAAAATTCATAGCAGAAAACTTTCAGATGATATCCCTTGTACAGATCACTCACTCGGAAATTCGTTTTCAGCACACTTGCATCTCTGGTTTACTACCATCAGCTGTGCTACAGTGGCCATGAGGGCAAGCTCTAGAGAAAAACTAGTTCAAATCCCAGCTCTACCACTTATATCTGTCTGGTCTTGGACCTGTTTTTTATTAACAAATTTTGCGCCTTAATGGCCTTATCTGTTAAATGGGCATAATAACTGAGCTGTTAGCAGTAAACATGCCAAATGCATGCAAAGCATTTAGAACAATGTTCAATAAAACTATGGTTGCTATTATGATGGGCTTCCCAGACGGCCCAGTGGTAAAGAATCCATATGCAATGCAGGAGATGTGGGTTCGATTCCTGGGTCAGGAAGATTCCCCTGGAGAAGGAAATGGCAACTCACTTCACTATTCTCTCCTGGAAAATCCCATGGACAAGAGCCTGGAGGGCTATAGTCCACAGGGTTGCAAAGAGTTGGACATGACTGAGCATGCATACGTGTTATTACTATAGTTCAAAACAGCTTTCACTTATTTATCAGAGTTGATCCCACCAGCACTCTGTGAAACAGAGGTGATCCTTTTATTCATATTTTGTTCATGAATATAGTGAGGCCGAGTTAAGTGATTTGCTAAAAAAAAAAATGTGTGTCTGAACCAGGATTTGAATCCTGGTCTTTTAACATTAAACTCTGGATTCTTTCCCATTATTTACATGTAAACTACAGCAAAAACTGAAACCCAGCAGGACCCTGCAGGGCCTTCCAGGAAGAGACGCCCATGTCCCCTGCCTCTTGCTTTTAGAAAAGCTTTAGCCTCCCTCTTAGGTCTTCCCCAAGCTTCCAAACAGAATTTAATCAGAGAAGTGAGAAAACGCAGAAACAAAGGAAAGCAGTCATGCAAGACAAAAGAATAATTTAGCCATAAAACAATGTCATGAACCTTTAATCCCTCTTCAAAGACTAGATAATACCCTAAACCATATTCCTGAGTTGGTTTGCAGACACTAAAGCCCCCACCTAGTTGAAGAAGTTACCTGCAAACTTACCACCAGCACATAGACCCATTGCAGACCAATTGCAACCAGAAAGTTGACGCCATTAGCTTCCAAAGTACCAACTTGTTACCTCACCACCAACCAATTAGAGGGGTGTACAGGAGCTGATCACACACCCTGAGAACCTCTCCCTTACTTTGCCTTTAAAAACGCTTCCCTAAAAGCCATGGGGGCATTGGGGTCTTTTGAGCATGAGCTGCCTACTCTCCTCGCTTTGCCCTTCACCACAAGCTGGTGTCAGTAGATTGTCTTTGCTTCACATTAGGAGATGAGACCTACATTTGGTGCATTACAAAATAGCTATTACAAAATACAGATACCAGATAAAAATCCTAAAAATATAAAGGCTACTGAGAACATCATGATATCTCTTCTAGGAATTCATTCTTGGAATAAATGCTCAGTTGATGGCAGAATTTAGCATAAATAATTAAAGCTGATTTTTTTGATTCAGTGTGTAAATCAGAACCCCAAAGTTCCGAAGCAGGGGGAGAGGAGAAAGATTTATCAATTCTGTATTCTTTGTTGTAAATTTTATTTTTATGTTGAGAAAAATCACCAAAATGAAGATCTTCAAGACAGTTGAGTTAATTCATTACAAAGGGAAAGGACCAAGTGTTTAAATGTGAACTTTGCCATCTTACTGCTGCTAAAATTTACAAGGCAGCCACGGACTTTTTGATCCCTGATATATGGTGACATTCAGGCTACACCTCCCTAGATCTATACAACTGGAGATTTTCTAAGATTCCTTACCCACATGACACGTAGGGTAAGTTTTATGAGACAAGCAGAAGACAGGTGAATATAAATGAACAGTTGGCAGATCTTCCTTTTTCCCCTAATGAATTTATAATTTAGAGCATTTGAATGGATCCCTAGGGGAGTAATTTTTTCATGACTAACACTCTCTAGTATTTGCATCTATTTCTAATTCATAAAGTTCGAATGTGTTCGCCTTCAAGAACTTGGAAGAGTTTTCTATTTAAAAAGATCAATCTTTTAATTTATGAATCTAGTTTTGACTTTTACTATGTACTCTTTATACAAATCATTTTAATTATATCTCAAAATAATTTATAAAATGCATGTGGACAGATCCACATTAAAAACTAAATTTCAAGTAAAGATAGTGTACTGAAAATTGTAATCTGAAACAAAAAGACACTGGTAAACTTGGAACAATCAACAAATTTCTCTGTATGTATGTCATATATTAGTGTTCTTTATTCAGCTCACCATCACGGTTCTGTTAAATCCTTGCAAAAGTCCACACAAGCCTTCCTTTAAGTTCATCTGAACAATGCACATTAACATGTCCATTCACCCAATACGACCGATGTACATTCCACAGCTAAAGAAACCCCTCTTTCATTTGAATCCAGAAAGTATGTTTTCAATAAAAGATGTATAATATTCTAGAAATATGCCTCTTAAGAGCCATCCAGATGGAAATATTTCATTCCTTAGATATGTACTCAGAAATATATAAACTGTAAAGAAATCTTGTTTATGAACATTACTGAGACATAAAACTATGAAATATCATTGAGGTCAAAGAAAGGACTTGGGTTTTTCTCTACTGGTCAGAGTTCACCTCTACACTTCAGTCCTACTTGCCCTGATGATAAAGGCATGACTACACAACCGAACTGAACACAGATGGCTGAGAAAGCACCACTATGTTAAGCAATTAATAATAGGAAAAGTAGAAATCTCTGAGTAATCATTTAAGCTTCGGAGGTCTATATTTGTACTTGATTACTAAGGTAATCCTGTTTTAACTCTATCCTTGAACTGGATGGAGGACAACAGCTATGTATCTGCTGACTATGACTCAAGCCCATCAATATCAGCAGAATGTACATCTCGGGTCCCCATTCAATGCCACACAAACCCCCCAACTCCCTGGTTCTTGTCCATAAAGGCAAGGCCATACCACTGTCACCCCCCACCACCATTTACCTGCTTCCCATCCAGGGTGTAGAGACGTTTCACGACTCCCGAGTCCAGCTTGATGGCGTCAGTGATGTCGGTAAGAACCTGCTCAAAGGAGTGAGCGGTCTTCTTGTTGAGGAGAATCCGGACGGCTTTCCGTGGCTTCACCCCACTTCTGATGATGGTGACCAGCTTGGGCCGAATGAAATCCTTATTCTCCCGCACCTCCGAAGGGCTCCCTTTGGCAGTGGCCAGAGAGGACACTGCCCGCGAAGCCGAGGTGGTCTTGACATTTACCGACCAGTTGGGGTTCACGTTCTTGGTGTATTCCAGCTTCTTGAAGGGTTCGATTGAGCCACACACATAACTCTCTCCTAAGGAGGAGAGGAACATGTTGAAATTTACACTCAGCTAAACTCATTCCCTTTGTCCCACTCTCTGCATTTTCCTGTTCTCTTGATACCTGGAAGCAAGTATGACTTGCGACTTTTTAAACAATGGGAGCATGATTAAAAATTAATTGAAAAAGGATTTCTGACTTATAATCTAGCTCTGTCAGCAACAGATTGGTATTCAAGGTGGGGGAGAAATGATCTTTTCTCCCTTTCTTCATCTTCAGTTTAGTGACAGAAATATCGATGTTGAACAGCCCTTGGAGACACATGAAATTGAATTCAAGATAGAAAGTATTTGGGGGGATTTAAGTAAATTTATATTAGGAGAAAACTTCAAAATCAGAGGCACCGACATTTGCCACCCGAGATAATTTAAAAACAGAATATGGATCAGAAACAGCTTCTAAAAATAGCTGTGTAATTTATAAGTTTGATGGGAGTGTTTGCTTAACATTTTGTAAAGTTAAGTAAAATTCCAATAACAAGCAGAACACCTCCATTCCTTTTCTTCCATCTTCACAGAGTCATGCATAATGATCCACACACACATCATACTTGCTTATAGATAAAACATTTTGAGGGTGGTCAATGTACAAGCTTTATAAACTGATTTTAAAATAATTATAGAAGATGAAAAAGATCTGAGGATCTAATGTACAGGATGGTGACTGCATTTGATAACGCTTTGCAAACCCATGGACTATAAAATCCATGGAATTCTCCAGGCCAGAATACTGGAGTGGGTGGGTAGCTGTTCCCTTCTCCAAGGGATTTTCCCAGCCTGGGGATCGAACCCAGGTCTCCTGCATTGCAGGCGGATTCTTTAGCAGCCAAGGCAACAGGAAAGCTCAAGAACACTGGAGTGGGTAGCCGATCCTTTCTCCAGCGGATCTTCCTGACCCAGGAATTGAATAGGAGTCTCCTGCATTGTGGGTGGATTCTTCACCAGGTGAGCTACCAGGGAAGCCCCAACACCGTATAGTATAATCAAAATTCAATAAGAGAACAGAACTTCAAAGTTCACACTAAGATAAATATTTGAGGTGACGAATGTGTCGAATGTGTCAATTAGATAGGAGGAATCCTTCATATATGTATATATACACACACACACATATATACACACACACATGTGTAAAACTGTCATAAGGTACACTGTACATATCTTACAGTTTTGTCAATCCTAACCCAACAAAGCTGAACAAATAAATGTATAAAGTTAAATTTTTATTAAAAATTATTCCTTAACAGAGACTCATTTAACGAAGATACTCAAACTTTTTTTTCTGGCAGGGTCTTCTACTGCCTTGTTTGCTAATATATGTCCAGCACACAGGACAGACCAGTGCCTGGCACCTTGGGGTACTTGATGTTTGTTTAATGAATAAAAGAACTATGGACACTCAGACTATTAAATAGATATGGATCACATAAAAAGCTAACACACATACCAAGCAATGACCAATTATAAAATCACTAATTCTACATATATTTTCATAAACTTAGGTCAAAGCATTTTGAAATTAAAATGGCCTTTTTTTCTGGGAAAGTCTTTGTACCTGGGAATATGTAAAAATGTTAAAAAGCCTTCCTAATTGCAGGTAAAGTAAGCTAGGACTAATCCTACACAGCCCATTTACTTTTACCTAAATCCTTGTCCTATTTTTAAATTAACAGTGCAAGCATCCAAGACCATGGAATAGGTATTCACATAAAAATAACTGAACCAGTGTTTCAAAAATAGAAAAGCACTATTATGCATGTTATCAAACATTTACTTTGCCAGTGTTTTTAAAATATACTCCAACGTGTGTTTATGCATTATGTCTCACTAGTAGTGGTACAAATAGTACAAATTTAGTAAACCACGTTTCTAGCCACTGAGCATTGGAGAATGCAATGGCAACCCACTCCAGCGTTCTTGACTGGAGAATCCCAGGGCCAGGGGAGCCTGGTGGGGTCACTGGGGTCACTAAGAGTCGGACATGACTGACGCGACTTCACTTTCACTTTTCAATTTCATGCACTGGAGAAGGCAATGGCAATCCATTCCAGTGTTCTTGCCTGGAGAATCCCAGGGCTGGGGGAGCCAGGTGGGCTGCCGTTTCTGGGGTTGCACTGGGGTTGAGGTTACTTTGAGTGAGAGTGAGAGTCAGACATGACTGAAGCAACTTAGCAGCAGCAGCAGCAGTCACTGAGCCGATTGTTATTGGCTCCAACTATGCTTTTCTCAGGAGAAGGCAATGGCAACCCACTCCAGTACTCTTGCCTGGAAAATCTNCCGGGGGAGCCAGGTGGGCTGCCGTTTCTGGGGTTGCACTGGGGTTGAGGTTACTTTGAGTGAGAGTGAGAGTCAGACACGACTGAAGCAACTTAGCAGCAGCAGCAGCAGTCACTGAGCCGATCGTTATTGGCTCCAACTATGCTTTTCTCAGGAGAAGGCAATGGCAACCCAATCCAGTACTCTTGCCTGGAAAATCTCATGGACGGAAGAGCCTGGAAGGCTGCAGTCCATGGGATCACTGAGAGTAGGACATGACTGAGCGACTTCATTTTCACTTTCATGCATTGGAGAAGGAAATGGCAACCCACTCCAGTGTTCTTGCCTGGAGAATCCCAGGGACAAGGGAGCCTGGTGGGCTGCCGTCTGTGGGGTCGCACAGAGTCGGTCACGACTGAAGTGACCTAGCAGCAGCAGCATGCTTTTCTCAAAATCTATGTGGATATCATGGAGAAGGAGATGGCAAACCAGTCCAGTACTCTTACCTGGGAAATCTCATGGACAGAGGAACCTGGCTGACTACAGTTCCTGGGGCACAGAGTCGGACACAACTTAGCAACTAAAGCAACAATGACGTGGCTATCAACACCACCCCCATGGAGGCTGCAACAAGAGCACTGTTTCTGCAGGCTTGGTGGAGAGACACTGCGAATGTCACTAGGCTGGGGACCTGGCCTCCCAGCATGTGACTCGGGCATGTCCGTCCCCTAGTCTTCTCAGTGGGAACCTGTCCACCAGGCAGGTGAAGGCTATGCTAGTGGCCACTTTTATCTCACCAGGTTTTAATGACAATCAAGTTAGATAGGAAAGGTCAAAGTGACCTCACATGCAAGACTGCTACACAAGTGAGAATCACCCAAGGCTGCGCTACACTGACTGTGCAGGAAGCAGGTATTATACCCTATGGTGTGAGGATGCCCCAAGGGTACCCCAAAAAGGCACACAGGCCTTAGCTTACAAAATCAGTCTTTGCAAGAATTCTGTGCTAATTGGAGATATGAAATTATCTGATTGTTTGTAGGTTTGTGTATTAAGCTAAAAATTAAAATCAAAACAAAAGGGGACTTCCTTGGTGGTCTAGTGGTTAGGACTCTGCTCTTCCAATGCTGCAGGTTTGATCCCCACCAGGGGAACTAAGATACCACATACCACACAGTGCAGTCAAATTAACAAAAAAATCAAAACAAAAATATGGAATGGTTTACATTTCAACAAAGGATAATTTTTAACTTTAGGGAAAAAAAATAATGTTAAAAAGGAGGACTTTTAAAGTATTCACATAATAGTATAGGATGTTTTGAAAGAGAAAATAAATACTTTTTTTTTACACTTTCTTAAACAAAGCACTTCGAAAATTTCTGAAAGCATGGCAAGTTTGAGAAGGTAATGCTGAAGGAAGGCAGATGCAGATGTAGAGAATGGATTTGTGGGCACAGTCGGGGAGGGAGACAGTGGGGTGAATGGAGAAAGCAGGTGAGAAGATGGACAGCTGGTGAGAAGCTGTTGCATAGCACAGGGAGCCCAGTCTGTGATGACCTAGAGGGACAGGATAGCGGAGAGGAGGGAGGCTAGGGAAGGAGAGGATGTGTGTAAAATTATGGCTGCTTTGCGCTGTTTTATGGAGGAAACCAACACAACACTGTAAGACAAAAAATTTTTTTAAAGAAAGTAATGCTGGCTTGGTTCAAGCAACAACAGGAAGAGGAAACTTGTGTTTAACTGGTGCTGTCACTTTGGGGCTTCTCTGGCTCATCAAAGACTAGAACAAAATCTTGGGAAAGTGTATGAGACAAGAACAAAGATGAAAGAAGAAAGTGACAGCTAAAGGGAGAGAAAGGAGTGAGCACCAAACTCAAAATCACACACTATGCAGCGATGTCCTTTAGAATCNGCTGTCACTTTGGGGCTTCTCTGGCTCATCAAAGACTAGAACAAAATCTTGGGAAAGTGTATGAGACAAGAACAAAGATGAAAGAAGAAAGTGACAGCTAAAGGGAGAGAAAGGAGTGAGCACCAAACTCAAAATCACACACTATGCAGCGATGTCCTTTAGAATCTATTTCATGATTCAGGAATTCAGAAAATGCCAAGATGAGTTCCTGTATATTAATAAGCTTCTATTAAATTGTACAAATAGATTTACATTAAATTTACTTGACTCACATTTTGGCTCCTTTTATTTTAATCATAACTCCAAACTTCTCCCCAATAGAAGACGTAGTCTCTGTCACAATGCAGTTAAATTAAGTTTGATTGTGCCTTCTGATTTTGTAAAAAAAAAAAAAAAGCCTTTTAATTAATGTATTAATATCACTGATAATGGGAAATTAACAAATGCAATTGTTCTGAATAGGCAAAACAGTCTTGATTTGATTAAATGGCTTTGGATAGCCAGGGTTTAATCTCTTCCTTAACTGGGAATAGAGTCAAGAGATAGATTATATTTTTTGATTAAAGAATCATCAACAGCTTTAGTTTAAGACCTAACATAAGATATGTGTGTTAAAGGTCATTCAAAAATAGCAAGATATTGGGGTATATGTATCTTTTTGAATTATGATTTTCTCTGACTATATCCCAGGAATGGGATACAGGCACCTCAACGTTCATGGCAGCACCATTTACAACAGCCAAGACAAGGAAGCAAACTAAATGTCCATCAACAGATGAATGAATTTAAAAAATGTAATATATTTACACAATGGGATACTACTCAGCCATAAGAAAGAATGAAACAATGCCATTTGCAGCAACATGAATGGACATAGAGATGAACATACTAAGTAAACCAGAGAGACAAAATGTTAGTTGCTCAGTCACGACCAACTCTTTGTGGCCCCACAGACTGTAGCCTGCCAGGCTCCTATGGCCAAGGAATTTTCCAGGAAGAAAATTGGAGTGGGTAGCCATTTCCTTCTCCAGGGAATCTTTCTGACTCAGGGATCAAACCTGGATCTCCTGCACTGCAGGCAGGTGAGCCACCAGGAAGGCCCCAGAGAGAAAAAGACGCGTATCATATGGTACCACTTATACATGAAATCTAAAAAAAAAAAAAGATACAAATGAAGTTAAATACAAAACAGAAATAGAAGCACAGATATCAAAAAGAAACATGTTATTATCAAGAGAGAAAGAGGTAGGAAGGGATAAATTAGGAGTTTGGGATTAACACACACACACATTCAGTTTAGGTGCTCGGTTGTGTCTGACTCTGCGATCACATGCAAAGCAGCACAACAGGCTTCCCTGTCCATCACCAAGTCCTGGGCCTTGCTCAAACTCATGTCCATCAAGCTGGTAATGCTATAGAACCATCTCATCCTCTGTTGTCCCCTTCTCCTCCCACCTTCAATTTTTCCCAGCATCAGGGTCTTCTCCAATGAGTCAGTTCTTCGCATCAGGTGGCCAGAGTATTGCAGCTTCAGCTTCAGCATCAGTCCTTCCAATATTCAGGACTGATTTCCTTTAGGATTGACTGGTTTGATTTCCTTGCAGTCCAACGGACTCTCAAGAGTTTTCTCCAACACCACAGTTCAAAAGCATCAATTCTTTGGCCTCAGTTTTCTTTATAGTCCAACTCTCACATTCATACACGACTGCTGGAAAAACCATAGCTTTGACTAGATGGACCTTTGACGGCAAAGTAACGTCTCTGCTTATTAACATGCTGTCTAGGTTCAGTTCGGTTCAGTCGCTCAGTC
>SJYV01022774.1:565576-590898 GCA_006410875.1 Neotragus pygmaeus
AATGATGCTAAAGCTGAAACTCCAGTACTTTGGCCACCTCATGTGAAGAGTTGACTCATTGGAAAGACTCTGATGCGGGGAGGGATTGGGGGCAGGAGGAGAAGGGGACGACAGAGGATGAGATGGCATCACGAACTCGATGGACGTGAGTCTGAGTGAACTCCGGGAGTTGGTGATAGACAGGGAGGCCTGGCGTGCTGCGATTGATGGGGTTGCAGAGAATCAGACACGACTGAGTGACTGAACTGAACTGAAGGTTGACCAGAGGAATTATGAGATACACTGTAAGATTCTGTTCGGGGGCAAGGAATTTTTGCAAGTAGTGAGGGGAAAGAAAACAGTTGTATTCTGATTGTACTTGCTTTTTGGCTAATGTATTCATTACACTGCTATTCATATATTCAGGAAAGTCAACAAATAAAATGGCAAAATAAAGTGATCCCCCAAAAAGTAATCTGCCAGTTGACTGCAGAATATAACAGAAATCTACAAAGATCAATTGCATTGCTACACCAAGTTAACTTTATAATGACTAAAAATTAGACTCAGAAAAAACAAAGCACTAATAACTCAAGACAGGAGATTTTTGTCTAGGAAGTGATTTTAAAATCCTGGTAAAGATAGATAAATAAGACCAAAACAGATCAGTATGCATGGAAAGTTTATGTCAAAAAAAGATTGTATTAAGAAGAATAACTATAGAAAGATGGTAATAGTCAATAGGTCTCTGGTTCTCAAAGTATGTTCTCACATGACCTATTCTATTAAGAACTTGAATGTGGTATCCCTTTCACTGTTCATAGCTGGATATCATCACCCCTACTTACCAAGGCAGGATGGGGGTTACAGGGGCAGAGTGTTCATTCAGCTCCCTAGATTCCGGAGTTGCTGAGTAGAAGCACCAGAGTTAAAATACAGCACTGCTTTACTCCAAAGCTATGTTTTCTCCACCAAACAAGCCTGCCTCCCAATTAATATGATGCTGGTAAGTTATTTCATATATGTACTGCCACAGCAAGCAAGCACACACACACACAAATAATGTTGTAAATAGTACAGAGCGATACAATGAAAACCTGATTATTAAGGATTGCCTGACTTATTCCTCTGCTCCTAAATGCCAAGAAGCCCTAGCAGCTTCCACCTGTCCTATGTATCTTGCTGTCTTACATGTTCTATTAACACAACCTTAGATGACAGTATTTTTAGAACCACTAAATGGACTAATTGCCCTGCATTTGACCAGTAAATGCAGAACGAGTACCTTGTGGGCAATTGGATGGGTCTCACTGCAAAAGGGAAAACCTAACTGCATCTCTGGGTGCTTTGAAGCTAAAGGAGGAAGACAACTCTAGTCAGAGGAAGTTTCTGTGAGGTTAGGAGCTATTGCCTCTCCATCAAACCCCTTCCATGCATATAACTCCAGTCTCTGCTCTGCTATACTCTTAGTGGGCTCTCTCTGCCCCTGGCAAAGCACAGAGATAGTAGGATTTTCTCTTTGGCAGCAACGTCAGGGGACGGTAAGAACTGAATCTCCTGGAAAATACTCGTGGCCAGTTGACTGACAACACTGACTATCTCACCCTTGAACTTGTCTCACAGATCAGACATTAATCGGCATGATAAAGACTAGTGACATGTAGTCAATTTCCAGAAAAAAAGGGCATTCCTACCAAAAAAAAATATATATATATATATTTCTTTTATAAAAGGACTTTATCCTTATAATATTTGTTTTAAAAATTACCTTAGATAGAACCATATGAGTACAGCAGCATATAAATGACAAGTTGTATTCAAACTTTTAAAAATCCTGAGTCTTCCCTTTTGCAAAATGTATCAAGGTTTGCCATTCTTGCCTTGTTCAATTTATTCCCCCAAGCTCCTGGTTTCACTAACACTAATTATAAATGGATTTTTTTGATGGTTCAGCTACTCTCCATGGCATAAAGACAGAAAGGCTTCAAGGGAGAAATCACATTTTCTCAGATTTTTTGTTTTCTTATTCTTTTCCTTCTCTCATAAGTGGTTTTGCCTGGCTTTTCAAGAGTTATAAAGTCACAATCTGTTAAAAAAAAAAAAAAAAGTAACAGCCACCAGCAGATTAACAATTAATCCAGAACTGTCCATTGAGTGAATCATAGGATTTCTAGCAGTGCACAAAATTCTCAGTGGGATTTCAGTTCTGGTTTTAGCTAATAGCTGGAAGGAAGTCCAGAAACAGAATTAAGAATGGAAAGAAAGTTTTCCTAGGACTGTCAAGAAGATCAATGCAGACTTAAAATTGCACATTTAAAAAAATTGCACATTTTAAATGATTAATGTTTAAAGAGAAAAGAATCCATGATTCTTCCTCCCCTTTACAGTTCTGAGGTTTTCGATCTCCTCTCTTTACTCTTCTCCTTTTGGGTCTGTGAAAGAACACATTCATCCAGGGGAGACTGAGATGGGTCAAAGTCTTGTGGCCTGCTTCAGGATATTAAACATCAGCCCGCAGTCAGTTATGTCATCAACAATTGCAGCTTAAGCTGGAGTTAGAGGGGCATCTTCTAAATCAGGACTTCCCTAGGGCACATAAGAAAGTGGTCCATTTGTTATAGAATGAATCAACTCACCACTTACNCAGGATATTAAACATCAGCCCGCAGTCAGTTATGTCATCAACAATTGCAGCTTAAGCTGGAGTTAGAGGGGCATCTTCTAAATCAGGACTTCCCTAGGGCACATAAGAAAGTGGTCCATTTGTTATAGAATGAATCAACTCACCACTTACAAAATCAATATTCACAGATGTTGACAGAAAGGAAAGGTGCCTTTAAACAGAATGCTGGCAATCTGGGGAGATGGGGCAGTCAATGTTCCCCCAAAACCTCCTTCTAAGATTCTGCTCGGTCATGAAAGCTTTAAAGGGAAAAAGGAAGGAGAGGGAAATGGCAACCCACTCCAGTGTTCTTGCCTGGAGAATCCCAGGGACGGAGGAGCCTGGTGGGNGCTTTTCTTCCAAGGAGCAAGTGTCTTTTAATTTCATGGCTGCAATCACCATATGCAGTGATTTTGGAGTCCCCAAAAATAAAGTCTCTCACTGTTTCCATTTTCCTCATCTATTTGCCATGAAGTGATGGGACCAGACTCCATGATCTTTGTTTTTTGAATGTTGAGTTTTAGGCCAGCTTTTTCACTCTCCTCTTTCATTTCATCAAGAGGCTTTTCAGTTCCTCTTTACTTTCTGCCATAGGGATGGTACCATCTGCGTATCTGAGGTTATTGATATTTCTCCCAGCAATCTTGATTCCAGCTTGTGCTTCATCCAGCCTGGCATTTTGCATGATGTACTCTGCATAGAAGCTAAATGAGCAGTGTGACAATATACAGCTTTCATGTATATCCTTCCCAATTTGGAACCACTCTGTTGTTCTATGTCTAGTTCTAGCTATTGCTTCTTGACATGCATACAGATTTCTCAGGAGGCAGGTCAGGTGGTCTGGTATTCCCATCCCTTTCAGAAGTTTCCACAGTTTGTTGTGATCCACACAGTCAAAGGCTTTGATATTCAATAAAGCAGAAGTGCATGTTTTTCTGGAATTCTCTTGCTTTTTCTGTGATGTTGGCAATTTGATCTCTGGTTCATCNCCCATCCCTTTCAGAAGTTTCCACAGTTTGTTGTGATCCACACAGTCAAAGGCTTTGATAATCAATAAAGCAGAAGTGCATGTTTTTCTGGAATTCTCTTGCTTTTTCTGTGATGTTGGCAATTTGATCTCTGGTTCATCTGCCTTTTCCAAATCCAGCTTGAATATCTGGAAGTTCACAGTTCACGTACTGTTGAAGCCAGACTTGGAGAATTTTGCGCATTACTTTGCTAGCGTGTGAGATGATTGCAACTGTGCAATAGTTTGAACATTCACTGGCATTGCCTTTCTTTGGGCTTGGAATNTTTTTTTTTTTATCTTAACCTTACTACTTAACACTTCCTATTTTGTTATAGCTGACATAAATACTCTCATACACATGTTACATACTTCCCATCAGTGGTACCGAGTATTGCACATCTGCCCCAGATTTTTTTCCAGGAAGAAAAAGGGGAAATATTTTCTGATTGCATTCATTCTTACTTCTCCAAAAAAATCCAAAAATGGTCTTGGGTGGCCCACAAAGCTTGTGTGTAGTGATAGGACGAGCTGAATAACTGTGAGAAAGGAAATTAAGGTCAAATAGCACTCTCGATTTAAGGCAAATTAGACATCAATTAATGTGAAATCTCTAAGCTAGTGGACAATCAGAAACTAAAAACGCAAGAAGCTCAACCGTTGTGTAGTTAAACATTAGACTTCTAGATTTAAAAGGCAAAAGCATGGTTATTATGATCTTCTCCTGTGAGAACTCCAAAATTACAACTCATTGCTAAAGAACCATTGACAGGAGAATGTTGGATCCCCCCCAAAAAAGATATTGCACATTCAAGAGTAAAAGAGAAGCCCCAGCAAGACGGTAGGAGGGGCAAACTGACATTTAGAATCAAACCCCATACTTGCCAGAGAAGCTCAGAGGGCTCAAACAAAACCTTGTGTGCACCAGGATCCAGAGTCCTCACAGAGACTGAGCCAGACCTGCCTTTGAGTGTTTTGAGTATCTCCTGTGGAGGTACTGGTCAGCAGTGGCCTGCCACAGGGTCTGAGGGCCTGGATGCAGCAGACCTGGGTCACACAGCATGTGGCATAAGCCCTCGTGGAGGAGGTTGCCATTAACCTCACCATAGAGCCATTGAGCAGAAGACCCACAAACTGCAAAACAATTATACCAAATAAGTTCTCATACTGTTAAGAAAGTTCTAGGACCCACAACAGATTTCCCAACCTGGGGATCTGACAAAGAGACTGAGAACCCCCAGGGAATTTGACTTCAGAGGCCAGTGGGATTTGATTACAGAACTTACACAGCACTGGGGAAACAGACTCTCAGAGGGCACAAACAAAACCCTGTGGGCACCAGGACCTAGGAGAAAGGAGCAGTGACCCCACAAGAAACTGACCCAGACTTGTCTGTGAGTGTCCAGGAGTCTCCAGTGGAGGTATGGGATAACAGTGGCCTGCTGCAGGATCAAGGGCACTGAGTGCAGCAGTGCATGCATGGGACTTTTTGACAGAGGTTGCCATTATCTTCATTACTTCCACCATAGTTTGGTCTCAGGTCAAACAACAGGGAGGGAACACAGCCCAACCCATCTACAAAAAACTGGATTAAAGATTTACTGAACATGGCCCTGACCATCAGGGCCAGTTTCTCCGAGAAACAAGATCCAGTTTCTCCAAAATCAGTGTCTCCCATTAGGAAGATTCCATAAGCCTCTTATCATTACCCATCAGAGGGCAGACAGAATGAAAACCACAATCACAGAAAAATAATCAAACTGATCACATGGACCACAGCCTTGTCTAATTNAGTCGGACACAACTGAGTGACTTCACTTTCACTTTCTGAAGATATTAGGAATGTTAAAAACAGCGACAAAAATGTTTAAATCTGATACCATTAGATTTAAAGCCCAAGTGGCCATCTCCAGTCTCAAGAAGATCCTTATATAGGCCATTAGTGGAAAGCACTTTCAAGGCTCCAGGGAAAAAGGCACTCAGAGTAAAAGGTGCTCGTATTATGATCTTTAACAGGCACACTTTGCACACTTCAAGAGGTTGAGTGCAAGGCAAGAAGCACTGGGAAGTGCATCAGTGCACATATATTATGCCATATAAAACTTGTCATGATCATCCGGTTTTGTTTGACAAAGCCTGAATTAGACCCACATGCATTAACAATTGGAAATGTTTGGAGTGTCTTGATAGAAAACAAAGTGCTGCTGTGTTTACAAATGTTGGGAACAGTGATGGGTGAAATCAAATAGGTTGAAGCCTGGGAGTTGTGGGTGGGAGGGTCTTTAAACACAAGATTAGATACAGCTAGGCTGCAGGTGACGTCCTAGGGAGGGTGCGCCATCCCATCCCAGGGAAGGTAAGAGCTGACTGTTGTAGGCACAGCATCCATTGATTTCAGGGTCTCTTCTCTTCCTGTCACTGGTCTCTGGAGCTCAACTGCCTGTGTTCGCATCAAGGTTTTACTACTACAGTAAAATCTTGTTCTGTCTCCGATAACGGAATATTGGCTTTGACAGTGTGTTATTTGAACTGGTTTTGGCCTGATCTGGCAAATGAAGCATGCTCACTATCCTTGAGCAAACACTTACATTCCCCTTAAAACTTTGCTAGAGACTTGATCAAAAAGACACAAAACTTTGGGACCTTGGCAAGTCTTTGAATCTCAGTTTCCCTATACAAATCCTATTAATAATATCTACTTTCTGTGATTGTTGTGAGAATGTGATAGGACTATAGATTTTTTTTTTTAGGTTAGAAAAAATTGTAACCTAAAAGTTCCTGGTAGTCTCTGTCTCTAGAAATAAAGGAACCATTGATTCACCCTTGGAGGAGTCTTGCTTTTTTAATTTTTTAAAACCAGTGAATGAACAACTTTAGTTCAAAAAGGTAAGTCTCCAGTATAAGTGCATATACATATCTCATATACCAAAGTACTTAACCTTCCTAACATCTGGAATGTAAGTTGTCTTTATTTATCTAACAAATATTCATATAGCATTTACTATGAATGCTATTGGTCTACACTGTTCCGCAAATATTAACCCACTCACTCTTCCTAACAACTCATTTGACAGGTGTGGACTAAAATTGCTTGCTCAAGATCACACAGCTAATAGAGACCAGAGCCGGGGTTCATGTTCTAGGAGTCTAGCATCGGAGTCTGTGCATTTAACCACTATGTCAGACTCTATGAGTGTGTTTTTGTTCTGTTCCCCATCGGACCCTNAAAAAAAAAAAAAAAAAAGACCCCAACCTGGTAGAAAAAATGGACAAAAGCTATGGAGAAAAAAATAGATATGGAAAGATGAAATTTAAAACTATAAGAGGGTACATGCTTTTCTTAACAGATTGGCAAATGACAAAACATTTGGTAATACACTGTCTCGTAGAAAAACAGCCAGTCTCATACAGTACTAATGGGGAGGACAAACTGGTACCACTTCTATGAAGAGAAATTTTCCAATAGCTCTTAAAAATTTAATGCCTGCACTTCTCTCTCCAGCAATATCACTTCTAGGAATTGATCCTGTGCATATGCCCCTACATGAGTGGAAAACGTAACATCCAAGGATATTCCCGTCAAAACTGTTTCTAACAACAAAGGATCGGACACAACCTAGAGGCCCATAGATAGAAGACTGGTTAAATTAAGAAATGGCACGTTGTGTAAGGTAAGGGATGATACTCTGAGGTTAGGAAAAAGCCTGCAGTGGCTCTTGACTCGTGTTATGGTATATGGTTAAGTGTGTAAAGCACAGTGCCAATGTGTGAGCAAGGAACGTTAACTTACAGGCAAATGATATGCATATTCTTGACAAACACTGGTGTCTCTGAGAGGATGGATATTCCAAAAACTAGTGAACTATTGGCCACAGGGGTATTTCAGACTGGCATATTTTACAGTTTTTCAAAACTTAAATTAAAAAAAATCTTTAAATAGAGCAGAGAGTCAGGTAGTAAATTCGAGGGAAAAAGTACTGATAGATGATGACAACATGTCGGGGGAAAGTTACCAAGAGAGGTGGGGGCCCTGGAAATCATGACTGGAGAGATTCTCTGATTTGGGGGTGAAGTATGGGTTTATACCTGAGCGGTTAATTCTGAATGGGGACTTGGGAAAAGCCCTTAGGCTGGGGATTTGGAATCAAGCAGTGTCCACGGTGGGGTGGCTGTCTCTTATACACATCTGAATATGAGGAGTTATTATTTACTTTTTTAAAAACTTTTTTGCATCTTCCAAAGCTTTCTATAATGCTCACTGCATAAAAATGTGTTACTCCATTAGTTTAAAAACAAAGTACATTTTTAAAACAGTATTGAGAACTCAAAAACTATAATAATGATGGTAAAAAAGGAACAAGCAAACTGAAGAGGCGTCTNCTTCGCGAGTCTATGGACTGTAGCCCACCAGGCTCCTCTGCCCACAGGAGTCTCCAGGAAAGAATACTGCAGTGGGTTGCCTTGCCCTCCTCCAGGGGATCTTCCCAACTGGGGATTGAACCCAGGTCTCCTGCGTTGCAGGTGGATCCTTTACCAGCTGAGCCACCAGGGAAGCCCAAAGAAATGTCCACCAAAGGCAGGGACTAACACACGCCCTCAGTCACACTCCCTGGCTCACCCCCAGCAGGATCGGCGGAAAGGCAGGTACCACCCTGAAGCTTCTTGTTCCACACGCCTCACCCTTCACGGGTTTGGCAACCCCCCAGTCCCCAGACATAGATTCTTCCAACAGTGACTCTGTGCTGGGTAATTACGTGCCTCCACACTAATAATAGGTCTTGTGATTATAGTTTATTTGCTGTGATTTTAGTTAATGGACCAGATGGAATATTTGCTTCTGGAAAGTTCCCCAGCTGTTTTGGGGACCTCCCAAATTTACTGATCAAAGACGAAAAGGCTCTTGGTGCAGGAAGCACCCCAGAGGGTGGGCAGGAGGCCTGCAGGCAAGCCCTTCACGTCTCTGGGGCTCAGTCTCCCCATCTGTCAAATGGGATGATAACACCTGCCTTGCAGGGAAGGAGACAAACAGCCCAAACCTCCATTGCCATGATGACCTTCAACATGCTAGGGCCTTTGTGCAGTAGCCAGGTAACTGCTTTCTTTAATGGATTTTTTCTTTTACTTGAATGCAATTTCATTATTATTTTAAAATATTATTATTGTTATTTGTAGCTTCATTTCTGTGTCTTTGGCTGTGCCGGTCTCCACTGCAGTATGGCGGCTTCTTACTGCGGCGGCTTCTCCTGCTGGCTCCCGAGTGTGTACTCAGTAGCTGCGGCTCGTGGGCTTAGCGGCTCTGGGANTATTGTTATTTGTAGCTTCATTTCTGTGTCTTTGGCTGTGCCGGTCTCCACTGCAGTATGGCGGCTTCTTACTGCGGCGGCTTCTCCTGCTGGCTCCCGAGTGTGTACTCAGTAGCTGCGGCTCGTGGGCTTAGCGGCTCTGGGACATGTGCGATCTTCCTGGACCAGGGATCAAACCCGTGTCTCCTGCACTGGCAGGCGGATTCTTCACCCCGGACCACCAGGGAAGCCCCTTGAATGCGTCTTAAAGGGAGACTCTTTCAAGACCCTGAATGGAAACCAGGGCCGCCTGCCACACGCCTGGTGGGACCCCGCCCTGCAGCTTCACACGGATGGGTTTGGGCGGTCGTCGTCCACCGCTCCCACGGGGTCGCCAGCTCCCTCGTTGCCCCCGTTGCTGGAACCAGTGCCCGGCGCAGAGCAGGAGCTCCCTCGGGAGCAGTGAAGGAAGGTCTGCCGGCAGGGGGCCCAGGGTCCAAAGGAGCGGGCCATCCACGCGCCAGCTCGTTGCCCTGCTGCTGAGCGAGCACCCGCCGGGCGCCGGCTGGGCTCGGGGCCACGGCCGCGATGGGCTGATTGCGTCCCCTTGTCCCCCCAGCCAGGTCACACTGCCCGGCTCCTCCCGGGCCCCTTGCCACCTCCTCTGTCTGCCTCGCGCCCCGGGGTCCCGTCCACCCCGGGCTCGGTGGGCTCCCGTCTGTCATCTATGCCCACGGCCAGGTCACACTGCCCGGCTCCTCCCGGGCCCCTTGCCACCTCCTCTGTCTGCCTCGCGCCCGGGGGTCCCATCCAGCCCGGGCTCGGTGAGCTCCTGTCTGTTGACAATGCCCACGGCGATGCTTCCAACCTGCCCTCTGCACCAACAGGCGATCAGGAGGAGGCCAGCTCCCCACCAGCCCCGCACCTATGACGGCTTCTCCTCTACCTTCCTCTGCCGTCAATCGGCCGCCTCGCTCCCCCACGGCCTCTCCTGCCCTCACGTCCCCGGCTGGCCCTGACCCTCCCTGCCTCCGCACCCAGGAGGCCAGCGGCAGTCCCTGCGCCCCGGGTTCCCACCTACACCTCCCGATGGCAGCGAGACAGTCCTCTGGCTGCAAGCGAGAGCACGCTGCAGGGCTGCGCGGCACCATCTGGGGCCCCCTCCTCACTCAGAGCAGGAGCTGAAGTCCGTGCAAGGAGGTGCCCGGCCTGTGTGGTCCCCTGACTATGCCCTCCTCACTCACTGCCCAGGCACAGTGGCCCCTTTCCCCGTCGGGCAAGCCCTCTCCTGCCCCAGGGCCTCTGCCCAGGGGGCCGTTCGCAATATATGAATATATACACAGAAGTACTGCTGTGCTGAGCATTAACGCCTCCCCTGCAGGTCCTGGGGGGCCTGGGGGGCCGGGGGCAGGACCGCAGAGCTGCAGAAGGGGTCATTCCAAGGCTCAGCACAGTCTGCAGCTCCCGGCAGGAAACACGTTTCAGTATTTTGGCGAGGGGGCCACACAGGGGGAGGTGACTCCCCGCGTCTGGCTTGGGCTCGGGACTGATCTGTGACTTGGATCCCGGGGCAGGGATCCCAGCGCTCAGCCAGGGGCACGCCTGTGCAGAGCTTCGGATGCTTGCGTCGAGGCACACCGAGGACTCCTTGGATGGCTTCCCTTGGTTATTCTTTTTCACATTTACTTAAAGAACGTATTTTATAATACATTCGCCGGATTCAAAAGCCAAAAGCGTACACAATTCATAGTGAAATCTGGGCCCCGCCCCTGGCCCCACTGTCTCAGCTCTGCGCCACAAAAGCAGCCACTCCCATCGAGCTCTCTGGCAATCTTCTTGCCAAATCATTGGCTTTCATTCTCAAAGACAAGCAAATGCGGGTCAAAGAATCTGAAAAGACACTTCTCCAAAGAAGATACATGAATGGCCAATAAGTGCGTGAAAAGACCCTCAATATTATTTGTCATCAGGGAAATGCAAACCCGCCCCCCAGGGTCGAAAATGGACAAGAACGCGGGCCAGTGAGGGTGTGGGGAGGCGGGGCCCTCACACTCTGCTGGTGGGGACGAGAAATGCCACGGACGCCACGAAGACAGCCGGCCTGTCCCTCTAGGGTTACACACGCAGTGACCGTGTGACCTAGATCCACGCCCACGAGCGCTGGAAACACATCCCCACAAAAACCTGAACTCGGATGCTCACAGCAGCATTGGGCATAATAGCCAAGAAAGGGGAAACGGCCCTTACGTCCACCTGCTGAGGAGGGGTCAATAGAATGAACTGAATACACAATCAGTAGTGAAGAACCCACCTGCCAAGCCAGGAGACGTGAGATGTGGGTTGGATCCCTGAGTCGGGAAGTTCCCCTGGAGGAGGGGCAATCCGCTGGAGGCAATCCACTCCAGTATGCTAGCCTGCAGAATCCCACGGACGGAGGAGCCTGGCGGGCTACCGTCCACAGACCGCAAAGACTCAGACACGCCTGAAGCGACTTAGCAAGCGGGCATATGCACACAGCAGACATGGTTTGGCTACAGTAGCTGTGAAGTGCGGAGAGGTGTCACAGCGTGGACGAGCCCTGAAAACTCGGGCCGAGTGAAAGGGGGTCGTACCACACGATGAGGCCCGTCAGAGTCCATTTACACGGAGTGTACAGAGGAGGCGGAAAGCGGAGGCGAGGCTGCGGGGGTGGGTGGCGGGGGGACGAGGGTGACGCTGGTGGACACGGGGTTTCTTTCAGGATGACAGGATCTAAGACTGATGGCAGTGACGGCCACACAGTGCTGAATACGCTAAAACTTCTAGCAGTTTAACTCAGTACTGTATGAACTACCTCACCCCTTCTTAAAAAAACAAGCAAGGATGTGTAGATAACGCGTCCCCCTGGCTTTCATCACTCCCGTCTCTGCCTAGAGGGGCCTCCCCTGCCCAGCTCGGTCCCCGGCACCTGCCTGCTCAGAGCGCTTCTCTGCCTCTGAAAGCCCCGCGGCTGCCCGCCTGCTCTCACGGAAGTGTCAGACTCCACGAGCACAAGGGCCCCGTCTCGCTTAGTCCCTGGCGTGTCCTTGACGCTCAGGACGGTGCTGGGCANGCACCTGCCTGCTCAGAGCGCTTCTCTGCCTCTGAAAGCCCCGCGGCTGCCCGCCTGCTCTCACGGAAGTGTCAGACTCCACGAGCACAAGGGCCCCGTCTCGCTTAGTCCCTGGCGTGTCCTTGACGCTCAGGACGGTGCTGGGCACTCGGCAAGTTCTCAGACAGTGTCTGACGATCGGCCTGTGTGATGGGTGGAGCTGAGCATTACACCATGGTGATGGGCGGGACCAACCCCAGAACTTCCCCGAGAACTTCATGGGACCGTCCCTGGGATCCGGGTCCTCAGGGATGGCAGGCGCTCCCCAAGCCGCCTCCTGCCCCGTAGGTCCTGGCTTGCTGGCCCCTGGGGCCAGGGAGCTCATCCCCTTTGAGGCGGCCGCTTTCTGCTCTGATCTCAGGCCCGCCTCCCCAGCTGCCTGAGCCTACTCACTTTCCTCCTCTTCCCTCTCCTCCCCTCTTGGGCTCCCTGGGAACAGCCTCCTGTGCAGAAGCAGGGGCCGGGGCTGTGGAAGGTCTTGGACGGGCATTGAGCTGAGCCGACGATGTTCCGGGGTCCCTATTGGGCTCAGACCATTGGTCACCCCTCTGTTCACGCCCGGCTGGGCCCCAAGACTTGCCCCCTGCCAACCTCCCTGTGGATTCAGGGGAACCCCGAGGGGCTCGGTCGGGAGGTCCTCAGGGATCTTCCTGGGAAAGCCACATCCCGTGCAGGAGCTGAGGGCGTCTGGACCTCCCACCGGGCTCCGGTGTGGAAGATGGTCAGGCATAAGGCTTCCGGGTGAGGCCAGGGTGCGCAGGGNGGAACCCAGGGACTTGTTTCTAATACATGCAGATGTCACGTGCATATTAACTTACTCATATCCAGAAGACAGCACACTTGCGTGTTTCTACCCTATTGCTTACAGGAAACTGTGGCTCTTACATTCACACAGGATATTAAAGGATGTTACTGAGACAGTAAAAAGGTCAATGGATGCCAGGGATTGAGGCATGGAGGGATGAATAAGCAGATTAGAGAGGATTTTTAGGGCAGTGAAACTATCCTGTACGATACCACACTCATGGATACACATCATTATTCCTTTGTCCAAACCCACAGAATGTACACCAAGAGTGAGCCCTTGTGTAAACTATGGACTTGGGATGATAATGACCTGTCAATGTAGGCTCATCGACTGTAACAAACATACCCCTCTGGTATGGGAAAGGCTGTTTATGGGTGGATGCAGGGGAATATGGGAAGGGAAAGCAGCTCAGTTGTTTCTGATTCTTTACAACCCCATAGACTATACAGGGAGAAGGCAATGGCACTCCACTCTAGTACTCTTGCCTGGCAAATCCCATGGACGGAGGAGACTGGTGGGCTGCAGTCCATGGGGTCACTAGGAATCGGACACGATTGAGCAACTTCACTCTCACTTTTCACTTTCATGCATTGAAGAAGGAAATGGCAACCCACTCCAGTGTTCTTGCCTGGAGAATCCCAGGGACGGGGGAGCCTGGTGGGCTGATGGGGTCGCACAGAGTCAGACATGACTGAAGTAACTTAGCAGCAGCAGCAGCAGACTATACAGTCCATGCAATTCTCCAGGCCAGAATACTAGAGTGGGTAGCCTTTCCCTTCTTCAGGGGATCTTCCCAATCCAGGAATCGANGGGTCGCACAGAGTCAGACATGACTGAAGTAACTTAGCAGCAGCAGCAGCAGACTATACAGTCCATGCAATTCTCCAGGCCAGAATACTAGAGTGGGTAGCCTTTCCCTTCTTCAGGGGATCTTCCCAATCCAGGAATCGAACCAGGGTCTCCTGCATTCCAGGTGGATTCTTTACCAGCTGAGGTACCAGGGAGTTCCCCAGGATATGGGAAAACTCTGTACTTTCTGCTCAGTTTTGCCCCCAACTTAAAACTGCACTAATAATAACAGTCTATTTAAAAGTGTACGGGAGGGGAGCACCTATTCTTCAGCACACATCCCTGATGCTTGAGCATCAGATAAAGAATAGTCAATCAGTCAGTGCTTGGGATTTATATATCATGTTGTATATAATATTACTTCTTTCTCCTAACTAAGAGTTCAAAGGTTTTAAATGTTCCTCCTTCATTTATCGTTACAACATCCTCACACCTACAGTGGAATATAAACACTGTAAAACTGGGTAGAAAGCGGCAATATCAGGAGAATGAGGCCAAGTCTCAAGATGAATCACTTGCAGAAATAGACCTGCAATTCAACTTTCCTTATTGAGCATCACGACTTTTTCAAACATATAAAGGCCATGTTGAAAGCAAACAATTAGAGGAGTGTCATCTATGCTCTACCCTGAAGTGTATGTGTGTGCATGTGTGCATACATAAACATACATGCACAGATAGATACACAATCCTGCATTCATGCATACACACACACACATACACACACACACACAGATACACAATCCTGCATTCATGCACACACACACACACACACACACACACACACACATACACACACACACACCCTTACTCATATAATCATACTTCAGCCTAAGAGCCAGCTCATTCCTGGCTGGCTAAACTTAGGCATTTTTTTTAAGCATAATAATAGTATAATAGTGAAACTGACTATTAGCCATTATAAATAAAGAAACTCACATATGTCATTGTCAGGATTTCTAGTCTAAGTGAGAACAAACAGACTTACAAAAGACGATTACAAGTCAAATATACTTGTCATTGCTCCCACTAAAACAATTTAATTTAAAACATCATCATATTGGAAGGAGAAATGAGACGCTAATAACATGCATTGACTTTTACATAAAATTAGTATGTAAAGTGGGAGCTAGGAACCTAATGATGAATATGAAGCAATGGCTTGCATTTTATCAGACTAAGCAAAAATGTAATTGACAAAGAGGCAAATCTAAATGAATTTCCAGCTATTTCAACACTAAGTGCAGCTGCATGGTAATTGTCAGTATTACAGACCAAAAAAATGCATTTAAACTGAAAAAATTTTTAAATGCAGCCAATAAGCAAACTTACCTACTTTACTGACATTACCACTTATTTAATCAGAAAAGTATTTTTTTCCAAAAAGGAATTTTAAACATCAGATTATTCCATCTGCAGTTACTTCAAATTGAGGAGAAAAGTGTTTGGAGGCAAATGAAAATATTAAAGTGTTTTCTGGGAGCCGTTTAAGTCGAGGTTAAAAAATATTTGTTTTCAAGAAGAAGCCAATACAATAATATTTCATTTAAGAGCCACTGAGAATATTTTGTATGTATATATATATATGTACATACATAGGTACACACACACACATATATATGTAACAGTTTTCTGTACACCAGAAACTAACACAATATTGTAAATCAACTGTACTTCAATTTTAAAAGGCCACTAAGAATACCCTACTCAGTATCTTATGTCAGTAGCAGTTAAGAGATCAAACTCTGGCGTCGGCCTTCTTGAGTTCAAATCCCAACTCTTTCTTGTCGTGTGGCCCTGACAGATCACTTAACCACACTGTGCCTCATTTTTCTCATCTATTACAATGAGGGTAATAAACAGTACCTACCTTCTAGGGTCATTGTAAGAATGAAATATGTTCACATACGCCACACTCATGCTCCGTATCTGTGAGCGATCATTATTATCACCACTCAGGACAGCAGTCTCTTGGGGCAGGTATTCTTTTGTACTAACAAACTGACCAAGAAGATGGTAGCAACACGTCATGACTCTGCTGGTCCCCCGGATAAAAAGTACTGTCATGTCCCACCTCTCATACCCTCTCCCTGGCCATGGGAATCATGGGAATATCTTTGCTACTTCTGAGTACAGATCGATCCTTGGTGATAAACTGACCGAGGTACCCCTCTCCCAGGAAATGTTGCACACGGGACTCTAGACCAGAGGCTGCCAAGCCCAAGATATCTGAGAAGGAGCTCTGAGAGTCTGGCGTATCTTCCCTACAACACCATCAGCCCTTAAAGCGACGATTTAGGTGACTGGGCACACACCTGACTTTGCACTTGATCTTTATCCAGATCCCTTGGAATATCTCACTGAATTATTTATTCTGCCTTTTCCAAGGTCATGAAAAGGACAGGGCGCAAAAATCAAAGCTGATAACAGAAAGGTTTTATGTTCATTCTTCCCCTTTAATTTACTGGAAGTTCCAGCATCTGAATAGAAGGAAAAAGGCCAAGTCTGCAGGCATCTTGGCAGGATGACGAGTCATCGAAAAGAGAATTGAATTCCCACAAAATAAATACACCAAACCCAGGCTTCTCTCAAGTGCAGTCAAACTGTGAGCGGACTGGCACCCCTGCCAAGGGATCAAGGGAAGAGAAATGGGAGAAAGACAGAGGAAGCCCTGAGCCTTGAATCACATACAAATCCTGATTTCAAAGGAGGACCAGAGTGCTTGCCTGCGTGCGGTCAGGGCATGGCATTCGTCCAGGGTCCAGACAGACCATAGGGCCTGGCAAATATACCTGGAGTACGGATAAACTCAGGGTGAAATCAAGCTCTCCCCACCTTCTCAACGTCCTTTTCTGTGTTCCTTTGTGCTATTACTTCATGAGGACCTTGAGACTTCAACTTAGAAAAATCTACTCTCCAAACAGGATCATTTACCTCTCAGCATGAATTTAATCCCAGTATTTTTCTCCAAATTATTTTGCTTCACTTATGATTTCTAAGGGATCAGAGACTTTCTGCCCAGTTCAAATGGGATCGGTCCTGAAATAGACTATTCAGAGAAGGAAATCTCCTCTGCTTGCATAAGACACCAGGTCTCATCTGTGGACCCAGATAGTCCTGTTTTCACTGGGTAAGTGCTCAGTCACCAAGTCGTGTCCAACTCTTTGGACCCCAGGACTGTAGCCCGTCAGGCTCCTCTGTCCTTGGGATTTTCCAGGCAAGAATACTGAAGTGGGTTGCCACACCCTCCTCCAGGGGATCTTTCTGATCCAGGAATGGAACTCATGTCTCCTGCACTGACAGGTGGGTTCTTCACCACTGAGCCACCTGGGAAGACTTATTTCCACTTGAAATGTCTAAAACAGATAATGACTGTTAACCTCAGTTAAATTTAATAAAAATAAACTGAGCAGATTAATTCCTCAAATACCATCGAAAGACAACAATCCTTTAAATTTAGAATTAATCAAACCTCAGAATAATTTTAAAATTTAAATGTATCATATTGGAAAGAATAGCCAACAAACCTAATTTTTTGATCCAACATCACCACTGTCTTATCATGTAACCATAGACATATATCACTTGAATTTTCAGGCCTCGGTCTACAGTGATCAAAATTTATAGTTTTGATATCTAAGATTTTCCTTTCAACTCAAAATTTTCATGAATCATTAGTTATTTTCAGTTCATGTATTAGCAGACATGTGGGAGCAAAAGTTAAATTTGCAGCTAGCAATGAATATGAACCATTTGAATAAAGATACAAAAAATGGACTTTTAAAATTAAGGTAGCATGGGTATGAGAAAAAATAGGGAGGATGCTGTAGAATTAAAACAGTTTTTCCTTCAGTCCATTATACAAGTTACCTGATCTAAAATTACTAGGTTTTATTTTGTTTTACACTACTGTACAGCCACGTGAACTTCCAAATGTGTAACATACAAGCACGACACCCACAAGACTAAATGCTAGCTCTTGGAGTTCAAGCAAGAAATGCTGAGTATAATAAACTTTGGGGAACCGAGGCCTAACCCTCCAGGGTCCCTTGGGAGGTCTCTCCCAGCGCTCACCTTCCAGCAGTTGGTCCAGGCTGGAAATCTTCTTGAGTCCATCAATGGTGTAGATTGTTCTCACTCCCTGGGGCAAATTCACGTTATCCGACAGAGTTCGGGTCAAATCAGCCAGCAGGGCCTCAAAAGATCGGAACCGGTCTGGGGAGATGGCATACACAATCCCTTTGAAGTAGCGATCTCCGTTTCGATAGAAACGCACTTTCTTGGCCTTCTTCTCGGAGCTGAGGGTCTGCAGGGTGCGGGTGCGATAGAAGCTGCAGTGGGCGCTGTGCGTGGGGCTGGGCAGCCCGTTCACCCGCGACCCTCGGCTATACCTCTGGGCCTTGTCCCGCTCGTCAAAGTGCTCCAGCTCCATGTCTCTGCCGAAGGACATGACTGCGGTTAGAGCTGAACCTGGGAGGCACAGAAACACAAACAGCCACACACAGGTGTTATTTTAGCATCCAGACCGGGAAGGCTCAGCCTGAGAACAGCCAATGGGAACATTGCTATAACAGATGATATGTTTCATACAAGTGATTAACTTGGGAGAAAAAAGACAAATATTTAGGAGAGGCAGACCCAGCGGAAACAGATTACTAATCAACCCCAGTTTTGTTAGAATACGGCTGGTATGCAGTTGACCATCTAGAACATCTGGCTTTGAACCGCTCTTATTTCTGATAGTCACAACAAACCTTTCAAAGTTTATTATTAACCCCATACACAGATTAAGAAATTGAGGCACAGAAAAATTTCTCCCAAATTTCTCCAAATAACATAGTTGAAAAATGCTTGAACCAAGAACTCTGAGCCAGGTTTGTCTGACTCCAAGGCTCCCTGCAGGTTAATCCTGATGGTAGGTAGCACATGAGCCTTCACATCAGTCCAGGGCTAAATATAAAAGATACAGCAGTGGGGGTGGACCAAGAATCAAGAGGGCTGCTGCTGCTAAGTCGCTTCAGTCACGTCCGACTCTGTGCGACCCCACAGACGGCAGCCCACCAGGCTCCTCTGTCCCTGGGATTCTCCAGGCAAGAACACTGGAGTGGGTTGCCATTTCCTTCTCCAATGCGTGAAAGTGAAGTCGCTCAGTCGTGTCCAACTCTTAGCGACCCCATGGACTACAGCCTACCAGGCTCCTCTGCCCATGGGATTTTCCAGGCAAGAGTACCAGAGTGGGGTGCCATTGCCTTCTCTGCAAAAGAGGGCAGGTAACATTTAACAGTCAGATTTTAGGGATTTCCCTGGTGGTCCAGTGGTTGTGAATCCACCTTCCAATGCAGGAGATGCGGGTTCGATACCTGGTCAGGGAATTAAGATCCCATCCCACAAACTGGGGAGCAACTAGGCTCACATGCAGCAACTACAGAGCCCACGAGCTCCAGGTGCCGTGCGCCACTAGAGAGAAGCCTGTGGCCGCAAGGAAGATGCCCCACACTGCAGCTAGGAGAGTGCAAAAAATAAATGAATGAATGAATATTAAAAAAAAAAAAGATTGTAAACATTTTACCCAGTGTTTGTAGTCTCCATGACCAGACCAAGAGCAAACAAATCCATAGGTTTAAAAGCGATTTTCCTACATGGTGGTTTAGTCGCTAAGTCGTGTCCAACTCTTGCAACCCCATGGAATGTAGCCCACCAGGCTCCTCTGTCCATGGAATTCTCCAGGCAAGAATACTGGAGTGGGTTGCCAAGGCCTTCTCCAGGGGATCTTCCTGACCCAGGGACTGAACCGGTTTCTCCTGCATCGCAGGCAGATTCTTTACCACTGTACCACCTGGGAATTTCCTACATAGTCAACTGAAATTTATTTGAAAAGTGGACTCACAGTAACTCATTTACTTATACTTGATGCTTTAGATAAGGTGGATTTTAAAAAAGGGGGGGGGGAAGGAAGGGATGGGGAGAAAGGGAAGGAGGGAGGGATGGAAGAGGAGAAAGAAAAGGAAAACAACAAAATAAAACCGAAAAGGGATCAAAGTTACCTCTTCTTTGGGGCACTTGGCCCTTCTTTCCACTAAGACTCTCTCTGTCTTTTTGTGGAGGAAACTGAGGCTTAAAGACGCTGATCCAGACTTGATCCAGAACAAACTATGTAACCTGGAAAAATCTTGTTCCGCATCNACTCTTAGCGACCCCATGGACTACAGCCTACCAGGCTCCTCTGCCCATGGGATTTTCCAGGCAAGAGTACCAGAGTGGGGTGCCATTGCCTTCTCTGCAAAAGAGGGCAGGTAACATTTAACAGTCAGATTTTAGGGATTTCCCTGGTGGTCCAGTGGTTGTGAATCCACCTTCCAATGCAGGAGATGCGGGTTCGATACCTGGTCAGGGAATTAAGATCCCATCCCACAAACTGGGGAGCAACTAGGCTCACATGCAGCAACTACAGAGCCCACGAGCTCCAGGTGCCGTGCGCCACTAGAGAGAAGCCTGTGGCCGCAAGGAAGATGCCCCACACTGCAGCTAGGAGAGTGCAAAAAATAAATGAATGAATGAATATTAAAAAAAAAAAAGATTGTAAACATTTTACCCAGTGTTTGTAGTCTCCATGACCAGACCAAGAGCAAACAAATCCATAGGTTTAAAAGCGATTTTCCTACATGGTGGTTTAGTCGCTAAGTCGTGTCCAACTCTTGCAACCCCATGGAATGTAGCCCACCAGGCTCCTCTGTCCATGGAATTCTCCAGGCAAGAATACTGGAGTGGGTTGCCAAGGCCTTCTCCAGGGGATCTTCCTGACCCAGGGACTGAACCGGTTTCTCCTGCATCGCAGGCAGATTCTTTACCACTGTACCACCTGGGAATTTCCTACATAGTCAACTGAAATTTATTTGAAAAGTGGACTCACAGTAACTCATTTACTTATACTTGATGCTTTAGATAAGGTGGATTTTAAAAAAGGGGGGGGGGAGGAAGGGATGGGGAGAAAGGGAAGGAGGGAGGGATGGAAGAGGAGAAAGAAAAGGAAAACAACAAAATAAAACCGAAAAGGGATCAAAGTTACCTCTTCTTTGGGGCACTTGGCCCTTCTTTCCACTAAGACTCTCTCTGTCTTTTTGTGGAGGAAACTGAGGCTTAAAGACGCTGATCCAGANGGGATGGAAGAGGAGAAAGAAAAGGAAAACAACAAAATAAAACCGAAAAGGGATCAAAGTTACCTCTTCTTTGGGGCACTTGGCCCTTCTTTCCACTAAGACTCTCTCTGTCTTTGTGTGGAGGAAACTGAGGCTTAAAGACGCTGATCCAGACTTGATCCAGAACAAACTATGTAACCTGGAAAAATCTTGTTCCGCATCATTAAGCCCCAGTTTTTTCCGTCAAATGTGGGAAACTCGATAGTACCTACCTCATGGTTAATATCAGCTATTAAATAACTGAATACACATCAAACACTTGGGGTAATGTCTAGACTACATTTTTAATTAATAAAATTTGCCTTTCTGTTTCTGACTGTCACAGGAAGAACTAGTAGGAAGAGAATCTCCCCTTTTCAGCAAGGGGGGGTCCGAATAAGTGCCCACCCCCGACCCTCCAGCATTTCCATGTCAGGACCTTCTGGAAGGCACACCTGTGCCCTTACAGTTCCATTTGACTTTGGACAGAGCTGGGTCATGGGTAGGCTGCCCGTGGGATTATTTCACCCTTGCTCAGGGGTTAGCTGACGAAGGCTCGTGCTATTGCCCTTCACAGGTGATCTGTGTTTTAATAGGACAATCTAGAAGATGGGAAAACCTCAGCATTCAAAGAAAGAAGTCTTACTGACAAAATTTCAGGCACACTGAAACAGAATATAAGGGAAATGAAAACTGGGGGCAAGAACTTTATGTTGTTGTTCAATCGCTCCATCATGTCTGACTCTGTGACCCCATGGACCGCAGCACACCAGGATTCCCTGTCCTCCACCACCTCCTGGAGTTAGAACTTTAAGAGTGGCCCCCAAACCCCACCATGAAGACGATGTCGCCGTTCTGAAGGTCAATCCAAACCAACCCAAATGCCAAAGCCCTGCCAAGCCTCCCTGACCTTTTCTTCACCCTCCTTTAAAATGACCTCTGATCCACACAAAGTGACTAAAAATTCATGCTCAAAAGCTTCATATGCTGCCAGAGACTGTGCACTCCTGAAATGCATGGAGTGGAAAAAGCTCACATTTATCAGATGTCTGTGATGTGCCTGACACTGTCAAGTGGCGATCAATTGCTGTGTAACATGCTAAAAATGCTCTCTAGACCTCATGACAGTCCAGTGAGGGACGGGATGTTATTGTGAGTGAGGGTGAGTACAGGCTGTATCCACGTGCCAAAGTCATAACTGAGGGCCTTGGGACTTGAACCCGGATGTACTCCAGCTGACTCTGAAGCTGGCACCCCCACCCCCTCCTTTCTGACCCGAGCTCTGTATTCTAGTGGGCTAGACCTCTGCCAGCGGCTGCTCATCGCATGTAAAGCAGGCTTTTGATGGCCTTTGCTCCTCTTGGGCAGACCACTTAAACAGCCAGAGAGACTCCGCGTGCTTGAGACCAGACAGATCATCCGGCCTCCAACGTCTCCACCTGTGCACCCCGAGGCAGGGTGGGGGGAAGAGCAGGGCAGTGGGATTCAATCTGGAGTGAGGAGTTCAGGGCACGTTTTCCCTCCAGACATGAAAACTACCCCATGCCACTTAATACCCCAGACAGCCTAAATTGGCATTTTCCAGGGACTTCCCTGGTGGTCCAATGGTTAAGACTCTGCACTTTCAATGCAGGGGGGCAAGGGTTCAATCCCTGGTCAAGGAACTGAGATGCCACATGCAGTGAGGCAAGGCCAATAAATTAACAATAATAATAATATAACTTTATTAAAATAAAAGTAAATTTGCATTTTCCAGAAAAATATTTGCCTTATGTTAAGTATGAACTGGTTTCACTAATTTTGAAGTTAGATAACTTCAAAACAAGTATCAGTTGATATCCAATCCTTCAGATAGCTAGTAACTGAGTAAACAGAACAAATATTTTGCCGATGATATCATAACTGCTCCTAAGCTTATTAATTATTTGTTTTTAAAGGCGTTCTTTTGTCTTCCAAAAGGGAGTGTGTGTTGGGGACAATGATGCTGCCAGTACTCAAACAGCCATACCAATTCACTAGGTTCCTCAAACTTCGTGAAGTATAAAGGCTGGACTGGTGGTTGAAGATTTTATTTTTAAAAGCAGTGATAATTCTTCCTGGGGCTTTCCTGGTGGCTCAGCGGTGAAGAAACTGCCTGCCAACACAGGAGACGTGGGTTCGATCCCTAGGTTGGGAAGATCCCCTGGAGGAGGAAATGGCAACCCACTCCAGTATTCTTGTCTGGGAAATCCCACAGACAGAGGAGCCCAGCAGGCTACAGCCCACAGGGTCCCAAAGAGTCAGACATGACTTAGCAACTAAAAAAAAAAAAAATTCTTCCTACCCTAGGCGTTTCGTCTCAAATCCAAATAAACTGAAATACACAGGACACGTGGAAAAGATGGTACAATTGTGTTGCCAGAGTGCAAATCTAATTCCAAGGGGCTCTTGTTGATTTTATAATTGGCAAGGGTCAAATGATTTAGCAATTGTTGGAATCCCCTTGAGGGAAAGGCTTCTAGAACCAAGAATTCCACACCAGACCCACCCCCCACCCCCAAAAAAAAACATCGATTTAGAGCAGAAAAGTTGATTTTGTTTTATTTGTACATTTCCCAAACTGGATCAGGCATTCAACCACAGCAGGGCCAAGATCTTTTACTTCCCTTCACTGAGCCTGCTCCAAAGTAAGCAATGATGTTGGTGACAAAGAAAAACCACACTCCCAGTGAAATCATTCTGAAGGCTACAGCTACTACTAAATGAATGTAAAAAACCACACTACAAATCCTCGTGTTCCAGATATTATGTGTGGCATTAAAATAGGTGTTCTCTCCCTCCCTCAGCAATGGATTAGTCATTTATTTGAATCAAGAGCACCTGGGGAAGATTCACCAGACTTCCACGGCTCCCCTGCTTTCTGTGGAAGCCAGTTAAGGAGCACTAAGCCACATGGTCACAGACGATAGGTGGCCAAGGGCCTGGGCACAGCTGTGTCCTGATACCATGAAGGTAACCGCATGGCCTGAGCCCGGGAGCTCATAGACGCCTGGGTGGGGAAGACTCCAGCTTGGCTCTTATCAAGAGATTTTCCTATAAACACTGCCAGGCTGAGAAATCAGCGTTTTAGATGATTCTCTGTGGGATTTCCCACCATCATGAAGAACCTCTGCGTTCATCCTTCTCTAGATGGCACATGAGTTCTTGTTCACAAATTATACTCATACACTCACTCACACACACAGACCAAGAAATAATCTGGCATAAAGACTACCGTGTTTATAAATGTTTCTAAATACATTTATATAAAATCTACATAGATGCTGGATCTAGAGATTCCAAGGCACATTTTGCCAGTAGAACTAGGATGTGGCGGGGATGGACAGGCGTGCAATACGAGGCGCACACACACCTTCAGAGTGCATGCACCACCCTGGACGCAGCTATATCACAGGAGGCAAGCGTAGCTTTCACAATGTTCTACACATAACCTCTCTCAGAATCCTTTCTGACCCGCATTCAGGCGACATTTCATACTTAAAACGCTGTCCTACTTTCCCAGGGAAAGGAGATATATTTAGGAACATTCATAAAACGTATTCACAGAACACCCTGCGGCGTGGCCGCTGAACGCTTGTGCTCCGTAATCTGGACCCACGTTCACAGGTGCCGGGAGAGGAAGCCGGTCTGAACGAGACCTTTCATCTGCTCCATCCCCGCCCAATCCAGCAGTGATTCGGGGTAAATCCGGTGTTCCACCGCCGCCCCTTTTGTGGGGCAATGCGGGGCTGTGCGTGCGCTCCCACTAGGAGGAGAATGCCATTTCCTCTCCGCAGGCTTTTTAGCATTGCGGGCACTAATTTGTACAGGGGGCAGCCTCACAGTCCCCGAAAGAACTTGAGACCCCGCAAATGTACTTGCTACAATCCACCCTGCTCCCCCACCACCATGCACGGACCCTCGTCCTCCACCCTCCGGGCCCACGGGAGAGCGCACACACAATAAGAGGCCTGGCCCGGCCACTCCTTCTGGGCGCAGACTTGATCCCCGTTCCGGGGCCAGTTCTGACAATGACCAACACCTCGCCTGGCCCTTCGCCCTGGTTCTCCACTAACAACGCGGCGGCCGGGAGCCCCGCTCGCCCGACTCCCGTTTCCAGCGCGGCGGTGGCACCAGACAAAAGAGGCAGGTGCCCGCGGCCCGGGGGCCGCCCGCACACAGCGCCCCCGGCCGGGGCAGGACCGAGCAGCGCCTTTCGAGGAACGGAGGGCGGGCGGGGCGGCGGCGGCCGAGGGAGCGCCCACCGGCCCTCCGTGCCCGCGCTCCCCCGGTGCCCCGCGGCTGCGGGAGGAGCAGGCTCGGCCCGGCCCCGGCCGGCCCTCCCCACTGCTCCCTTCCCCGGCGAAGGCAAACCACGCACCGGTCCGCGGAGAGACGCCGCCGGGGGTCTTT
>SJYV01022774.1:590998-738540 GCA_006410875.1 Neotragus pygmaeus
GCGCCCGGGCCCCCGCCTCCCGCGCCCCAGCCTGCCACCGCGGCCTCGGTGCGTCTGGCTGGACAAACCCCCTGACCTCCCGGGCCCCGGGAGTGGTCGTCTGGAGACAGGGGGCGGTCGGTGGTGGACCTGGGGACCGGGAGAAAGAACGTGGACCGGGTCTGAACCGGGAAACGTGCGCGGCGGAGATGTGAGGTGTGTCAGGGCAGGCCGGGCGTCGGGGGAGGAGGGACATTTCTCCCCTCAGGGTACACACACTTCTATGTGACCTCATGGTTTGACGCCATTCCCAGAACTGTGGAAGCCAACGTGATGGCCTTGTCATCAGTTCTCACCCAGGATACGTCCATGCAGCGTCTCTCGCGAGCACCATCCCCAGACCCTCCCTACCTACCGACACTCTAAGTGTCACCCTCAGGCCCCCTAACTGGGAAGGGCCAGATCTGCGCATAGGTCCCACCCATCAACTCCACTGGAAGCCGGGACTTGAGTCATCCTTGAAACTGTGACCTCTGCTTGGAGCTGAATATGTCACAGCAGGCCTTTGATAACTTAGAGGCCAAGTTTCGCTACTGGACACCTCGTGGCTGTCAAGGCTGGCGGTCAGCGCTGGAAAGCCCCATGAACTCACAGAAGCCTTCCCTCCCGGAGCAGGAATGTTCTCAGAGCCCAGACTGCTCACAGCTTCCTCCAGATTTTGCACAAAAGTCCAAGGAGTGGGATCAGGTCACAGACTTCCGTGAAACCTTAGCCTGGTTCAGTGGGCTTCCTGAATTCAGGTCCAGTTAATCTCCTGACTGTGGGCCATGTCCCCTGAGACGTGTGGGTGTGTGTGAGCTAAGTCACTTCAGTCGTGTCCGACTCTTTGCAACCCCCCTGGACTGTAGCCCACCAGACTCCTCTGTCCATGTGATTCTCCAGGCAAGAATATTGGAGTGGGTTGCCCTGTCCTCTTTCAGGGAATCTTTCCAACCCAGGGATTGAACCTGGGTCTCTCATACCTCCTGCTTTGGCAGGCAGGTTACCACTAGCACCATCTGGGAAGCCCCTTGAGACGCGTATTTGTCCCAAATACTCACACATACACAAATACACAGGTATTTCTTTCTCTTCCTGAGCTTACACCTTTTAATGGAAAATCAATTTTTTTCTATCAGCTGAGCCCATTATGTATATTTGACTAGTTATTATTAATAAGACTATTCTGAATTACTTTCGAAGTATTATGTAAATACTAAATAATTACCGTTATAAAATGCAGTTCAAATGAGATGCATGTTACATATTCAACAAGTGCTGCATATTTATTTTTGAACTCCTGAATAGCTCAGGGATGAGTACAATAAACTCACTAAATTAACTACATGCAAAGTACTGAGACTGTTCCTTCAAATTCTAATCAAAACGAGGCCAAGGGGTAAGTGTGAAGAAAGGAAGGAGCCAAGTGTATTATGAGAAGGGAAATAAGAGTTTCTATTTATCTTTCCAATGGCAGATGCCAAGTGATTTCTGTCAAAATGCTAAAGCAAGAAATATATTCCCTCTCCTAACCCCTATGGGTATTCTGTCAGGGTCATTTGTTAAGCACTTTAAGTAACTCAACCATATCTTTCCTCTTTCCTAGCTCTTCAACCTGGGATATGCAGATAATGTCCAAAGAAACACCTTTGAGTCTGATCCTCTCAGTTGTCATGTGCTCTCACTAGAAACTGTTGGGCATTATTAACCCTTTCATGACACCAAAGGGTAACTGATAAGTAAATAGATGGGCACACTGAATAGTACCCATCAGCCACTATACTTTGGTCATATCACTTAGTCAGGATAGCGGGCTGGCACTAAATGATACCCAGTAACCTAATGAAGTAGCTATGTGTGCTGTGCTTAGTCATGCAGTCGTGTCTGACTCTTGCGACCCCACAGACTACCCTGCCAAGCTTCTCTGTCCATGGGATTCTCCAGGCAAAAAACCCACTGAAGAGGGTTTGCTTGCATCCTAAGTCACTTTAGTCATGTCTGACTCTGCAGCAACCTAGCCCACCAGGCTCCTCTGTCCATGGGATTCTCTAGGCAGGAACTGGAGTGGGTTGCTATGGCCTCCTCCAGGGGATTTTCCTGACCCAGAGATCGAACCCATGTCTCTTGTGTCCCCTGCATCGGAAGGCAGGTTCTTTACTGCTAGTGTCACCCGGGAAGTCCCCAGGTAACTATAGAAGTGCCTAAATTATTCCAGTGTGGCATATCTAACTCCTATTCAATAATTCCTGATTGAAATGAAATTTAACCCAGGAAACCCCTTGTTCAAATAATTTTCAAAAACTGATGTTACTTTCTATACATCACCACGGTACTGATCAAAGACATGACTGGAATCAATCCATCCTTTTCTCTGTGAAAATCTGAAAGCAACAGAGATCTCACTGGAACTCCCTAAAACTAATCCTGTTTAAGCTGTGTACCCCAGCTGCTGCTCTGAGCGGCTACAGAGCTGCCCCCCACAAGATGATGATGGCTTGGACATTGTTTTGTTGATGGCACTTCTTAATTGAGTGCTTGCTCTTTGCTGTGCTGGGGGACTTTTGTACATTTTCTTCTTCCATCCTCCTAAGAACCATTCAAGGTAGGCGTTACTATCCTCATCTAAGAGATGAAGGAATTTAGGCAGAGGGAGGTTACTTCATTGCCCAAAGTCATGTAGCTAATAAATCTCAAGTCCAACTCCATTTTTTAAAAACTCCTGTGTTTAAGATTCAAGTCAATTTTCCAATCGCTATGGCCTATAAAGCAATACCAAATTCTAATGTGAAGTGTAATCTCTTCTGGAAAAATGCAATTTTTTAACCAGTGGATTTATTATTTCGTAACAGAGCGAGAACATCTCTTGCTTTCATGAATGTGGCTTTCTGTTGTGATGGGTACCATCAGCTTGTCCTCTCTGAGCAAGACTTTTCATGAGAATATTTGCCCTTCATGCTCGTTCACAGAGTTGATGGACAATCTGATCTAAATGTGCTTTTTCATTTTCTTTCTTGAAATTAAGTTTTCAGGTGAGGCTACGAAAGATAAAGAGAACTAAAGAAGAATAATTTTTAATTGACACCTCTTTTTTCAGATACCTTTTATTGGCTTCTTCATAGAAAATGTGCTTAATCATGCAGATTCAAAGAGGTTTACAGAATAAGGGATATTAGCAATGAGATGCACTTCCTGTTTTTCCCTCTAGGAGGGGGAATTTACTCTGTCCTGTTCATCATCTCTCTTCAGTCCTCCTCTGGGACCATGCAGCCCTCTACATGTCCTCTGGGACATGCTATGCTCCTGGGTTGGGATACCCAGCATATTCAGTGCCCACCACAATAGTGGGAAATAGTTTTATAGAATATGATCGTCATTTTAATTGTCCTTTGTATTTCTTCCCATCTGGTAAAGGCTCTTTATGGCATTTCCCACAGCGTTTCCTAATCGCCTCTAATTACAGAACACTTACTTCTGCCTTCTTCCTAAATGAAAGCAACTCCCTGATGAGGGACCTTGTGGCAGCCAGTCCGGTTTTCACCACCCTGTACATGAATCCCCGCCACCACAAGGGGCCTTTCAGCCTCCCTTCGGCTGCTTCTGAACATGGGACATTCAGAAGAGAAATGAGGTTCTCCTCTGAGAGTTAGGATAGATCAGGGGATTCTAGATATGATGGACAAAAATTTCTAAAACTAGTTTTTAAACTGGCCATTTCTCTCTGGCTTGGCATGTCAGACATGATGATATGGGTCCCAATCACACAAGTTCTGGACCTGTACAAAGGAGCCAGGGACTCTGCCACCCCGAGAGGCCCTCCCGAAGGGGACAGAGAGCCTTCCAAAGCTCACATCCCACTTTCCGATGTGATTTCCTTTAGGAAAGGGGTGCTAAGCACAACCCACTCCCCTGTCGGCAGAGCCTCAAGTTAAAACCTAGAGTCGCTTCCCTCAAATTTGCCTGGTGGTTCCGGCTCTTCCCTTTGGATCTACAGAGCACAGATCTAATGGGCCCTGCCTCTCCTTGGCAGCCCTACCATGTTCTACCAAGTTCTGCTCCACTTTCCCTAGGAACCCCGAGCCCCTCAAATGTTTCCCAGATGACATGGCTTGGAAGCGTCAGTGGTGGGCAGCTGTCAGGACCTCCCTCGATACCTGCCTCTGGCCCCGGGTGGTGATGGGCGTCTTCGACTGTCCTTCGCACGCTGCTTCTGTTAAAGCAGCCAAAGACCCCACGAGTGTGCCTGCAGGCGTGCTGCACTGTTGACTCATCCAGTTAATTACGATCTCCACGTGTCTCACACGCGTGGCTCTTAAGGGCCCTCAATTCGTATTTGTTCAGTTAGATTCACAGAGCCTAAGTCCAGTGCTCTGTCTCTTCCCTGTTAAACTGTGTGTTGTGTTGGATCCACCTTTCTAACCTGTTGAGCGGGATCCTTCCAGACATGTTATGTCACTATCACACGCCAGTGACCCCTCCAGCCTCCTGTCAACCTGATCCATACCACCCCAACATCCTCCTCTTGTGTGGATAAAAGCTTTCAACAGATCATGGTCACAGCAGGCCACATTAGCTACAGCAAATAAGAATATGTTCCCTGCAGCAAATAAGCATCTAGAAAACCGGTGACGGCTGAAATTCACATTTTTATATTTAGGATTATATCCTTGATTCTGTTGATAGTTTGAGGTCCTGGATATCTATAGGTATCACTGTAAATCACTCACAAGTTTCCATTCCTTCATCCATTCATTCAATAAATAATTTCTGAGTGTCTTCAATGTGCCAGACACTATGCTAGGAAGGAACAGTACAACCACGAGGTACATTTGCAAGTCCCCTGCCCATGACCTTGAGTCTCTAGAGAGTAGGATGGTATGTACACCTTACACAAATAATTCTTTAATTCCAATATCGCTAAGTACCATGAGGGAAAAGAACAAAGAGCTTCAGAGAGAGCATCTCTTCCCTGAGGAAGTAACACTTAAGAAGAGACCTGAAGTTACCTAGTAACAGGTGGAAGACTGTGATTCCAAGAAATAGTCTTTTGAAAACTGAGTGGGAAGCGGCTTGTTCAGGAGCAAGAGATGGGCCAAGGACAGGGGAGGAAATGATTCTCTAAGAATTTAGATACACAAGCTGGGCCTCATGTAGGTTTGTGGCCTAAAGTCAAATTTCCTGGGGCCGCCAAAGTCTTCGAGTTCTCAATTAAAAATGGTGCCCAGGCACTTAGGAGAAGCAGAGTAGATCTTCATTGAAGAAATCCATCTCCAACATCGGCCTCAAAGATCACCACTGATAAACTTGCAAAGAATATAGGCTTAGGGTTAAAAGAAAAATCACAAAATATATCAGTTAAGAAGGCATCGTGAGTATGAACTAGAAAAAGAAGAAAAAAATAGAATCAGAATCAAAATGATTTCTGACAAAATCAAAGTAATTATCTAAATGGGTTATAAAAATATATGTATGTAGAAGAAAGGATACAGCTTGCAAGCAACTGCTACTGCTAAGTCACTTCAGTCGTGTCCGACTCTGTGTGACCCCATAGACGGCAGCCCACCTGGCTCCGCCGTCCCTGGGATTCTCCAGGCAAGAACACTGGAGTGGGTTGCCATTTCCTTCTCCAATGCATGAAAGTGAAATGTGAAAGTCAAGTCGCTCAGTTATGTCTGACTCTTAGCGACCCCATGGACTGCAGCCTACCAGGCTCCTCCATCCATGGGATTTTCCAGGCAAGAGTGCTGGAGTGGGGCGCCATTGCCTTCTCCTTGCAAGCAAAGAGTGGGTATTATTAAAAAATGACCAAGAGTATTTGAAAAAAAAGTATTAAAACAGGTTGTGAAAATTATAAATAAAATAACTGAAATTAAAAACTGAGCAGCAGCTTGTTTAGCAAATTTGTACAACTACAGAAAGATTTAACAAACTGGAAATGAGATCCAAAGAATTGCTCACAATACAACACAGAGAATTGAAGAGACAAAAGATACTAAGTAATAGTTGAGTTATAAATAATAATTTAGTAAAAAGTTTAAAGAAAAAACATCTAAATAGAGTCTCAGAAGAGAATGGAATATCCAAAGAAGAAATTTTGTTATTGTTGTTGTTTAATTGCTAAGTTATGGCTGACTGTTTGCAACCTCATAGATTGTAGCATGCCAGGCCCCTCTGGCCTCTACTTAATCTCCTGGAGTTTGCTCAAATTCACGTCTATTGAGTCAGTGATGCTATCTAACCATCATATCCTCTGCCAATATGGCAGATATGTCTATAAGGCAGAAGATATGGCTTAGCTTTTTGAAGAACTGATTAGAGACATTAAGTCCAGATTTATGAAGCCAACAGTGTCAAAAACTTAAACTAAATCCACACATAAGCCAAAAAAGAAGACAAACTGCAGTTGATCCTCAATGTTCATGAAATCGTATTTGCAAATTTGCCTACCGCCTAAAATCTATTTGTAATCCAAAATCAATATTTGTAGCAATTTCATGGTCATTCATGACCATGCACAGAGTGGCAAAATATCTGAGTTTCTGTACAGATATTCCCAGCTGAGGTCAAGTATAATGACCCTCCATCGAATTTCAGCTCTCAGTCTAAACATGTGTCCTTTCACAGTCTATTTAGTGCCACATTTTCCCCATTTTTGTGCTTTTTGCTTGTGATTTTGCTATTGAAAATGTCTCCCAAGCTTAGCACCTAAGTGCTGTCTAGTGTCCCTAAGAGCACGAAGGCTGTGATGTGCCTTTGGAGAAAATCCATGTGTTAAGGAAGCTTCATTCAGTCCTGGATTACAGTGCTGTTGGTTTGAGTTCAATGTTAATGTTTCAACAATATGCATTAAATAAGGCATATTTTAACACAAACATACATAAAATAAGATTATATGTTGGTCACTGATGAAAATATTTTAGCTAAAAATTTCTAGTGATGAAGATTCAATTGATCAAGAACATACATTGGTTGTGAGCTGGTATGAACAAAATATGATCTCAGTGATATAAGTCAAGAATTGACAGAATTATAATAAGAAAATGGAAAAAATTAACAAATTCCCAAGTATTGATGTCATATAGTCACTATTTTCTCCTATAATGCATTTAAGACAGAAATGAGTTATTATAGGGAAATTAACTTTAAAAACCCATAATTTAAAACTTTTCAAATATACTTTCAATAATACACTGTTCAAAGAAAAAAAATTATGGATTTTAGAAAAGACAGGGACTTCCCTGGTGGCTCAGATGGTAAAGAATCTGACTGCAGTGCAGAACATCTGAGTTCGATCCATAGGTTGGGACGATCCCCTGGAGAAGGAAATGGAAACCCACTCCAGTATCCTTGCCTGGAGAATTCCATAGACAGAGGAGCCTGGTGGGCTACAGTCCATGGGGTTGTAAAGAGTTTTACATGATTGAGCAACTAACATTCACTTAGAAAACACATTAGAAAACCAATGAACTAAACATCTAATATCAGATGTTAAAAAGAAAACAACAAAATAAAACCAACGTAAGTTTTTTAAAAGGTAAATACAAGAACTTCTGGTAGGAAAAATTCTCAGATGCCACTCAAGATTTCTGCTTCTCTGTGTATACACTCAATATAATCCCCACTTGTTGAGTGTGCGTTGGCTTGACCTAATCAGTTGGGTTCCTTTTAAAGAGGATCTAGGGGTCATAGATGGAGAAGGCAATGGTACCCCACTCCAGTACTCTTGCCTGGAAAATCCCATGGATGGAGGAGCCTGGTAGGCTGCAGTCCATGGGGTGGCTAAGAGTCGGACACGACTGAGCAACTTCACTTTCATGTTTCACTTTCATGCATTGGAGAAGAAAATGGCAACCCACTCCAGTGTTCTTGCCTGGAGAATCCGAGGGACAGCGGAGCCTGGTGGGCTGCCGTCTCTGGGGTCGCACAGAGTCAGACACAACTGAAGCGACTTAGCAGCAGCAGCAGGGGTCATAGACAGGCTTCTGTGGTGGCTCAGGCAGTAAAGAATCTACCTGCAATGGGAGAGATTCAGGTTCGATCCCTGGGTTGGGAAGATCCCCTGGAGAAGGGAATAGCAACCCACTCCAGTATGCTTGCCTAGAAAACCCCATACANGGGTCATAGACAGGCTTCTGTGGTGGCTCAGGCAGTAAAGAATCTACCTGCAATGGGAGAGATTCAGGTTCGATCCCTGGGTTGGGAAGATCCCCTGGAGAAGGGAATAGCAACCCACTCCAGTATGCTTGCCTAGAAAACCCCATACAGTGAGGAGCCTGGACTGCAGTCCATGGGATCACCTAGAGTTGGACATGACTAAGTGACTAACACTTTGACTTTGAGAAGTCATAGACAGAAATCAAAGAGATCTAGAGCTTCAGCAGGGCTCTCCTGCCAGCCTGGAACAAAGCAAATAGCCATGTTGTGAATTACCTGTGGATCGACACTGCAAAGAACTGTGGCTTTTCAAAGTTGAAAGTGGTCCCCAGTCACATGCTAGCAAGAAAATATGTACTTCATGTAACCACAGGAAATGTTCTGCCAAAACCAGTGAGCTTGTAACTGACTGTCAACAAAACAGCTACAATAAGAGACGGGAAGTATAAGATTTCTGGTGGCTTGGGTGTCTAATTCAAGTGCTCAGTAAAGGATGGATGAAGACAACTGAAATAATGTAATAGTTAGAATTTAGGTTTAAAGTTATTTGGGAAGTGACTACAGCAAGCAAGAGTGAAGGACTATGTTCTAATTCCATTCTACCTCCCAGTTATGGAGCACGTAATATAAAAGTAAATGTCATGTTCCCCCTTCCTATTTTTTCATATTTGATATAACTGTACAAATACAATTAGGAAGGCATAATTCACCAACTGTATTGGCTTCATATCAGTGTACTTACACATTAAATTCTTTCTTTGCAACAAGTATGAGGAAACATTTCAGGATTTCAAATTTAAGTGTGAATTATCAGTTTCAAAGAGATTGAAATTAGGTTGAAATTAACAAAAGCATTGACATGTAATGATGGAAGCTACATTTATTAGAAAACAGTAAATCCAAGCTTCTAAATATATTGTATCATAGCTTCAAATCAAAATATTGTATTAATGTATTTTCATCATTACACAATGAAAAAGAGCGTTACATTTAGTAAGAATCTACTATATGACAACCATTTAATATGTATTCTACCATTTAATCCTCACAACAATTCTTTTGATATAAGCTTTTCAGTTCCATTTTTACTTATTAAGAAAATTGGACTCATTATGAAATAAAATAACTTTCCAAAGTTCTCATAATTATAAGGTGGCAGATTAAAGATTTGGGAGCGAATCTGTCTCCAAAGTCAGAGTTCCTTCTACTTAAACCATTAAGCCTAGAAAATACTTAGAAAGCAAATGCAGTTCAGGAAAGGTGAATAAAAAGCAAGTGGGTAGGAAAAACAAAAAAGAAATGTTCTCAAGGGTGGAGTCACATAATGTAATAATTCACAGCTAGAATTGAATATGTCAACATGACAAATAATTTTTCCTACAACGGTTATTGTATTTGTAAAGAAATAACCAAAACCCTGAAAGCAATTTGCTCTTTATTTCCTTTTTTCTTAGCATCAGCTATTGTAGAAATTATATGATTCATCACATTGGTAAAAGGCAGATCTAAAGATTCAGGATGCTAAATCTGGAAGGTATACATAGATAGCCTTTATACAACTCTAGAACAAGCTATACAACAGCAATACTATGCTGTTTCATGTCATTTCTTCTCAATATAGCAATTAATAAAGTAGCAAATAGCCTCATTCTCTAAGAATTCAATTTTATTCCTAAAACTAAATACACAAAAGGAATTAATTTTCATTATAAACTCTACATGAGATACCTCTGGTCTTTCTAACTAGTTTCCCAAAATAAAACCTAAGGAAATAAATAATGAAGATTAGAAAATGAATAGAAATAAAGTTTATTTATTTTTAATAAAATAGAAAATCAAAACAATAGAGAAAATCAATGAAACCAGAGTTGGTTCTTTGAGTAGATCAATAAAATGGTAAACATCTAAAGAAACCATGAGAAAAAAGGGAGAAGATACATACNAGGGAGGCCTGGTGTGCTGCGATTCACGGGGTTGCAAAGAGTCGGACACGACTGAGTGACTGAACTGAACTGAACTGAAGAGGTGGAACTGCGCTAGGATCACACGGCTCACACGTCTAACTGCGTGCTCCTCCCAAGACGCCAAGCTCTCTCTCTGGGTGGCCGAGGGGCCCACGTGTAGGTGCCCAGTGCCAACGAGCAAGCCAGGGCATCAGGCGTGGAGGAGGAGGCCATTTAAGGACCAGGAAGATGGCAGCGGGAGGGTCATGTTTCTGGAGCCTGGCCCGGCCAGGGGAGTATCCCAATCACCAGCGTTCAGCCGTGCCTTTGTTTAACTGGGAGCAGAATGTCTGTGTGTGTAGACAGTGAAAAACAATTTTCAGCTGGAAGCCTGGCTTGGCCTGGCGAATGGGATCTGATTAGTGTTTTTGAACTCTGATTAGCATTTGAACAAAATACCCAAATGACACAAAGCCAATCCTAGTGGTGGAGACTTAACATTTTTTTACTCTCTTTCTCTAAGGCAGTCAGGCACCTTCTTTTTGCAAACCACTTTGGGTCTCCGATAAGCAAATCATTTCTACAAGCACCCTCCCATTCCCCTCCCAGAAACCAGGCCGGAGGAAGTGGGTCCTGGGAGAGTTAATTTACATCACCAGCTGCTGGGCTGGAAAAGTGGGAGCCTTTTCCCAGCCTCACTGGGCCAGGGCCAAGGGCAGATCCCTTCACGTGATCTCCCTGGACCGGCTTCTGGAGCTGACAGGATCCTGCCCCCGAGAGCTGAGTTTTTATTGCCCCTTTTGTTGTAGGTTCTCCATTTTAGGGAGAATTGATAGCTGAGGCTAAGAATAAACACATTCTCTGCCAGTCAGATTCTGTGGGGAGGTTTTTTAAAAGGACCTGGCCAGCAATAATATTTATGTTGAAACTCAGCTGTTGCTTCACAGTGTGAGGGCATGGGTGGTCAAGAAAGGAATTCTCTACTCCGCATACAATACTTCTCACCCGTCTCAAGAAAGCTGGGGAGTATTTGGAGCTCAAAGTAAATTCTGCAGTGGTCTCTTGGTTCCCTAAGATTAGGATTAACCCTTTAAAAAGTCTTTTTATGCCAAGACGACCTTCCCAGGTGGTTCAGCAGTAAAGCACCTGCCTGCCAATGCAGGAGACCCAGGTCGGATCCCTGGGTCAGGCAGATCCCCTGGAGAAAGAAATGGCAACCCACTCCAGTATTCTTGCCTGAAAAATCCCGTGGACAGAGGAGCCTGGTAGAGGCTACACTCCATGGGGTCACAAAAGAGTCAGACACAACTTAGTGACTAAACAGTAAGAACAACAATGCCAAGAGGATATTTTCATAGTTAAACTTTTCAAAAATTGATTTTTTTTTCCTAAAGAAAAAAATTGGTATCTCACTCTTTCTCTTAAATTTTACCAATGGCTTCAAGGTATTTTTGTCCAGGTCCTGACTCACTAACCCTGTAAGAGTTTAACTTCTTTTCACACTGAAATCCTTTAGCATTTTTTTATTTTTGGCCACACCATGTGGCATGTGGGATCCTAGTTCCCTGATCAGGGACAGAACTCAAGCCCCCCACACTGGAAGCATGGAATCCCAACTATTGGACCACCAGGGAATTCCTAGGAACTTAAATCACGATTTCACTAGTTAAATGTCATGAAGGGTAGTTCAGTCACAGTGCTCCAGTAGGTGACAAAAATCAATGCTTTGACCACGCTGGCCACCTTTTTATTATAGTAAATAAAATCTTTAAGTATTAAAACTAGTAATCCCACAGGTAAACTCCTATGGATTTTCCCACTCTTAATGCTTTAGAAACAACAGATTTGGGAATGTTAGAATACCAGAACATGAGATAACTAGTATTAGTCCAAACCAATAGATGCGTGTGTGTGTGTGGGGGCGGGGGGGGTGCTTATTCTTGTTTCTGTGAACCATGGCTGTGGGAGAGATTTCCCACTTCCCCATAGTTTTCAGCCCAACACTGAGATTAACTTTAGGTTTATGGAGAAAATAACCTGCAAGGAGTTTTCATGGTGTTTGCCAAGTTGAGACCTGTTATTGGAGACTTAAAAATGGTGTGGAGTCTCGTAAGTCCTAAGTCACAGAATTTTTAAAACTTTGGTTATTATTTTGAAGAACACAAGAAAATAGCTTGAGACAGGATACAGGAGGGGGAATTCGGTGTTTTAGAAAACACACCATTGCCAACACCCTCACATCGCCTATCTGGGGAAGTGAGAAATGGAAAGGAAATTCTTGTCTGCGAAGACTTCTTGGGATAGATGGTTTAGCAGACACCTTTTCAGAAACCGTGTATCTGTGCACATTAGAAGTTTATTTCATTGCAGTACTCAAGCCCACCTAGTTTACAATCTGACCTCTTCTTCAAACAAATGTTTGCTTTGACCAAAAAGGAAAAATGATTTTTTTTTTTTAGTTTGATGAGTAAAATTTGGCAGCATACAACATACTATGTAATGCAGTTTTGTGTTTGTGTGTATCTTCCTGTTTTTTGTTTTCAGAAAGGATATTATTCTGGGATGTTAAAAATCCCCCTTGAAAAACAGAGATAAGAGGTTTCGCTGTCTTGCATAGGGGTGTCACATTTCCATAGCGATGAAAGCAGCTCTTGATACCTGATTAACCAAGGGCTTCCTGTTTCCTCATTCCATGTAATAGGGAGATAGGCAAAGGGGAAAACAACAGGGATAGAAAACTGCAAAGGCTCAGGTTTGGTCTCAGGGATTTTGTGATAAGTATCCAGAGACATGAGATGTTTCCTGGTGTTAGTTATATTGAAAAGAGGACTTTCTGCTTTTAACAATCCCTGTACTTTTACAAACATAAACATTTAATAAACTTGAGAAAGCACCTCCCTTCATATAAATTTTTACGTAATCAAGATAAGCGCAAGTGAGCCAAGCAGACCTCACTTTTGTGGTTTTCACTCTTCTTAGTTATTTCTACTGAAACATCCCTGGGTCCTCTCCTGGAGCCTTTGAATTGCCCCACAGCTATGCTCTGAGCTGATCATCGTTTTAACTTACCAAAGCAGTTTCTGAAACTCATCTCCTTAGCAAACCTTTTCCCATCACCCAGTGGGGCAGTAATGATCCTCTCTCATGAGCTGCAGAAATTTGGGAGGCTGTGTTCCTCCTGCTTCGTTCCTTGACATTTGCTCTCAAGACACTTCACTGGCACATTATAAATCTAAGAGTGGGCTTCCCTCGTAGCTCAGTTGATAAAGAATCTGCCTGCAGTGTAGGAGACCTGGGTTCGATCCCTAGGTCAGGAAGATCCCCTGGAGAAGGAAAAGGCAACCAACTAATAAATCTAACAGTGGCCCTCAAACCTGGCAGTGCATCAGAATCATTCTATGTTGATTACTGGGCCCTGTTCCAGATTTATGGAACCAGAGTCTCTGAGACAGGATGCATGGTTTTCATAAATCCACAAGTGCTTCAGGTTTAGAAGTCGATGATGTTTTACTATGTCTATTCTGTTTCCCTGGTGGCTCAAATGGTAAAGAATCTGCCTGCAGTGCAGGAGACCCAGGGTTCGATCTCGGGGTTGGGAACATCCCCTGGAGAAAGGCATGGCAACCCACTCCAGTATTCTTGTCTGGAGAATCCCATGGACAGAGGAGTCTTGTCTGTGGGCTCTCAAAGTCGGACATGACTGAGCAACTAACACTTTCACTTTTTACATTCTGTTTCATGTCCCCTCTGGGTATCTGCATCCGTTTGTGTGCACCGCGTGTGTTTAAGGAGGATAATCAGATGTCAGCAACATCTTGGGGAGTGTTGTTATAATATGAATTCCTTGGTACCACCATGACCAAGCTTGCCAATCTGACCGTGGGATATGCTGCCCGGGAATGTATATTTTAATGTGCTGCCACTCTCCATCCCCCAGTGTGGGGGACAAACTGGAATACCTATAGGGATTGGGCAAGTCATTTCAATGAAGGAAGCAAGCTGGGTGAGATGTGACTAGAAGGAACTTAATGCCCAATATAAAGGGCCAGGTACTACTTTCCTGAGCAATGTGCTGCTATTTTGCCAAAGCAGAAATACATCCAGTATTGCCTATGTTTTGAATTTTTCAGAAGCCAGAAATTCAGAGAAATTTAATTTCTCTCTGGGGTTAGGGAGGGGGGAATTGGATGAAGATGGTTTCAAAAGGTACAAACTTATAAGATAAATAAGCACTAGGGATATAATGCACAGCCTTATTAATATAAATAACCCTGATGTATGTTATATATCAAAGTTGTTAAGAGAGTAAATCCTAAGAGTCATTATTGCAAGGAAAACTTTTTTTTGACTTTGTATCTATATGAGAAGATAGATGTTCCCTAAACTTACTGTCCTAATCATTTCATGATATATGTAAGTCATTATGCTGTACACCTTACACTTATACAGTGTTATATGTCAATTACATCTCCATAAAACTAGAAGAAAAAATAAAACAGTAAACACAGCCATCACAAGCAAGTTGTACCCTTTGCCTTAGAGAGTTCTACACATGTCTCAAAACTCTGGTAACTTGCAATGTCATGCGACACTTGGGGCCTGACCGAGTGACTTCTTATGATGAATTGTAATAGAATTTCAGGGTTAGAAGGCCCTCGTTCATCACCCAGGCCACCATTCAACGACTGAATCCCCACCCCCGGCCACATTTTCCCACCTCAGGATGAAGACACCCTAAACCATCTCTCACTCCAATCCCTGCCTCTCTGTGTGCGCAGATCTGAGTGTTTTTTGGCCACCTCCACTAGGATACCACATACACACCCAATGTAGCACACTTCCAGATGACACTGTCATCATCCAACGCCTTCCCTCCAAATGCTCGTTTCCCTGTGTCCCCCGGTGAGCTCAGTGTGATCTGTCCAGCAACCAAAGCCCGAGACCTGGGTGTTATCTTTACTACTTTGCCCTCCTTCACAACCTCTATATCGGATCATTTATCACCTCTTACTAATTCTTCCTTCTTAATATCAACCAAATTTGCATCTTCTTTTCATTCCCATTGCCAGTGACTTATTTCAGGCCATCTCTTGTCTGAAGGCCAGTCCTTCCCCTGCCAAGTTGGTTTTAGCCCCACTTTGATTCATTCTGGCCTTAACTCACCAAAACCAGAATGGTCACCCTAAAATGCAAATCTGATGACATTAATACCAGGACAACAATGAGGACTAGTCAGAGTGCAAACAGGGCAACGTCAAATGGCCCTTGCCTGTCTCTCCCTGCTCCATTCTTCGTTGATCCCACGCCTGAACTCTCTTCACAGCCACACAGAATCGCCTTCACTTCTCCAGGCGTGTTACACTGTTCTTTCCTTTGTTCCTTCGCAAATGAGGTTCTCTCTGCCTGAAAACTCATCTCCCAAACCAGTCCCCAAATCTCCATGGCTTGGCTTAGTTTATGCCTACAGGCCCTTAAAATTTTAGCTTAATCACTGTTATAATTGTGGTGATGACAATCATATGATGAATTACCATATATTAAATGCTTACTATGTGCCAGGCACTGTTCTAAGAGCTTTCACAGATTTTATCATTTAATCTTCATGACAAGCTCAAGAGATAGGTCATGTCACTCACTACCAATTTTAAAAGAGAGCACAGACTGGCAGGCTGCAGTCCATAGGGTTGTACAGAGTCTGACATGACTGAACCAACTTAGCACACACCCACAGACATCACCACCTCCATAGCCTCTCGTGAATCCCCAGAATGCTGTGTGCGATGCTTCTGAGAACTTCATATTTTCCCTCTGCATAGCACTCACTAAACTCCACTGCAGTTCCAGCTGACCTGTCCCTCCCAGCAGATTCTAAACCCCTATATATAGAACACACAAAAAAGACAATGCCTTATATAGTTTTCTCAGCATTTAAGACAATGCCTATCATGGGACTTCCCTGGCAGTCCAGTGGTTAAGGCTTTGCTTTCCAACGCAGGAGGTATGAGTTCAATTCCTGGGCTGGGAGCTATGATCCCACATGCCTCGGGGCCCAAAATATCCCAAAACATAAAACAGAATCAATATTGTAACAAATCAATAAAGGCTTTAAAAACTGGTCCACGTCAAAAAAAGAAGTCTTAAAAAAATAAAACAAAGTCTGCCAAATAAATAGTTAGAGAAAAGTTAGTAAATAATGGAATGATTTTTGAGTTGTTCAACATCTGACTGTTCTCCATTGAACAGACAACAGTTTGTTTGAAAACACTCCCTGTTACTGCCATGTCTGTAAGCTGGGAGAAAATCCAACTCATCTATTAGAAAAGCATGGCTGAGGGGCAGGAAATAAGTGTAAACAGAGTAGCAACACACTCTCTGCAAAAGCTATACAGACGGATGGCTAAGCATCTACTTCCACTCTTCCTTCTCTTCTGACTTCAAGTGGGTCCCTAAGTGCCTGACCATGTCTTCTGCTTTCCTTTCTCAGGATCATCACCCATGTTCAGACGCCTCCTTCCTCTTGGCCCCTCCTTCCGCCAGGTACCCATCCAAGTACCTGTGCATCCATCCATCTAACCAGCCAGATGGCTGACATGGAGGGTCTAGAGACTAGTACAGCTAAGTCCCTCTCCTCAAAGGTATATCTCCTAAACTGCCTGGGCCACAGAAAGGGCTCAATAAACATTTGCTTCTGCCCCTGAACCCTATCTGGGGAAGGGATCATCAGTGTGAACCTGCAAGCTGCCACTTTTTCTCAACAAACTCTCTGTCCCTTTTTCATTGTGAAAACAACATTGCAACTGTCTCATGACCAGTCATCCTGACTTTACAAAGGAAAATCATGTTCTAGTTTTACAAGTTGAGGCCCAACTAACCTTTCTGCCCCAGCTGACAGCTGAACTTAGACAGAAGAGCATAATTTATTAAAAATAAAATTCATGTATTGGAAGTGATTTTGGACACTTGCATGAAGGATCATGGGGACCAGCACTGAAAAAAAGGAATCTGGCAGAAAAAAAAGGGGGATTGAAAACCACAGGTGGATGGGATGTGTGTGTCACCCTTCTAGGTATTATAGAATTCCAAGCCACAACTGTGTCTCATGGTCCATGCATGTATTGAGGGAAATGCCGATGCAAAGAGCAAGTCCCAGTATAAACTAAGACCATCTGTGAACACAGGAAGTCATCCCAGTGCTCAAAACAGCTGAACAGGTTCTCCTACAAAGTCAAAGCCATTACTATTCCCAACAGGAAGAGTCAAGCACACGTTTATAATAAAAAGCACAGAATCTTAGTTAGAAACTTCTAGTTCCTTTATCAAGTTTGCCAAATATCTACAAATTCCATCATCTTGCCATCCTCAAAGAAAAGTTATACATTTTAACATGAAATGTAGGCTATGCCTAATTTTTAAACTGCTCAAAACTCTAGTAAAATTAATTTCCCTACACAGCACTACTAAAAGAGGGAACACGTATTTATTAAACAGAACAAAACCGGTTATCATTTTCAGTATCAGAACTGAATATTTCCTTTAATAATAAAACTTATGCATAAGAACATTTCAGTGAAATATAAAACAAACATTTTTCTCCCCTTATTTCCAACAATCTTTTCTAATGCCCATAGGGAGAAGGAGATGGAAAACAAAGAAAAACCTGCTAATCTGTAATCTGTAACTAAAGATCCAGAAAGATGTTAGTTCTCATTTCACTCAAGGGAAGGTGAAATGCAAAAATAAACACATCAGGTTATTCATTAGTAGTCAAGTCAGGAGGTAAACACATCTCTCAAATTAAGGTATCTTAGTGTGAATAATGAAGGAAGTGCTCTAAAATGCCAAATCTGGAAAAGATACCACCTAGAAATAAGTGACAGTAACTCACAGTGATACTAAAAATAAGAATCAAGTTGCAATATCTGTACTTAGCAACATCAATGCACAATGTGGATCTTCTTTATAATGTACTTTTTGCATAAATTGTGGAATGTGTTTTGAGAACAAAAAGTGTCCAGGTCACTGAGGCCATTTGTTCTTAGAGCACCTTGGTTGGGGGAGATCCAAGTGTGTATAAAGCTAAGTATTAATAAAAGCCTATGGCTAGCTAGGACTCTTGCTGCCTGTCTTTCTATCTGCAGAAGCTTTTAGCACATTTATCAGAAGCCATACAATGCAAACCCTTTTGATATTAGGTCTCTGTGTGTAGCTTTCAAGATCATTCTTTGTTCCATTCTTCCTGTATTGTCAAACGGCACCCAATAGGTGGTCTAGAGTGAATTTCAAACATGTGCTATTAATACGCCCAAAACTGTTGCTGCAAAGGTGAAAAAAACAAAAAAAAACACATTAATTGAATACTGGCTTGTTCTTACTCATAATGACACAAATGTGTGCTCTATGTCCTCAAGCAATAGGAAATAATTTGTAAAACCATGAACTCCATAGGTGAATATGCCTACAGGTTTTAAAATATGTATTATTTATAGTTACTAAACAATTCTCCAACAAAAACTACATACAGTTAAGTGTAAGTCACAATTCAAAAAAATAATGTTGTGATCCTTTTTTTTTTTAATTTACTCTAGTTTTCGGACTGGTATACTAATGATTATTAGCAACAGTATTATATCTGTAGATACTCCATGTTTTGAAACGTCTTTCTAATGCTTTTTAGAATAGTTTTCTTATAAATATTTTTTGGGAAAGTCACTATTATTCCCACTCTATAGATGTCATATGGAAATGATGTCCCTACCTCAATGACTGTCACAGGTTCATCAGATAACGCACACTAACATGTACAGTATTTGACATTACTGAGTGCTCAAAACATTAACTATTATTAATATGCAAAAGTATTGATAGTTATATTAAGGTTATGAGAGTCTATTTTAAGCAGGCAAGTTTAGTTTGGGTCTTTCTCTGAAATTTGACAATTCTTGCCCAAAATGAAGATACCACTGTTTATATATGCTGAACCATCTGCCTGGAATGCTTTTCCCTTCCTCACTCACAATTCCTAACTGCTCTCCTGGGCTAATTCTCACTCTTCAGATCTCAGCATAGACAGTACTTCCTCCAGGGACATGCTGTCCTTAACCTTGCCTGCATCTGTGTCACACTGCATACACTGGGGTCTCCCTCTACATGCTCCAGTGTACATCACCACTGTCTGCCTCCATGTTTGCACCCTATGAGACTCAGCTTCATGAACGTAGGGATCGTGGTCTAGACACTCCATTCTCGGTGGTTAGCACAATGCTGGAACACAGTAGGTGCTCAATAAATATCTGTGGTATGCAGACACCTGGGATGTGAAACCAGCCTGGCTGGCATTTCAAGAACAGGTGTTCATAAAGTGTAAGTGACTAGGGCCTAGAGATAAAGCAGAACCCAGGCATGGGGCCAGTGGAGGATGAGGCTGGTGGGGTGGGGAGCACTGAGGAGGGGTGCTAAAGGAGATTAGGTTCCATTAGGTCACTTCCAGTGACAGCAGTAGGGCCATGTCCAGACTGACCCTGGATATCTAGAGAGCCATTGTGCAGCACCAGGAACCAGTGCCTGGGCTTCCTCCCATGGTCCCTGTCCGAGAGATTTCTAACCCTGGGCATCAGCAACAAAATGCAGGTCAGGGGCCCCGTGGGCTGGAATGAGAGAGCCCGGTCTGACCCACAAACCCCAAGAGACTTACCAGACAGTTGGGGTGTGCTGTGCACGCCTGGCCCAACACAGAATTGCAGTGCTGAGGAAGAAACTTGGAGACTTTGGCTACAGATGTTGGGAAACGCACTGAAGTGTTCTGATTTGTCACGGCAGCTGCGTCATACGAAGGGACCACTTTAGAATAGTATCTGACTGCATGGAAAGAATTAAGAGACAGAGCTGTGCTGGGGATTCGGGTTTTATACACATCACCGATAGTGTTCTCTGACGCAGAGCTGGAATGACCTTTAATAAAAAAGAGTATTCATCAGTATATGCAAACTGGTAACTCTGAACTACTGTATCTGAAATAAATCACCCTCTATTTCATTTCCCCATGGTACAAACTTAAGATACTGCTACACGCAAATGCTGATGAAAAAACAAAGTGAACTTTTTGGTAGTGACATTTAGTGTAATATAAACACTATAAATTAGTGTTCACTTGTCATTTAAAGACAGAGATTTTAGAGACATATCAGCTCTCTCTTCCTGTGTATGCGTGTGTATGTCTTTCATCATAAAAAGTGACCATTTCTATGAAGCAAGGAAGAATGTTGGAAAGAAAAACTCCATTCAGCCACAAATAGTTTGGTCACTGATCTTTCCATCAGTGAGTGGGTTATACTGTTATATCGCTCTATTCTATACAGTAACTAGAAGGCAGAAAAAAATGTTTAATATATAGTGAATTTAACAATGTAGTCCCTATGCTGTGAATATTTATTTTCTTCTGGACACTAACAGAAATGAAAGTAAAGGAATATAATTTTATATCGACTTTAAATACAAATGGAGCTGGAATATTTGTGAAAAAAATCATTTCAGCAAAAGTGTACATAAATTTATGGAAAAGGACAAGTAAAAGCTACTTAATGAAGTCTAAATGCTGACTAAGATCAGCACTTCTGGTTTACATGTCAGATTTATCAAAGAAAGCAGGGGATCATAGGTGGCCATTTCACTTCTCTAACCTTCAATTTACTGGCCTAAGTGGTGAAAGTGCAATTTGAAAGACTTAACTGATTCCAACTGTTCCATTTGTCTTTCAAAAACCATTTTGCAACATGCATGGCCAGCTATACATGTGCTCACATCCAGCCCAAGGAAAAGTCCAAAATATAGAAGAATCCATATACAGGGATGTATTTTCTGAAATGTTATGTATAGAGTCACTTTCCCCACAAACCTGGAAACACTAAATGTAGCAAGAAAACTAGTCTCTAAATCGTTGGATAAACTACTAAAACCATTAAACTGGTGATAAAGGCTGCATAATACAAAATCCAAGCGTACAGGACACAGTGTTAAGTAAAAACGTCAGAGAAAAAATTGGAGGTCCGACATGATGACTACTATGTTGTTGTTCAGCTGCCCCATCGTGTCCAACTCTTTGCGACCCCATGGACTGCAGCAGGCCAGGCCTCCCTGTCCCTCAGCGTCTCCCGGAGTTTGCCCAAGTTCATGTCCACTGCATCAGTGATGCCATCTAGCCATCTCAGCCTCTGACGCTCTCTTCTCCTTCTGCCTTTGATCTTTCCCAGCATCAGGAACTTTGCCAATAAGACAGGTGTTTGCACCAGATGACCAAAATACTGGAGCTTCAGCTTCAGCATCAGTCCTTCCAATGAGTATTCAGGGTTGATTTCCCTTAAGACTGACTGGTTTGATCTCTTTGCTGTCCAGGGGACTTTCAGGAATCTTCTCCAGTATCACAGTTCAAAGGCATCAATTCTTTGGCATGTTGCCTTCTTACAGTCCAGCTCTCACAATCATACATGACCACTGGGAAGACCAACACTATGGAAGATTACTACTACAGNCTCTTTGCTGTCCAGGGGACTTTCAGGAATCTTCTCCAGTATCACAGTTCAAAGGCATCAATTCTTTGGCATGTTGCCTTCTTACAGTCCAGCTCTCACAATCATACATGACCACTGGGAAGACCAACACTATGGAAGATTACTACTACAGTATTACTATCAAAACAAACAAACAAACACTATATATATATATATACACACACACACACAAAGACTTGAAAGAAATACATTAAAAAATGACGTTATTATCTTAGCTGGGTTCTGTTGTTCAATCGCAAGTCATGTCCAACTCTTTGCAACCCCATGGACTGCAGTACACCAGGCTCCCCTGTCCTTCACTGTCTCCCGGAGTTTGGTCAAACTCATGTCCGTTGAGTTGGTGATGCTATCTGACCATCTCGTCTTCTGTCACCTCCTTCTCTTCCTGCTGTCAATCATTCCCAGTATCAGGGTCTTTTCCAAAGAGTTGGCTCCTCACATCAGGTGGTCAAAATATTGGAGCTTCAGCATTAGTCCTTACAATGAATATTCTGGGTTGATTTCCTTTGGGATTGACTGGTTTGATCTCCTTGCAGTCCAAGGGACTCTCGAGAATCTTCTCTAGCACCACAATTTGAAGGCATCAATTCTTCGGTTCTCAGCCTTCTTTATGGTCTCACTCTCACATTTGTACATGACTACTACTAGTGGGTTTTTAGTAAAGGACTAATACTGCTTTCAAATGGAAAAATGTACTAAATAAAATCAGAATAAGGGGTTTGGTTCAATGGCCTTCAAGGTCTCCTCCAGCCTGAATCTGACATAAGCCTATGGTCCTAGTGGACTTGTTTCTTCTTGGACAAGTCACTTTAGGTGATACAAAACCAAGAGATCCGGGGGGACAGAAAGGCCTAAACGCACTACCATGAGGAGAGTGTTTCAGAGATTCTGCAGGATATGAAGAGTGAAAATGCAGAAGTACTGTCTGTATAAGAAGTAACATTGACAGGCATGTGCCTGTGGCCTGGCCCCTCTCTGATCTAATCTGGGCTGATTTAATCATTCTTTGTGACATTCAGCCAGAGTTACTCTAAGCAGTTTAACTATGGCTCATGGCTACTTTTTCCTTCTCTCCTTCCCTCCCTACTATGTCAGGAAAAAAAGTCTAAAAGAACTAATAAACACCCTGAGGCTGATACATGAGCAAGGAGGGCTGTGTCCTATTTTGGGCCCCTTTCTCCTTTGACTTTTGACATCAATCCCAGTAACCCCATTTGTTCATGTGGTCTCCATTATGTCCCCACAATATGCACACAACCTCAATGACAGTGTCACATCTTTGCGATCACTACTAGTATTCGCTGAAAACTCAGATGACAGCTAGCATTTTAAACCAATGAAACTTTTTAAAATTAAGGCTTGCATATGACTTTTTTAGACAGATGCTATTATGTACTTAACAGACTATGGTATGGTGTAAACATAATTTTTATATGCACTGAGAAATCAAACAACATGTGACTCTATTGCGAAGCTCATTTTATTGCAGTGGCCTGGAAGAGAACTCACAATATATCTGCGGTCTGCCTATACACTCTTAGCACTGAATTAACATGAACACTTCCCTCGCTTTAGATTCTACTCACATAATACACACAGTCACCAGTGTGCTCGTCATCTGTGAGCAAGATGAACTTNGGTATTTTTCAAGTCAGTGTTTTTACTTCTTTCAGATAAATACCTGAACTTGGATATGCTGGATTATACAGTAGTCTTTTTTTTTTGTTTTTTGAGCAACCTCCATCCTCTTTTTCATAGCAACTGCAACAACTGATATCCCCACCAACAGTGTACAAGAATTCCCTTTTCTCCACAGTCTCACTGCTGCTGCTGCTGACAAGTCGCTTCAGTTGCATCCGACTCTGTGCAACGCCGGAGACGGAAGCCCACCAGGCTCCCCTGTCCCTGGGATTCTCCAGGCAAAAACACTGGAGTGGGTTACCATTTCCTTTGTCCAGTTCATGAAAGTGAAAAATGAAAGTGAAGTGGCTCAGTCGTGTCCGACTCCTAGCGACCCCATGGACTGCAGCCTACCAGGCTCCTCCGTCCATCTCTTGTCTTTTTGATGCAACCCATTCTAATAGGCATGAGGTGGTATCTCATTATGGTTTTGATTTGTATTTCCATGATTATTAGTGATGTTGAGTATCATTTCATGTATCTGTTAGCCATTTGTTTGTTCATCTTTGGGGAAAAAAGGCTATTTGGTTTCTCTGCTTATTTCTAAACTGGATCTTTTTTTTTTTTGCTATTGACTTTTATGAGTTCTCTACATATTTTAGATATTAATCCCTTATGAGATATGTGATCTGCCAATATTTTATTCTATTCTGTAGGTTGCCTTTTCATTTTGTCAACGGTTTTGCTGTGCAGAAGCTCTTTAGTTTGATGTAGTTCCCACTTGTTTGATTTTTGCCTTTGTACCTTTGCTTTTGATATCAAATTTCTAAAAAAAACTATTAGGACCAGGGGCTCAAGGAGCTTATTGCCTGCATTTTCTCCAAAGTGTTTTGTGATTTGATATCTTACATTAAAATAGTTAATCCATTGTGAAGTGACTTTTGTATGTGGTATAAAATATTTGTCTAGTCTCATTCTTTGGAAAATGGTTGTCTAGTTTTCCCAATACCATTTTTTGATGGTATTGGGAAAAGACTATTCTTTCTCAATTGTATATTCTTAGCTTCTTTGATGTGAATTGGCCATACACGCATGAGTTTATTTCTGAGTTTCTATTCTGTTCCATAAAACTATGCATCTGTTTTTATGCCCATACCATACTGTTTTTGTTACCATAAGTTTTTGATATAATTGAAATCAAGAATCATGATGCCTCTGATTTTGTTCTTTCTTCTCAAGATTGCTTTGGGTATTCAGAGTCTTCTATGCTTCCATACAACTTTTAGATTTATTTTTTTTTACTTCTTTAAAAAATACCATTGGAATTCTNTGTGTGTGTGTGTGTGTGAAGTTGCCCCAGTCACGTCCAACCCTTTGCGACCCTGTGAACTGTAGCCCACCAGGCTCCTCTGTCCATGGAATTCTCCAGGCAAGAATACTGGAGAGGGTTGCCATGTCCTTTTCCAGGGGATCTTCCCAACTGACAGATCAAACCCATATCTCTTACATCTCCTGCATTGGCAGGTGGGTTCTTTACCACTAGCACCACCTGGGAAGCCTGTCTTATGCTGTATGTAAGCCATAATTATGCTGTACATCTTAAATTTATATGGTACTTACTATATGTCAGTTACATCTCAATAAAACTGGGAAGGAAAAAAAGGTCTTTAAGAGGTAATTAGGTTTAAATAAAGACATCAGGATGGGGCCCTATCCATAAGAAGAGAGACACAGGGGATTCATGGACACAGAGAAAAGATCATGGGAGGACACAATGAGAAGGCAGCCACCTGCAAGCCAAGGAGAGAGGCCAAGGAGAGAGGCCTCAGGAGAGGGGCCAAGGAGAGAGGCCTCAGGAGAGAGGCTTCAGAAGAGAGGCCTNCTGGTGATGACAGTCAATTTTCAGCCCACCCTCTGGGAAAACACTATTCAAATGCCTGTGGCCAGCTGTGTCCTTCCAGCGGATAGCACCAGAGGACCCAGGGTGCAATCTTCCAGCTACGGCTCATCCCATGGTTATGGCAGTGGCTGCACAGGAGCCCTGGCTGGGCAGGACATGTACCGAAGCCCACATATACTGCAGCCGCAGAACAGCGGGCAGCTCACCTCTCACAGCTTCATCCAAGGCGTCCTCGGAGGTAGGAGCAGAGTACACATTCAAGCGCTCATTAGTCAGGACTCTGATGCCTGACGCAGGTGAGTGAGTGCTTCTCAGCACACTGTTTTCCCTTAGAAGACAAAAAACATTCCTTAGCCATTTCAACATGAACTCAACATGAACACTGTTGAGTTGAACTGCTCTTCTGTCATTCAAGTTCTAAAAGGCACAGAGATAAACTCTGTATTAAATATTAGAACAAAGCATAGACTAGGACTCAGGATGGTTATTTAGGACATGAAGGAAAGGTTTACTTTTCCTTGTTAAGAGTTCTTCTTGGTTTACATATTCTAATCAGTTTAAATAAGGAAGCATTCATTTGGCACACCACCTTTTACACTAGAAACTTCTTTAAGGACTCCTAACTGAAGAAAGTGAGGCTGGATTGCCCTGGTCACAGAGGAATGCTAGAATCCATTATGCCAAGAATACATGGTCAGTCACCACAGGCACTACATGTGAAGTCTGGTTTAAAGAAACAACAAAAGAAGTTAAGAGTCAAGTCATGAAGGGATCCCAGGCCTGAGACTATCATATATTTTATCCACTATAATTCAATGATGCACATCAGCAATGGGAAAAGTTCCCTGATTCTTAGTAGATGCCTGAGTTCTCAGTATGGGTGGGTTCAGTGCCTGTGTTATTTCTAGCATTAATATCAGAGAAAAATAACAAGGAGACTTTGGATTCACAAGATTCAGACTGTCATACCTTTGTGCCATGATCATGCCTGGGACGGATAGCTGGATGGGCATTTGTTGTTTCTTACAAAACCTCCTATTGCTCTGAAGTACTTCTGTAATCTAAGAAACAGACAGACAGAGACCTACTTTATCAATAGATAGCTATAGATGCTTTTCAAAATATACAAACAGATATACATTTCCAATTATAAAAGAGAAAGGAAGGAAACTGCAGCATTAAAGCATTGTCTATGAGAATAAAATTCAAGGGCTTGAGAGTTGCATACCTGGACCATGATGGCTGGAGGGATTTTCTCCCGGACAAACTTCACGTAATCAACTGTGGCCTCGAGGATGGAAGCCGCATCACTCTTTCTCCCCTTCATATACGGCAGCAGGGTGCGCAGCTGCTCACAGCAATACTTGATTCGTTCTCTGAGCAGAGAAGTGTGACAAGGAAGGAATAATTAGTCTACTTTCTTCCTGTCACAAGGACAGTCTTCCTCCTGGGTCTGTTTATAAAGGAACCAGCCTCTCCCTTTCTGGTGTCCGATTCAGAGGAAGACCATGTCCCCACAAGCCAGCAGCCTCCATGGCCCCTGGAATCCCAGCTTCCTGGGGTACCGGCTCACATGCTGCCAAGTACAGTGTCTGTGCTGAAGGCAACCCAGCTCACTCATCCCTGTGGGTGTGCAGGATGCCCGGACACTGAGGACACCAGAGAATACCCCCTCTGCCTATGGAAACCCACAGGCGACGCAACCCTCAAAAGAGAGAATCACACACCACATAAGTAGATCCTTTTGTGACCACACGAGAGACAACTGGAAGACAGGGTCCATGGGATAGGCCCATCACTCTGATCTGGACCACATTTCCAACAACACACAACTAGCATCTTGAAAAACATGGGTTTTAACTATGTTCTGAAAGGAAAATAGAAAGCCTGCTTCCTTTACACAAGGCGGGCACATGAGCAAAACAAACCGATATGCAAATGAGAAAGACATCCAGGCTCATACCAAAAAGAAACCAACCTAAGTATTTCATAGTTCTGAAGGGAAATACATAGGAAATGTAACACCAAATTGACCAAAGCCTTTGGAACCTTCAGTTATCCATGTTTTCATTTAGTAAACATTCTTAAGCATGTTTTGTGCTGAATACTGACATACTGACATAAATGGGATCAAAGGGTAGCTTTGCCAATTTCTAGCTGGGATCTTAGGCAAGTTACTAAACCTTTCTGAACCTCAGAATGACAAAAATAAATGGATTAAAAAATCCACTTTGACATATAGCCACTGAATAATTCAAATATTCCAGACCAGTGGGTGGTATTTTAATTGGGCTTTAAGCTTTGGGAGTTCCGTGGAAATGTATCAGGGACAATTCTGTAAAAGGGTTGGCAGTGTCAACAATTTGATACATGGATGAAGGGCTTTGAAAGGTCATACACCCTTCCATAGGGTACTTTCACTTATAAGGATCACAAACACAGAATAAACTTTCTGTAGAATGATATCCATTATTGTAGCCTTTCAGTAAAATGACTTCCCTGTGGCTCAGATGGTAAACCGTCTGCCTACAATGCAGGAGACCTANGTGGAAATGTATCAGGGACAATTCTGTAAAAGGGTTGGCAGTGTCAACAATTTGATACATGGATGAAGGGCTTTGAAAGGTCATACACCCTTCCATAGGGTACTTTCACTTATAAGGATCACAAACACAGAATAAACTTTCTGTAGAATGATATCCATTATTGTAGCCTTTCAGTAAAATGACTTCCCTGTGGCTCAGATGGTAAACCGTCTGCCTACAATGCAGGAGACCTAGGTTCAATCCCTGGGTCAGGAAGATCTCCTAGAGAAGGAAATGGCAACCCACTCCAGTATTCTTGCCTGGAAAATCCCATGGATGGAGGAGCCTGGTAGGGCTACACTCCATGGGGTCGCAAAGAGTTGGACACGACTAAGTAACTTCACTTTCCTTTTCAGTAAAATAGGTAAACCAATCTAAAGACACAAAATAAGTGGATGCATAAGTAAGCTAGAGGATATTAGTTCAGCAGAATATTATCTGGACGTGGAAAGGATATAAAGCTTACTGGGAAAAAATAGGGCATTTCTACAGGATATACGTAGAAGATAGAAGAAGCATATAAAATATGATTACAGCTATTAAGGCCAAAAGAGACAATAGTGTCAATTAGTCATTATTTCTAGATAGTTGGACTATAGAACATATTATTTCTTCCTTCTATTTTCTACATTTCCCAAGTATCTGTGGGGCATGTATCACTTTTATAGTGAAAAATCATATTAAACATTTCTTCCATTGGGAAAATGTTCAAACATACAGGGAGACTGAGAGAATTAAAAATTCTTATTCTTTAAAAGCTGAAAGAATTAAGAATTTGTACAGGGAGCACTTAAATACCTATAACCTGGAGTCCACAGTGAACAGTTACTGTCCATGCTTTGTCATATATGAATCATCCCACTGGCCAGACATCAATCCATTTCATTACACTGAATTCAGTACACTAAACCCCTAAACATATTATGAGCTACAGTTAAAATTATTTTATTTTCAGGTAAAAGTTACATAAAATAAAATGCACCAATCTTAAGAGTGCCATTCTATGAGTTTTGATAATGCACAAAGCTATGTGACACAAACCACCTCATTAACATTCGCATGACTCCAGAAAGTTCCTTTTGTCCCTTCTTAGTCAGTCTCATCCCCCGTCAAAGGCAACCGCATTCTGATATTTTTCCCTCTCACATTAATTTTTGCCTCTTTTAACTTCACATGTGTATTTTTATGTAAGGTTTCTCTCACTTACATAATGTTTTTGAGATTTATCCAAAATAATCTGTTATGTCAGTAATTTGTTGCTTTTTATTAATAGCATTCCAAAGTATAAAAATGCCACAATTTATTTATTCAGGCTCTTATTAATCAGCACTTCGACTATTTCCAATTTTTGATCATTAGGAATAAAACTACTAGATCTTCTATACATCTTTTTGTGAATGCACATTTTTCTCTTAGTAAATGTATAGGAATTGAATCAATGGGATATTTTATAAATTTAGAAGAAACTGGCAGAACTTTCCCCCAAATTCTACCATTTTACACTCCTACCATCAGTGTATGAGAATCCCTGTTGTTCTAAATCTATGACAACATTTAACATCGTCAGTTTTAGTTTTAAAATATTGGACTTTCTGAGGTATATATGGTAGTACCTCACGCTTTATAATGTGCATTTCCATGATGACAAATTACATTCAACATTTTTTCCCACTGCTTATTAGGCACTTTATCTTCCTTTGTGAAGTGTCTGTTCAAATACTTTACCTATGCAGGTCTTTTTATTATTGAACTTTAGGAGTTCTCCATATATTCTAGTATCAGTATTTTATCAATATATTTGTTTTGCAAATCTTTTCTCCCTGTCTGTAGTCTGCCTATTTATTTTCTGAGTGGGGTCTTATGAAATCAAAAGTTGTAAATTTTGAGGAGTCCTAATTCTGTTTCTTTTGTGGTTATTGCTTTCTGTGTCATAAGGAACAATCACCTACCCTCAGCTAGTGAAAACATTAACCTTTCTTTTCTTCTAGAACTGTAGCTTTCAGTTCATTACCTATGAGCCACATGAATCTATTTAAATATAAACTCATGAAAAATTATTAAAAATTTGAATTCATTTCCTAAGTTGCAATACTCACATTTCAAATACTCAATAATATGACTTGCAGCTACCTTCCTGGGCAGCAGATACAGGCCATTTCTAACACTGCAGAAAGTTCTACTGAACAGCCCTATTGTAGAAGCTTTACAGCTCTAGCTTTATATAGTAGCCCTGTCTATACTCCATGCTGAATTAATTTTCACATGATATGAATAAGTGGTCAAGTTCCATTGTTTGTTTCATATGGATGTCCAGTTGTTCCAGCAACATTTACAGAAAAGACTTTTGTTCCCCAAGCTGTTTGCTCTGGTGATTTGCTGAAAATCAAAAGACCAAAATATGTGGGTCTAATACTGGGCTCTTGTGTTATATTATCTATCAGTCCATCTTCACTTTAGTAAAATATTTGATAAATGTAGCAGTATACTATGTCTTAAAGCCAGGTAGCTTACACACTCCAATTTTGTTAGATGTTTTCAAGATTGCTTTATTCTAAGGTCTTTTATATTCAGAGCCCTTTCCATACAGTTTTGAATTAGATTGTCAACTTTTTCCAAAAAAAAAACCAAAAAACTACTCAAATAATCTAGATTTGAATTGTGTTTCAGTTTAGTGAGGACTGACGTCTTAATAACATAAATAGTTTCATAATTATATATAATGCATGACTTAGGTTTTTAGTTTATCACAGCAATATCTTGAGTGACCACTGTACAGATATTACATGTCTTTTATGCATTTTTGTTCCTAAATATTTTTGTTAGAAGTCTGTCTGAGCACTATGCTAAGACCTCCTTGAAGGCAACAATTTATTTCTTATCTCAATTCTCCAATCATATTCTGGCACATTACACTCACACCTACTTGCTGAATGGCTAAATAAGTAGAATGAGTAGCATACATTCAGTTGCCAGATAAACTAGTTTCACAGTGACGACATTTTTTTTTGGCCATGCTATCTTTGTTGCTTCCTGCAGGCTTTTCTGTAGTTGCAGCGAGTGCGGGCTACTCTCCAGTTTCTGGTGCCCGGGCTTCTCAGTGCCTGGCTTCTCTTGTTGTGGAGCACGGGCTCTAGGCATGCGGGCTTCAGTAGTTGTGGTGCATGGATTTAGTATCTCCGAAGCGCGTAGAATCTTCCTGGACTAGGATCGAACCCTCGTACCCTGCATTGGCAGGCGGACTGTTTTAACAATGCTATAAAAAACTATGAAATTCATGGAAGTAACTTTTTCCTACAAAGGAATAATGTTAAAAAAAACAGGGGGGAGAGGCTGTATCAAAATTCACCTTCTCAGCTTTTCCTTGTTTGAATGAAGAAGAGAAATCTTTTTTCTTTTCTCAAAATTTGACAATGAAGCCTTTAAATCAAATCCAATGTCGTTTCTTAGAGATTCAGAGCTAGAAACAAGAGAAAAATTGTACCATATATTTAAAAGGAAAATTATGAGGCAACTGTAAACTAATCACCAATACACTAGTCAAAGGATGCTTCTCTAAATCCCTAGCTTTATAACAAAGGTGCAGTAATTGCCAAAGCATTTTACCTTATGTAACTGGTACAGAATATTTTATTTCAAAAGAATTTATTATTAAGATTATCATAAATTCAATCCAAAATTCTAAAAGGTACCGATTAATAACAGATACAAACAGTACTAAAATATTCTAATCTCACTGATTATGAGTATTCCAAATTACATGACTGTATCTAAAGATGCACTGCAGGAAAACAGCACACAGGAGGAGAAGGCCAAGATACACTATTCTAGCTTGATCAGCAACTCGTGCAGTTTCCTTCCATGTAAAAATGCGCCATTTAATGGATACTTTCTGGCTCTACCATTTTTCTAGATTTGATTTTAATTGATTTAAAAAATATATTTCCCTAAGAAACTTACAAATTAATATTATCTTCTTCATTTGAACATAAATAAATGACTTTCAAATGACTTCATTTGAAAATTTACTTTTATTTATACTAGTAGGCTTGTGAGGGAAAACAAAGATACAAGATGAGGAGGGCTCAAAAAGCAGTTTTAAGTAACACAAACCTTCTAAAACCCTTCCCAACCTCAACTCTCAGCAAAAAGTTTAACACAGAAAATTTCTTTGAGGTTAAAATCTTAAGTAAGATAAAGAAAGCTGCTGTTAATTCTGCACTGCTGAAGTAAGTGCATCCCTGGTTTAACCACACTTACTGGTTGCCAAGTCTCCTCCTTGTACAAAATAGTAGATGGTCACATTCTACAAATTCTGTAAGTGACTCAAACTTCTTACTGCCATCACCCAAATCCTCAGCACTTTTGTCCATTCTTTATAGTCAAATGCTCTATTTAAAAATCGCCTTGGAAATCAGCTTCAAGTGAAACAAAGAAATTCACGCATATAGAATTTTTATAAGCATTCAATGCTAGAACGGAAAGGGTTTTAAATGGCCCTCAGTTCAATGGCCTATCCTCTGCAGGTTTGAAGGCTAGTTCTAATATCCCAGAGGGACACAGACAGAGAGACTGTCTTTAAAGGGTCATTTTCAATAAACAGGGTAATAGTTCATGAAAAGACATTGGGGAAAAGCTGAGCAGCAGATGGATAACAGCTCAGGATTCCATTGTTTTAAAAGTCTGAACATCACTGCTTTTATTTAACCCAGTCTCTAGTTGAACATGTCCAGTGGGTAGTCTATCCCTTCTCCAGTGGATCTTCCCAACCCAGGATCTCCTGCATTGCAGGCAGACCCTTTACCAACTGAGCTATCAGGGAAGCCAGATAGGTAAGTTACTACCTGACAATTCAACCCGCTCCCCTGTGGTGGTGGAATGCTTCCTTATATTGAGATGGATACTTCTTTATCATGCACCCTCAGTGCCAGCTCAGGATTCTGAAATACAGAACAAGCTGTATCCTTCTTCCACAAAACAGATACTTTCTTTTGCATTACCCCCAGCACTGGAGCTGCTGTTCCACAATCAACAAGTCCTCCAGAAACATACGTAAACAGTAAAAATTGCTACTAGGAAAAAGTGAAGGAAAAAAAAAAACTAACCAAGCAAATACATCAGTAGAAAAATATCCCAGGTGTTCACTGCAGGACTTCTGCAGAGGCAACTCAGGTTCTTCAGGCTTCACAGAAATTTCATTCTTAACTGCAAATTTAAAAAAGGAACCATTTTAACTATAAAATCACTGTTGGGGATGATGTTAATCACACATGCAAGCTCTACTCAAAAACAGTTGTCATATTTCACTCAATAGAGTTTACAAAGCAGTGCTTTTAAAATAAAAAGTAATTTATAGACTTCAGCCTGTTAAGCATGACTCGGGTGAGAAAGCAAAATTACAATACTACATAAAATTTACTCCACAGCAGCCTCCTTTAACCAGATTTTACTAATTAGTGATAGGTGTGCTTAAAATGCATTCAACTGAGCTTATTATTTACGGGTAAATTTCAGAGGCAGAAAATGCATATGAGTCTTCAATAAAGCATCTGACGGTTGTGTTGTGTTTTGGTTTGGGGGTTATTCTTTTTTTGCTGTCTTGCAGCTGCTCATCCTCAGAGCAGAGATGAGATGACTGGTGAGATGTGGTTATGACCAATAGGAATGTGCTAGACAAGTGGAGATGAGCAGCTGTTCTATTTCCAATGAGAACCAAAATGAGAAGAGATTACCAAAGGACCCTGGTCCAGAAGGGTTACCATTTCTCTCCCAGGAAGAACTCTGACACTTGCAGTGGCTGGGAGCCATTAGAATGTTACAAAACAGACTCACTCATCTTCCCTCCATAATGAAGAAAATTAAAAAAAAATGAGAGGTGTACTGAATCTTGTATCATCTGGAGTATGAGCTTATCCATCACAATCCCCAAAGTGTCTTCCAGGTCCATTTGAAGAAAAATACCTTAATTAAATAGATTCCTGCTTGTAACCCAGGCTTTGAAAAACCATAAATAGTCACTGATGAACAATGATTTCAGTAGAATTTAATTTCAGAAATTGGAGTCTGCCCTTTTACAAGCCATATTAAAACTAATTTAATCTTAAGTGTTCAGATGCTGGCAATACACATAATACAGTATAGATAAAGAATTTAGAAATGTAAGGTCTCACTGAAGCACTGACACCAATTATCTGTATATAAAAACCTAAAAAAAACAAAATCAAAAAACAAAAAAGAAAGTAACACAATAAAAATCTAAAACAGAAAGGATAACCACTCTATTAACTTAAGGAAGTAAAATAATTTATATACAAATGTTTACCAAAGCACAAGACTCAAGGTTAATGGCACTGGCTTTTACATAATCATACAATGACAAAGCATGAATAAGTCCATTTAAATGACTAAGGACTAAGTCCATTTAAATGACCAAGGAATGATTTAGCAGCTACTAAAACAAACAACAAACAAACAAAAAATACCCTGTGCTTAACTACAACATTGCATTTGTCCTTATGCAACACTTTAAACCTTTGAAGACAAACTTTCTCCACAGGTAGAGAACATGTGTTTCCCTTTATTTTATTCACACTTGTTTTCTTTAGTTCTGTTCAGTTTAGTTCAGTGGTATCTGACTCTTTGCAAGCCCATGGACTGCAGCACGCCAGGCTTCCCTGTCCATTACCAACTCCCAGACCTTGCTCAAACTCATGTCCATTGAGTCAGTGATGCCATCCAACCATTTTCATCCTCTGTCATTCCCTTCTCCTCCTGCCTTCAATCTTTCTCAGCATCTTTTCTAGTGAGTCAGTTCTTCACATCAGGTGGCCAAAGTACTGTAGCTTCAGCTTCAGCATCAGTCCTTCCAATGAATACTCAGGACTGATTCCCTTTAGGATTGACTAGTTAGATCTCCTTGTAGTCCAAGGGACTCTCAAGAGTCTTCTCCAGCACCACCATTTAAAACCATCAGTTCTTTGGCGCTGAGCCTTTTTTATGGTCCAACTCTCACATCCATACATGACTACTGGAAAAACCATAGCTTTGACCAGATGGACCTTTGTTGGCAAAGTAATGTCTCTGCTTTTCAATATGTTATCTAGGGTTGGTCATAGCTTTACTTCCAAGAAGCAAGTGTCTTAATTTCATAGCTGCAGTCACCATCTGCAGTGGTTTTGGAGCCCCCCAAAATAAAGTCTCTGTTTCCACTGCTTCCCCATCTATCTGCCATAAAGTGATGGCACCGAATGCCATGGTCTTCGGTTTCTGAATGTTGAATTTTAAGCCAACTTTTTCACTCTTCTCTTTCACTTTCATCAAGAGGCTCTTAATTCTTCTTTGCTTTCTGCCATAAGGGTGGTGTCACCTGCATATCTGAGGTTATTCTCCCAGCAATCTTGATTCCAGCTTGTGCTTCATCTTGCATGATATACTCTGCATAGAAGTTAAATGAGCAGGGTAACAATATACAGCCTTGATGTACTCCTTTCCCAATTTGGAACCAGTCTGTTGTTCTATGTCCGGTTCTAACTGTTGCCTCTTGACCTGCTTACAGGTTTTTCAGGAGGCAGGTAAGGTGTTCTGGTATTCCCATCTCTTTCAGAATTTTCCACAGTTTGTTGTGATCCACACAGTCAAAGGTTTTTGCTTAGTCGATGAAGCAGAAGTAGACGTTTTTCTGGAATTGTCTTGCCTTTTCTATGATCCAACAGATGCTGGCAATTTGATCTCTGGTTCCTCTGCCTTTTCTAAATCCAGCTTGAACATCTGGAATTTCTTGGTTCACATACTATTGAAGCCTCACTTGGGGAATTTTGAGCATTACTTTGCTAGCATCTGAGATGAGGGCAATTGTGTGGTAGTTTGAATATTCTTTGGCAGTGCCCTTCTTTGGGACTGGAATGAAAACTGACCTTTTCCTATCCTGTAGCCACTGCTGAGTTTTCCAAATCTGCTGTCATATTGAGTGCAGCACTTTCACAGCATCATCTTTTAGGATCTGATATAGCTCAGCTGGAATTTTATCACCTCCACTAGCTTTGTTCTTAGTGATGCTTCCTAAGGCCCACTTGACTTTGCATTCCAAGATGTCTGGCTCTAGGTGAGCGATCACACCATTGTGGTTATCTGGGTCATGAAGGTCTTTTTTGTATAGTTTTCAGCATTTCTTCTTAATATCTTCTGCTTCTGTTAAGTCCACACCATTTCTCTCCTTTACTGTGCCTATCTTTGCATGAAATGTTCCCTTGGTATCTCTAATTTTCTTGAAGAGATCTCTAATTTTCTTGAAGAGATCTGATTCTATTGTTTTCCTCTATTTCTTTGCATTGATCACTTAGTAAGGCTTTCTTATCTCTCCTTGCTATTCTTTGGAACTCTGCATTCAGATCGGTGTATCTTTCCTTTTCTCCTTTGTCTTTCACTTCTCTTCTTTTTTCAGCTTTTTGTAAGGCCTCCTCAGACAACCATTTTGCCTTTTTGCATTTCTTTTTCTAGGGATGATCTTGATCACTGCCTCCTGTACAATGTTATCAACCTCCATCCGTAGTTCTTCCGGCACTCTGTTTATCAGATCTAATCCCTTGAATCTATTTGTCACTTCACTGTATAATCGTTTGGGTCATACCTGAATGGTCTAGTAGTTTTCCCTACTTTCTACAATTTAAGTCTGAACTTTGCAGTAAGAGTTCATGATCTGAGCCACAGTCAGCTCCTGGTCTTGTTTCTGCTGACTGTATAGAGCTTCTCCATCTTCAGCTGCAAAGGATATAATCAATCTGATTTTGGTGTTGCCCATCTGTGATGCCCATGTGTAGTGTTGTCTCTTGTGTGTTGTTTTCTTCAGACTATGATAAACAAGGATTATATGTCCTTATACTATAGAGAATGCAGTTAATCTTCAACATATAAAAGGCATCAATAGAAAACCAAATGTATAAAAACAGTTCTCATAGAATTACAATTTTTCAAACCTTTGGAAACTTGTTTTCCACTCACCAGTATGTGAGAAATATGTTTTCCAGTATTTCAACACAACACTCATTTTTTCCATTGTTAGTGGTTCGGTTAAAGCAATATCAGCTCCGTGCCCTGAAACACAACCTAAGAATCTTTGTATTAAATACTGACCTTATGATTTCTACTTGGAGGAAAAACAAATAATATACCCAACAGGCACATACCTTTAAAATTCTCAGGGATTATAAAAACCAACAGCAAATGTGTATTTTTTTCCTCACCAAATCTGAAAGAGAAAAAAGATTAAAATGAAGCAAAATCAACATTAAAAAACTTGGGATTCATACATTTAGCTTATTAGGAAGTAACTACACTAGATTTTCTTTATTTCATTAGAATTTAAAATGGTGATGTTAATATGGAAATTTACTGACAGCAGCATCTTAAATCAGCGAGGGAAAAGACTGCTGTTGTTCAGTTGCAAAGTCATGTCTGACTCTTTGCTACCCCATGGGCTGTAGCTCGCCAAGTTCCTCTGTCCATGGGATTCCAGGCAAGAATACTGGAGTGGGTTGCCATTTTCTTCTCCAAGGGATCCCTCTGACCCAGGGATCAAACCCAAGTTTCCTGCATCTCCTGTACTGCAGATGGATTCTTACCCCTCAGCCACCAGGGAAGTCCTAGTGATAAGAAGGTTTTTTTTTTTTTTCAATTTACGAGAGAAGATGTTGCATTTTGATTTCATGCAATTGTATGAAGAGGGTTCTGCAGTATGCGGCTAAGGTGGGCAGTACAGTTACAGATTATTTGAAAAATACAAGGGAAGGGGATATTCTGAAACTCATACTTGCTCTGTTTAAAGTTTTATATATAATAGATGCTTTAGCTTCTCTGTTTCCTTTTAATGGGCAAGGAAATCCAAATTCTGAGTCATTAGTCAAAACTGGCTTCTCTGAGCAGGAGTTCACTCTGTTAATAGTCTTTTCACAGTTCATTTCTATAGCAACCACTAATGCCAGGCTGTTTAAAACTGGGCAAGGGGTAAGTGAGAGAGAGGTGAATTTTAAAAAACAAACCTTTAACTTTAGAATAATTTTCCATTTACAGAAAAAAAATATGAAAACAGTAGATTTTCCATATACCCCAAACCCAATTTCCCATACTGCAAACACTTTACATTAGTTTAGCAAATTTCTTACAATTAATGAGCCAACATCGATACATTATTATTAATTTAAGCTCATTCTTTATTCCAATTTCCTTAGTTTTTCCTAATGTACTTATTTTTCCTATGCCAGGATCCTATCCAGGATCCTACACTACATTTAGTGATCAGGCTACTTAGGCTACTCTGCACTGTGACATTTTTGCTGACTTTTATTTTTGATGATCTGGATAGTTTTGGGAATACGGCTCGTATATTTGAAAATACTACTCATGTATTAGGTAGAATGTAAGATGGAGCACTTTTATTCTCACTTAAAAAAAAAAAAAGCCAAAACCTTATCCAGATTCTTGATCTAACTACAAGTTTACAAGAAATTAAAAAAAAAAAAAAAGAGGAATATTTTTTAAGATGCTATGGGGATGAAATCAGAATGTGGGAAATTTATAAGACAAATGGCCCCTTTATAAAACACATAGAAGATAAAAAGAAAAAATCAAAAAGAAAGGAAAATTGAATCTTCATTTGTATAAAACTCACAGTTTAAAAAAGAAATCTTAAGATAAACAAGAGAAATTTGAACACCAACTGAATTTTTGACAATACTAAGGAACTGTTATTAATTTTTTAGTTGTGATTATTGGTATTGCTTTTTAAAGGTCCCTTATCTTAGACAGGTACGTATTCAAGTTCTTATGGATAAAAGGAAATGATGTCTTAGATTTGCTTTAAAATTATCACCTTGCCTTTAAAATAACCTACCAATGAGCAGGGATGGGAGGCTGGAGAAGGAGGTATAGGAGAGGGTAGGTATGAAACAAGATTGGCTGTATATTGATAACTATTAATATTATGGGCACTTGGAAGTTCATTGTACTATTCTTTCTAATACACTTGAAGATTTCCAACATGATTATTTTTTAAATTGTGGCATTATTGTTAACTATACTTAGGAATTCAGTAAGGTGGAATTCTGATAGTTTGGTAGATACTGAGCATTGACATTAGCTAAAAGAAAATGATTTCCCCCAGAGAAAAATACCGTGAACTTGACTTTAAAGAGAACAGCTAAAACTGTTGAAGACAAACTATTCTTAAATATGTAAAGCATCATTTATTAGTATATGGTCATATATATGGTTATTATTTATTCCTTAAAACAAGACCTGGAAGAACCCCCACTGAATAATATTTGTTCATCTTATATCTGCATTTGAAAGTAAACATACTCTATTCTACTTTCCAAATTACATTACACACAGTATATAGATCTGAGCCATACATACTGAGAATCTACTGTGTGCCAGATTCTGTGCTGGCTCTGGAGGATACCATGAACAGACAGAAAGACCAGTCTCTGTCCTCGTGGAGTCAACACTTTTTGGAGAGGACAGACACTGAGCAAATGCCTATAGTTGAGTAATTCAGTGGCAACTCTGTGCCCAGTGCTGCAAAGGAAAGCCGTGGGGTCTGAGGAGAGCACCGCCTGGGCACCAACCTGCTCTGCAGCTTCAGGCAGAGGTACTCCAGCTGGCTAGGAGGAACCACATGAAAGGCAGGGGGAGGGTAGGAAGCAGACAAGCAGCAAAGTGCATTCTGGAAAGGGAACAGCAGATGTACAGGCCTGGGAGTGCAACGAGCAAGTGAATTCCAGAAAGTAAAAGAAGTCCAGGATGGCTCTAGTACAGAGCTTCTGAAGGACAAACACTTAAGACAAGACTAGACAGGGAGGCAGGGCTGGAGTCTGATTATAGCAGGCCTTTTAGGCCAAGTTAAAGATGCAGTATTTCATTAAAATGAGCAAAAAATAAAATAAGATGGACAATGGAAACTGTTAAGCTTGGGAGTAACATGATTAACTTTGCATTTTTGGGAGACCACTCTGCCTACAATGGGGTGAACTGACAGAATGTGGCACAGAATACATCTGAGAGACCACAGTGTAAGCTATCCAGGCAAGAGTTGATAGAGAAAAAATTATTGAGACATACTAAGAATTTTCTTTAAATGATTCAGAATATTTACTAAGGCAATTATGTCAAACAAGTAGGATATTGCTAAAATGTGACAATCACGCTACTGAGATCTATTCAGGGTTGATTCTTTGCTATGAATTCTAAAAGAGAATGTGGGCTGAAAGAGAAGAGAGGAAAGAAAGGAAAGAAGAGAGGAAACCTAATATGGTTTCTATGAGGAAATGAAAAGCTCAGGAAGTTGTTCTACTGTCAAAACAAGTGTGAGAGGGAGGGTAGACCACAGACTGTCGTGACACTAAGAAAGGCACATTAGCACATGGTGTGCTGTGGATGGTGGGGAGCAGTGTGGACAGCAGGGGCACTGTGTGGACGGCGGGGAGCGGTGTGGACAGTGGGGATAAGGAGGAGAGAGTAAGTTTTTCATATCTATTTTGTAAGTGATGAAAAAGTGTAGAGTATACCAGGGGTATGGATAACAGGATGAGGTGGGAGGCATAAATGGACTGAACAGAAAGAAACTTAGTGGATAGTTTAGTCCAACTTTTGAAATAAAAAATACTTTCCAGATTAATGAAAAAATACATCATGGTAAGTTAAAATAGTCTAGATTTAGAGAAGTTTTAAAGAACAGATTCTCTCGTGTTAGAAATAATCCTGTTTCTACTTTTCAATTGATTTTACTGACTAGAAAACAGGTCAGACTTAGATATATGGATTTTTATACCCCGATGAATTTCAAGCTTTACAAACGGAGTTGGAATTCCTGGATTTGTCAAGAGAACAGAATCAATTACCAACCCAAACACTTCCCCTGCCAGTGGAGCCCTAATTGTACAGGAACTCCAGCAATCAATAGAGTTCCCAGAATCCAACACTCACAGATAAGCTTCTCAATCACATTCTGTACAAATCAATAAGCTGAAAGAGTTTCTAGTATCCAGGGTCACCAAAAAAGGTCCTCTTTCCACTAAATCAATGTTTCTTAATGCAAAACTAAGCAACACCAAAATACAACAAAAATCTCCTTCCTCCACCTCAACTGATACCACTTTTTTCACTTACCAAAGCCAAACTGCAGGTTCTGAGATCTTATGAACACTTTCTCAGTTGAGGTCTCCTGGGATTTTAAAAATCTGCAGCTTGCCGGGGGATAATTTATTTCCCCTTGCTTCACCACATACACTGCTGAAATGACATGATGCTTCCTCCATACACAAGACTGGGTGTTGATGTTCTAGTGTCCATCCCTACACAACCATCTCCAGCAACCTCTGCAATTGGAGGCTGCTATAAGCTCACACTGAAGCAGTGCCCACCCCAGCCTGGTCCCCATCTCTGAGTCCAGTCCCTGGTAGCTGGAGCAAAAAAATAAAAAGATCATACAAAGGTGTTTTGAGCTGAGTTGTTCACTCTGATGATCGAAGAACCTCAGGAAAGCCCAGCTGGCCTCTGAAATCTGTCATCTAATAAGAGAACCAAAAGGTTCTTTTAAGTCCATATGAAGCCAGGGGACATTTTAAAATGCACTTCCTTTATAGCACAAGGATTTCAAAAGACAAAAGCCAGCGTCATTTTTGAGGAGCAGCCTCCCTGAGTACTGTTTCCATTATGCTGCCTGTGGGCCCAGTGCAATCAAATTAACCTGGCATGGTCTAGTTTGGTCTTTGTAACAATATCCATTATTAATTAATTAAAACAACAAGCATTTTCATGAGAAAATTAAGAGTTTTTCTATAAATGTGAAAACTGTGAGTTTACTTGCTACTAATAGGGCTCCTGTGATAAAATGCAATGATTTCTTCCAGTCAATAGTGAAGGCTGGTGTGCTCTGCTCACAGTGTGCTTTTTGTCAGAAGAATTTCTGCTGCAACCCTAAGTCAGGTTCACCAGATGATGTGATGCTAGAAACAATAAACATCTAAAATGTTCCTCAGATCTTATAGAATGTTTTTATTTTTAAAATTTTTATTCCATGACTTTATGTTTATGAATAATGCTTTTAGAAACACTACTTAGATGTTTTGTTGTTACAGTGTTTACTGTCAAAAATTCAGGTCATGCAGACTGGCTAATCATATTTTCTGAGCAGCACTGTCAAGTCAAGATGTCCTGGAATTTGGGAACATAACAGGACAACCTGTGGCTCACAAGACTGGGTTTCCTTAATGAAGTACTAAGTTAACTGATCAGACAACTGGATCTATATGGGAAAAAATGAAACAGAATCAAACTTGATTTGCTGACTGAGCAGATGGAAGCACATTTTGTGTTCCCTCCCCGTCGCTGTACTGCTCTGAGCTCACGAGAATCACAAGAGTTTGAAGGACTCTAAGTTCATGGACTGGAATATCACAATGCCAAACAGGATGCAAGCACAGTGGATGAGTGTGCAACACACTCTGATGTTCTGTCCTGGCCTTTGCAAGATAGTGTCTGGATGTATCTGAATTACCAAGTGTCTGCCTTTTGAATTTGGCTCAGTTTTGAGAACTGACCTGTACCAAGGGTCAAATACTCCTGAAATTCTGGAACCAAGAATATGAATCTTGAGATCATCTTAAAATACTTTACCACTGGGTGGTATCTGAGTTCATCTGGCTCAATAAGAATGTATTCATGAAATGACATCAAGATCAAAAAAAAAATAATTAAAGAGCCTCTTAATGAAAGAGGTGAGTGAAAAAGTTGACTTAAAACTCAACATTCAGAAAACTAAGATTATGGCATCCAGTCCCATCACTTCATGGCAAATAGATGGGGAAACAGTGACAGACTTTATTTTTGGGGGGACTAAAAAATCACTGCAGATGGTAACTGTAGCCATGAAAGTAAAAGATGCTTGCTTCTTGGAAGAAAAGCTATGACCAACCTAGACAGAATATTAAAAAGCAGAGACATTACTTTGCCAACAAAGGTCCATCTAGTCAAAGCTATGGTTTTTCCAGTAGACATGTACAGATATGAGAGTTGGACTATAAAGAAAGCTGAGTGCCAAGGAATTGATGCTTTTGAACTATGGTGTTAGAGAAGACTCGAGAGTCCCTTGGACTGCAAGGAGATCCAACCAGTCCATCCTAAAGGAAAAAGTCCTGAATATTCATTGGAAGGACTGATGCTAAAGCTGAAGCTCTCATACTTTGGCCACCTGATGTGAAGAGCCAACTCATTGGAAAAGACCCTGATGCTGGGAAACATTGAAGGCAGGAGGAGAAGGGGATGACGGAGGATGAGACAGTTGGATGGCATCACTGATTCAACAAACATGAGTTTGAGCAAGCTCCAGGAGTTGGTGATGGGCAGGGAAGACTAGCAGTCCATGGGGTTGCAAAGAGTCGGACATGACTGACTGAACTGAACTCAACTAGGAATGTCAACCTATAATCGAGACGTGCCATCATTCTTGAGGATGTCAGGGTATAAAGTACTATTATTTTTATGAATATTTAAAACTGTTTCATGATTAGTACCATGCCAAAACCACAGTTCTTCTGTAAGAATAAATTTCAAAATCTTTTTAATGAGCTGGCTTGCATTTTATCCTAAAAGAAGTTTAGCTAACAGAGTACATTCATTCTTATTTTCAATAGAAATTGATATGTATTATAGATATACATACTTTTGTGATCATGTGCTCTGACACTGAAAATAAACATGGACCAGTTCTTTACTTACTGGCAGGGCACCTAAGTGCCCAAAGAGAGAAGAGGAAGGTAAATACGTCTATATTTTCCTGAACCTATCCAGATTTTGAGATATAACAGAATAACAACAAAGCTCTAAGGGGAAAAATTCAAAATACAGCATATAAAAGCTAAGCTGAAACCCTTTATTTTGGCTTAGTCATTTTATGTTAGCCCAAAACTTATGAGATAAAGTGTTCTAGGAAAGATAAAGATTTAATGCCTTATAAATGGGGCAAGATGTTCATGAGACTCATTATCCTAAGAAAATTATAGCCTCAAAATATTAACATGGTCCATAAGGGTATAAATAAGTCATAAAGTCATAACAGTTCTGAGGACAAGAAAGGGAATTTCAGAGACATTTCCAGCTGCTGAGGTCAGTATCAGGAAACACAAAGCTTCCATAAAGGCTTTGTCCCTTTTTCAAAGAGGAACACAAAAGTTAGGACTCATGGTCCTTCTGAGGTATGCTCACCCACCCACACCTAGAGCAAAATACGGAATACCTAGTATTAGTCAATACCTAAACTGAATATTGAGAATAACATAATGAGACAAAAAAAAAGAAAAAAAGAGAGAGAAAACCAAATTCAAGTGTACTTAACAAATTATCTATTTTTTTTTCTTTTTCAAAAAAATGATTTTACAGCAAAATAACCAAACTATCATATACACGTCTGTATATATAGTTCCTTTATCTACCTTCTTCTCTCTGCTAACACATCTTAAGCTATGCTATTCAGAGCAGAGAAAGAATCCACAGAAAGAAGGATCACACAGAGGCTCTCTCCTCTGTCCCTGAAGCTTTTAACAACTGTAACTAGACATAAAGCCTGTTCTTCAACATAACTTTAATCTTATCCTGTCCAAAATGTAGCCTCGATCATGCACATACATGAGGTCTTTACCACCTTTGGAGGAGCACGGCTAGACTCTGGCCCCTGGAATGAGGCGGGGTCAGCCATCCAGCTGGTCCACTGCTCTTCCAGGATGATATGTTTAGTTTAGAGTAAGTTTGGCATTTATGGGATCTCAGAGGTGTAAACAGCCAGATCATGACAGACTTTTAGAAGCAAGAATGTGAGGGGAAGAATAAAGAATTCTAGTCTGAGTTGTGTGAATACAAGCCATGTGGTCTCATGAAAGTCACTTCAGCCTCAGGTTTCTAATCTGCTGAGTAGGAAGGACCAAGCCTTGCCCTCATAAAGCTGTTTTAAATTCTTTAAAATGCTATATAAGTGAGATGTTACTATGTACCTTCAATGAGAGGTACCCTATGTTTAGGAGACTTTTTGAAAAGATGTATTAGTAAAATAGGCATATCTTCAGAAAGAAGATTGTACACACTATGTTTTGGAAGTTGTATCCTATTTGAGATAAGTTGACTGGTTTGTTTAGTTCATATTCTGAGTAGAAAGCCAATGAAATTCATAAGACCAAAAGTTTCAAGAAATGCCAGGAGCAGGGTCTGTCTTCTGTCTTGTCTTTAACAAGTAACCAATGGCTCTGGCTTTTTCCCAGTCCCATCTTTCTTTTCTCCTAATGTAATATTCTTGCCCCTTTTCATTCTGGGATTACAGTATTGCTCTGAGCTTTCTTCTTTGGTGTAGAAAGACCTCTCCTATAATGATAAGAAGTCCCTAAACATATATCAATGTTATTTGCAATTACACTTCATCGAGTCTTCTCACAGAAGGGAAACACATTCAATCCCACCTAACCCTATTTAAAAACATCCTAAATGACTCAAAATCGTATGTAATCAGGCAAGGAAGAACCTAGCTCTTCACCTCTAAATTCCAGATCTCCAGAGTGAAGTGGGTCAAACAGAAGAACATCTATGGACCTGCTGGATGAAACAAGAGTAATGGAATCGGTATTGACTTGGACTCAGTGGATACAGAGAGCCTCATGGCTCTTTCACATCAGGACATTCTTGAAAGAGACACCTTCAGCCCACAGCCATCATGACCCAGAGTGGTCATCTGCTTTAGTATCTACTATAACAATTAATGAACTCTGAAAAGATATGCCATGCTAATGACATCATTATTAAGAAGGAGTGCCTATCAAATTAAGGGAAGCATTATATACCAAATAAATTTCTATGACCAATTAATTCTTATACCCTCACCTATTACTTTTTAAGTTAAAATGACAATTCTTATAATAGTATGCCAAACTGGCCATAAAAAGAAAGGCATATATAGAGATTTTGCCCTTGAAAATATCTCTCACCTTAAAAATTGCAAATAGAACTGCCTTATGACCCAGCAATCCCACTGCTGGGCATACACACTGAGGAAACCAGAATTGAAAGAGACACATGTACCCCAATGTTCATTGCAGCACTGTTTATAATAGCCAGGACATGGAAACAACCTAGATGTCCATCAGCAGATGAATGGATAAGCAAGCTGTGGCATATATACACAATGGAGTATTACTCTGCCATTAAAAAGAATACATTTGAATCAGTTCTAATGAGATGGATGAAACTGGAGCCTATTATACAGAGTGAAGTAAGCCAGAAAGAAAAACACCAATACAGTATACTGACACATATATATGGAATTTAGAAAGATAGTAATGATGACCCTGTATGAGAGACACAAAAGGACACAGACATAGAGAACGGACTTTTGGCCTCTGAGGGAGTAGGAGAGGGTGGGATGATTTGGGAGAATGGCATTGAAGCATATATACTATTATGTAAGAAACAAGGCGCCGGTCTATGTTTGATGCAGGATGCAGGATGCTTGGGGCTGGTGTACGGGGATGATCCAGAGAGACGTTGTGAGGTGGGAGGTAGGAGGGGGATTCAGGATTGGGAGCTTGTGTACACCTGTGGTGGATTCATGTCGATGTATGGCAAAGCCAATAGAGTATTGTAAAGTAAAATTAAATAAATAAATTAATTAATTTAAAAAAATTAAAGTAGAATAGTATCATCGTCTAAGGATTTTTATAGAAGCAAGTTTTAATAAAAACTATTCTAAAGATATAGAGTCAAAATTTTACCTAATTAATTTGACCACTTCCAGCTCCTCAGCAGTTGGTGGAGAAGTCAGCTTCAGGAAAACCATGTCAAATGTGCAGTCATCCACAAGTGCTGCTGCCTTCTTCACATCACTAATGGTGATGGTGACTTTTGCTATATTTGAAAATAATTTCTGTACAGTATCAGCCAGGTACTGAACTGTGACATCGCCCACTAATAAGAGGTCTATATTTGCCTGAAAGAGAAGGAAAAAAGCAAACACACAATGTCTAGGCATAGAAAACAAGTCACTATGTATGAGAAAATAAATAAAGGTTACAAACAGCCAATGACTGACTATTCAGCTGGAATGAATGGCCAACTATAAGCATACATCAAGGGCAGGAGCTATTCATCTCATGTCGTTAGGACTAAGTCACTTCGGTCATGTCTGACTCTGTGCGACCCCATAGACAGCAGCCCACCAAGCTCCTCTGTCCCTGGGATTCTCCAGGCAAGAATACTGGAGTGGGTTGCCATTTCCTTAACCTAGATTTGAAAGTCATGCTATTTTTAAAAGTTCTGCTTGCAAATACCATTCTAATGTGGTTGTCCTACAAGTCTCTTTCTCATCCTATTAACAACAGATAAGATTCTTTTAGTCCAGTTCTCCAATTGACCACCCTGCTGGAAAACCTGTTTATTAATAAGAGAACCAAGCTGGTGCCTTTCCCACATGATTTATATGTGTGTGTGTGTGTGTGTGTGTGCATGCATATATATATATATATATACACACACACACACACACACATATATATATACATGTATATATGTACAAAATGTGCTTTTATTTAACAGAGTGATTACAATGTACAAGTTTCATATTTGAGAAAGAACTCGCCACAAAATTTTTACTTGAAGATGTTGAATGTCCTGGATGAAAGCATTTATTAGGTGCTTAGCAATTTTAAAGTTTGTTTCTCTCTTACTACTACTTTCTTGCTTTATACAAGTTTATATGCTTAGTACATCTAAATAAAAGGTATTAGCAGAAAACAAAATGTTTTTAGATAGCAAATTAATACTTGATCAAAGGCTCCAGAAAGATAGTTTAGCAAACAGCATGGCCTTTGCAGTGTTGCTGTTGAGAAAATATGATTTTTTTTTCATTTAAAACAGTTTAATTGGAATGTATCATTGATTTTGATGAAACACACATTTCAAAGAAAAGAGAAAGATTTAAATCCCCCAATTCAAACCAAATCCTTTCTTTGAATGAATATACATGCTATTCAAATTCCAAGATTAGGAATAAAAAATGTTCTTTATTTTCATTTGGGGATATTTTCAAGCACATTTAGTTAGAAAAAAATAGAATTTCCATCTTCACCTTTCATTTCTGTGCTTTATTCTATACAGACATTAAACACAACCCAGTTAAAATGTCAAAGAACAGCATTAATGAATAAGCTAAACTTCTCTTAATAGTTTCAAATGCCATATATATGTATTATATAAGTATGTATGTATGTATGTATGTAAATTTTGGGGGACTTCATTCTGATGCATTGATCTATTTGCCTATTCCTGGTTAATAGCACACTAACTGCTAGCTCTTTAGGTTTTATATTTGCTAGAGCATATGGTTCCCTCTTTACTATTTTTCTATTTGCTCTTTAGATATTTTCTCACAATGTTTCTTCCTACAGAATTTTATCATCAGCTCGTCAAGTTCCATAAGGAGTCCTGTTAAAATTTTGATTAAGGTTGGAATTTATTTTTAAGATTAATTAGGGACTATCACTATGGTATTACATCTCCCTGTTTAGGAAGTATGACTCAGAGAAATCCGGTCTTATGTTGTTCACTTTTCTTGTTATTGCTCAGTGGCTAAGTCATGTCTGAGTCTGCAACCCCACGGACTGCAGCACGCCAAGATTTCCTGTCCTTCACTATCTCTCAGTTTGCTCAGACTCATGTTCATTGAGTCGGTGATGCCGTCTAAACATCTCATCTTCTAGGACAGTCTTCTCCTGGATTCAGTCTCTCCCTGCATCAGGGTCTTTTCCAATGAGTCGGCTCATCACATCAGGTGGTCAAAATATTGGAGCTTCAGTTTTCTAGTTACCTTCACATAGATTTTTCAAGTGTCTTCACACATTGATTCCTAGATTTTTCAAGATTTCAGAATCAACGTGAAAGAGACATATTTTCTCACTATACTTCCTGACTGATTATAGCTGACGGAGAGAAGCACTATCAACTTCTACATAAGGAATTTGCTTCAAGTACTTTAAGGTACTCTCCATTTAGTTCCAATACTTTTTAGCTGATTCTTCGATTTCCTTGATAGGTTATCAGATAGTTTTTAGAAATGACATCTTTATCCCCGTCTCCAGAATTTATGTCTTTTACTTATTGATCTTAAAGCATGGCTAGGACATTCAAAGGGCTTTCCAGGTGGCAGTGGTAAAGAACCTGCTTGCCAATGCAGGAGACATAAAAGGTGCGGGTTTGATCCCTGGGTTGTGAAGATCCCTTGGAGGGCACGGCAACCCACTCCTGTATTCTTGCCTGGAGAATCCCATGGACAGAGGAGCAAAGACAGCTACAGTCCATAGGACTGCAAAGAGTTGGATACAACTGAAGTGACTTAACACATACACAGGACATTCAAAACAACAGTAAATAGCAGGAGTCAGCTGAGCATGCTTGTCTTGTTCCTGACTTTCTGTAACGGGAAGATTTCAAATGTTTTTACCACTACTGAAGGTCAATACCCTTTACCAAGTTAAATAGTTCTCTATTTGGAGGCTAAGAATTTTAAATCAGAAATGGGTATTAAAATTTAGCAACAGCTTTTTCAGTATCAATATGATTGTATTTTTTTTTCCTGTCATCAATTAGTGAATTACATTAATAGATTTCCTAATGTCAAGTCATCATTGAGTTACTGGGATAAACCTATGCTTAATGCAAACAGATTATTTTATTTTAGATTTTTGCATCTATGTTCATAAGTAAAACTGGATATAATTTTGTTTTATGGTACTGACTTATCTGGCTTGGGTATCAAGGTTATGCCAGACTTGAAGAAATAGAAAGCTTTAAAACTATTCCATGGTCTTGAATATTTTATAAAAGAAGAAACTATCAGCTTAAAGTTTGGGTAAAACTTGTCTGTGAAATCTCGGCTTGAAGTCACTTTATAAAGTTAAGTTTTAGACTGCATTTCTTGTTCCTTACTGTTACAAGTAAAATAAGTGTTATTTTAAACACCTATATAATGAAGTTATTGTCAAGTGGTTAGTGGTTTTTTTATTTTTTTAATTTTGGGGGCTATTGACTCATTTCTTGTTTCAGTGCATTGTCATCAGTGGATGTACTCAACATGACTTCTTTTTAGAACTGGTTGGTATTTTCTCTGTGACTTAATATACAATGCTTAATGTTACATAGATGCTTGAAAAAAACTGCATATTTCCGTTGGGCATATAATCTTTACATAGCTTTCAGATTAAACTTGTTCATTCCTGTCCCACTTACTTTTAGGTCTACTTGATTTTTCAGTTTATGAAGCAGATGTATAAATTGTCTCTCTCTAAATATGGTTTGTCAATTCATCGATTTCTCTAACTACAGACTCTGTCTATAACTATGGACTCTGTGTATAACTATGGATTAGGTACATAAAGGTTCCTAATAATTTCATATATTCATACAAATATGTAACTGTAATAGTTCATATATACTATATAGTGATCTATGTTTATTCAGTATGTATTAAATATAAATATCACATATTGCTAACTATATTGAGAATAAACTATATATAAAATAAATCTATTTTTTAATGCTTTTCATCTGAAATTTTATTTTTTTCTGATATTCAGCAGTTAGTTTTTTGCACCCCTTTATTTTGAGGCTTTTCTTATCATTTGGATTTTGTATGAATTTTGCAAGTAACATATATTTGAATTTTTGCTTTTTCCATCAGATTTCAGTTTTTTATATATAATTACTAAGTTTTTAATAAGTAATTACATTAATGGCACTAGTTAATGAGCACTAATTAAGGTAATCAATATAATGTAATTAATTAACATTAATTATGAAACATTTATAACTTAACATGAAATGGTCTTATTCCTTTCATTTGTTATATCAGGTTTTCCATTCACTATAATTTTGTTTCTCTTTTCCCAAGCTTTCTGTTAGGCTGAGCAAATTTTCCTTTTCCCTCCTGTTGCTCCTACAATGTTAAGAGTTAAAACTCCTTATTTATGTTCTTTGGTCGCATTGGGGCTCACAATTCAATGCTAGTTTTCTAATCAAAATACTCCAACAAGTTAGAATCTCTTTATCTCTGAACTCTGAAGATACTGGGTCATTGCCTTCTTGAATCCAGAGTTGCTGATGAAAAGAAAAGGCTGCCTTGTTTTTCTTTTAGTGCTTTCCTCTCACGCTGTGGACTCTAATTGTTTTCTAGGATGTGTCTGGGTATGGGCCTTACTCAGCTCACTTGGCACTTAATGGATCTTCAGCTCTAGAAAGTTCCTTCTATTATTTCTTTGGTCATTTCCTCCTGTTGTCTCTGTCCTTAGGAACAGTCTGTTAGATGCTGGGCATCCTAAATTGATCCTTCATGTCTCAACTTCTGAGAGACTTAAGTTTATTGTTCATATTATTAGCTCAAGCTTTAGTCCTAAAGATTTTTACAATTTAATTTGAATTGCTCATTTCTAATATTTTTTCCTTTGATAATTGATCATAGTCTGAAATTTTTAGGATATGATATCCCCTCTAAAGATACAAATTAGAAATTTTAAAAGTTTTTCCTACGACCTTTATCACCTATACCTGGAACAGCTGTCTGCCATTCCTGGTTATCCAAACATAAATATGAACCAAGGACTCAGCTGAAACAGTGTGAAGAGTTTTCCTGAAGGTGGGTGGTCTGCTTCCCCAGTTACTATTTCTTTTAAAAGAATCACCGACTGTGGGTTTGACATGAGTGGGAGGGATGGTGGAAGAAAAGCTGGACTGGGACTGGCTATTTGTCTAAATAAAGGCAGGCTTTATTCTAAAAACCAAGCACTTTGTTTTTTTTTTTCCCCTCTCCGGGGTAGAGAGAAGTGGCTTTCCTTCCATTCTTGTCAGCTGTAGACATCATCTGGAAACTACCAATACCAGGAGCCCATGACTCAGATAGAGTTCATTTTCTTTAGAAAAAGCAGTGCCTGGGTTTGGCTCTTGGCTTGTAAGCCCCATGCTCTGGCTGTAGTAGGAATGAAGGGGGAGACTCCTGAGTAAAGAACTCCAGGGCCCCATTGGGCCCAGGGTTCTGCAGACGGCTAATCCTTTACCAGGGAAGTGCCCTTGGGCCCATTTCATGTTCCTTTCTGCAAACATTCTGCCTGGACTGTCACTAGAATTGTTTTACCTGCGCATTATTTCTCTTCTCCATGTCTTTTAAGCTGTGAGGTTTTTTTCTACTTCTGTTTTGGTGGCAATTTGATTCCATCTGCTTTCTAAATTTCAAGCTTTCCTGCAGATTTTTTTTAAAATGTTCAGATCTTCTTCAAATCAAGATCCCATTAAGGACTAAGCACTGCATTTGGTTGCTATTAATATATATGTAATTATTTATTATTAATATATAATATAATCTAATATGTCTGAGCCACAGTCAGCTCCCAGTCTTGTTTTTGCTGACTTATATATAGAGCTTCTCCATCTTTGGCTGCAAAGAATATAATCAATCTGATTTTGGTATTGACCATCTGGTGATGTCCATGTGTAGAGTCTTTTCTTGTGTTGTTGGAAGAGGGTGTTTGCTATGACCAGTGAGTTCTCTTGGCAAAACTCTGTTAGCCTTTGCCCTGCTTCATTCTGTACTCTAAGGCCAAATTTGGCCATTACTCCAGGTATTTCTTGACTTCCTACTTTTGCATTCCAGTATCTCACAATGAAAAGGACATCTTTTTTGGGTGTTAGTTCTAGAAGGTCTTGTAGGTCTTCATAGAGCCATCCAACTTCAGCTTATTCAGCATTATTACTGTGATATGGAATGGTTTGCCTTGGAAATGAAAAGAGATCATTCTGCTGTTTTTGAGATTGTATCCAAGTACTGCATTTTGGACTCTTTTGTTGACTATGAGGGCTACTCCATTTCTTCTAAGGGATTCTTGCCCACAGTAGTAGATATAATGCTCATCTGAGTTAAATTCATCCATTCCAGTCCATTTTAGTTTGCGGATTCCTAAAATGTCAACGTTCACTCTTGCCATCTCCTGTTCGACCACTTTCAATTAGCCTTGACTCATGTATCTTACCTGTCCTGGTGGCTTAGATGGTAAAATGTCTGCCTACAATTTGAGAGACCCGGGTTTGATCCCTGGGTAGGGAAGATTCCTGGAGAAGGAAATGGCAACCCACTCCATTATTCTTGCCTGGAAAATCCCATAGACAGAGGAACCTGATAGGCTACAGTCCATGGGGCCGCAAAGAGTCAGACACGACTGAGCGACTCCACTTCACTTTACTTCAGGTACCTTACATTCCAGGTTCCTATGCAATACTGTTCTTTACAGCATCGGACTTTACTTCCATCACCAGTCACATCCACAACTGGGTATTGTTTTTGCTTTGGTTCCATCTCTTCATTCTTTCTGGAGTTCTCCACTGATCTCCAATAGCATATTGGGCACCTACTGACCTGGGGACTTCATTTTTCAGTGTCATATCTTTTTGCCTTTTCATACTGCTCATGGGGTTCTCAAGGCAAGAATACTGAAGTGGTTTGCCATTCCCTTCTCCAGTGGACCACATTTTGTCAGAACTCTCCACCATGACCCATCCGTCTTGGGTGGCCCTACATGGCATGGCTCATAGTTCATTAAGTTAGACAAGGCCATATGATCAGATTGGTTAGTTTTCGGTGATTGTGGTTTTCAGTCTGTCTGTCCTCTGATGGAGAAGGATAAGGGGCTTATGGAAGCTTCTTGATGGGAGAGACTGACTGAGGTGGAAACTGGGTCTTGTTCTGATGAGTGGAGCCACCCACAGTAAATCTTTAATCCAATTTTCAGCTGAAGGGTGGGGCTGTGTTCCCTCCCAGTTATCTGAAGTGAAGTCGCTCAGTTGTTTCTGACTCTTTGCGACCCCATGGACTGTAGCCCACCAAGCTCTATGGGATTTTCCAGGCAAGGATACTGGAGTGGGGTTGCCATTTCCTTCTCCAGGGGATCTTCCCAACCCGGGGATTGAACCTGGGTCTCCTGCGTTATTTGACCTGAGGCCAAACTATGGTGGAGGTAAAAGGTCCCAGGCAGGCAGTGCTATACTCAGTGCCCCCAACCCTGCAGCAGGCCACCACCCTCCCACGCCTCCACCAGAGATTCCTGGACACTCACGGGCAAGCTTGGGTCAAAATTCTCCAAGCCAGACTTTAACAGTACATGGAACTATGAACTTCCAGATGTTCAAGCCAGATTTAGAAAAGCCAGAGGAACCAGAGATCAAATTGCCAACATCCGTTAGATCATCAAAAAAGCAAGAGAATAACAGAAAAACGTATACCTCTGCTTTATTGACTATGCCAAAACTTTTGTGTGGATCACAACAAAATGTGGAAAATTCTTCAAGAGATGAGAATACCAGACCACCTGACTTGCCTCCTGAGAAATCTGCATGCAGGTCAAGAAGCAACAGTTAGAACTGGACATGGAACAACAGACTTGCTCCAAATCAGGAAAGGAGTACGTCAAGGATGCATATTGTCACTCTGTTTATTTAACTTATATGCAGGGTACATCATGAGAAATGCCAGGCTACATGAAGCACAAGCTGGATTCAAGATTGCTGGGAGAAATATCAATAACCTCAGATATGCAGATGACACCACACTTACGGCAGAAAGCAAAGAGCTAAAAAGCCTCTTGATGAAAGTGAAAGAGGAGAGTGAAAAAGTTGACTTAAAATTCAACATTCAGAAAACTAAGATCATGGCATCCAGTCCCATCAATTCATGGCAAATAAATGGGGAAACAGTGACAGACTTTTGAGGCAGGGCGGGGTGACGGGGGCTCCAAAATCACTGCAGATGGTGACTGCAGCCATGAAATTAAAAGATGCTTGCTCCTTGGAAGAAAAGTTATGACCAATCTAGAGAGCTTATTAAAAAGCAGAGACATTACTTTGCCAACAAAGGTCCGTCTCGTCAAAGCTGTGGTTTTTCCAGTAGTCATGTATGGATGTGAGAGTTGAACTATAAAGAAAGCTGAGTGCTGAAGAATTGATGCTTTTAAACTGCGGTGTTGGAGAAGACTCTTGACAGTCCCTTGGACTGCAAGAAGATCCAACCAGTCAGTCCTAAAGGAAATCAGTCCTGAATATTCATTGGAAGGACTGATGCTGAAGGTAAAGCTCCAGTCCTTTGGCCACCTGATACAAAGAACTGACTCCTTGGGAAAGACCCTGATGCTGGGAAAGACTGAAGGCTGGAAGAGAATGGGACAACAGAGGATGAGATGGTTGGATGGCATTACCGACTCGACAGACATGAGTTTGAGCAAGCTCTGGAAGTTGGTAATGGATAGGGAAGACTGGCGTGCTGCAGTTCATGAGGTCACAAAGAGTCAGACACTACTGAGCAACTGAACTGAAATGAACTGAATATATGTCTCCATGGACTTCTAATTTAGAAAACCACCTCTGCTTTTTTTTGTCTTTTCAATATTTACTTGCTAAAGGTATCAGCACACTGTTAAGCAACTCTTGCCAGGTAGACTGGGGAGGCCAGAATGTCGACAGGTGTGCTCAATAGATCATCATGAGCCAATCCCACTCTCCTGCCCCACTCTATTTTAAACAGAATAATAATTCAATATTATTATTTGATATTAGGCCTTTTAGAGCCTAATATCAACTCATGCCACCAGCTTCATGCCTCCTACATTCTAAGAAGACAGCATAACACTCAAGTGAATTCAGAAATCTGGAATTTCTACAGTAGAGAGTATCAGGACCCTTTTAGAGTGTTTCCTTTTAATTTTGTAAACATTCTTCATTTCCATTAATACTTGGAGGAAGTGGGACTCTAAGCCACCATGATGCTTTTGAGTGAAGAGTGTTTGGGAATCTCCACTGGGGTACAGGGTTTCTTTTATACTATTACAATCTCTTGTGAACCAAATGCCAAGCAGTGAAACAATCATTAACAAGGGGCCCTAAAATGAGTAACTAGATTTTTGTTTCTCAATTAACCAGGTTAACTGAAGCAACCTATGAATGTCCAAAAGTAACGTGCCTGCTACAGATGGGGTGACCATTTAATTTACCTTCCAAACGGAGACTCATGAGAACAAAGCGGGTGCTATTAATTACATACTAAAAAACATGTATCAGCTAGGATGTCCTGGGCTATGAACCACTTGCAAACCTTTCTAGTAGTAAAGTTTCTTTTTTCCTTTAAGACCTCCTGCCACTTTTATTGCATCTGCTTAAATATACTTGATGTCTAAGTACGCTCACCATTGGTATTTACTGAGTCCCTACTCCAGGGCAGATGCTGTGCTGGGAATTCAAGGTGAACAGACAGACTAGCTGTCTTACATCCTAGGAATCTTTTTTTTTTCTTTTCGCTATTAAGAAAGAATGGCTTTCAATCCTTGCAACACAGAGAAAATAGTGGAAGACCAGTTCTACTAAAGCTGTTACTGATCCTTTAAAAAGAAAAATTAGAGTTTAACTGCTTTACAATGTTGTGTTAGTTTCTACTGTACAACAATGTGAGTCAGCTGTATGTACAAATTTATCCCCTGCCTCTTGGAACTCCCTCCCACCCCCCCATCCCACCCCCATGGAGCACTGAGCTCAGCTCCCTGTGCTGTACAGCAGCTTCCCACTAGCTATCTATTTCACATATGACAGTGTAAACAAGTCAATGCTACTCTTTCAATTCATTCCATGTTCTACTTCCCCCAATGTGTCCACTAATCGGTTCTCTGTGTTTGCATCTCTATTCCAGTCCTGCAAATAGGTTCATCAGTACCATTTCCCTAGATTTCATATATATGTGTTAATGTACAACATATTTTTTTAACATCTTGACAGTTTGCAGCAAAGGTTTTCAGGGTAGGTATAACAGCATCCATTGCCTTGTTCAGTCACTAACTAGCATTTCTGAGTAATATGCCTATGCAGTCCTCATCTGTCGGGGAGGGTAATAATACTTAAATCACAGGACTGTTGTTAAGGAGAAATGTTTGTACAATGCCCTACAGGTGGTAGTACTGCCCTATGATCCGAAGTAACACCAAATTTGAGCACATGGAACTCATCAAATCAAGGAGATGGGAAGGGGAGAGTAGAATTAGAAGGAAAATGTGTCCACATCAGGCAGTGAAAATAGCCCTAAACCAAACTTCTGTCTTCATTACTTGAGCCACAGGTAATGCAAGTTAAGTTTTGAACAATGTGCATCAGTTACTAACGTGAACCCTTTCCTGGCTAGCTCTAATGCTTCTCACCACAATATTCTGCTCAAAGGCTCAGTTCTAAGTTCTCTAGAATTCCTCAGCTAGTCTTGTGGAGAAAAGTCAAGAGTGAGCTTTGATGGGCAGAACCCAGGTACTGGGGCAAAACTGAGGAGAGGTGGAAAGAGATTCTGAAAGAGATGAGAAAGCAAAGTACCCCTCATGGGCCCTTCTGCAACTTGTAACAGGACACAGAGGGGCAGGAAATAAAGCCGTTCTGAGAACTGATTCGCTCTCCTGCCAAAAGCTTCTGTCTCTGCCCCACAAAATCAGCACAACAGGAACGTTCCTAAATCAGATCAGAATACTGCCCCACTGTCCCCAAGTAACTCAAATTATCTGAAGAGCTTCTAATCAACTTAAATTTGAATATTTATACAGTTAAAAATATCTTGTTGATGGTGTAATATGAGCACAGGTGATGAGAAGAATCCACTGATAAGAATAAAAGGAAAATGAATAAAACGTTCTAGTATATTCAGCTCTGGAAAACTGCCTTTAGTACCTCTAAGATTCAACCTGAACTGATGCTGGGCTTCATTCGGTGGAATTTTTTTTTCCTATCTGAATTGTTTACTGCACTCCTTTAACAAAAGCAATACATATTCATTGAGGGAGGTTGGAAAATTCAAAGCGGTCCGAAGAGAAAATAAAAAGCATTTAATTCCAGCACTCAGGGATAAACACCTTGGTAGCTGTAGCTACCTTAAGTGTGGGCAGTTTTTTACAATTCCACACCATCATCACCCACGCACTTCAACCACTCTGATTACTGAGATCAGGGTAACAGGCAGGGCACGCCAATCTCTGCCATTTTTAAAACACTGGATTTCCATTTGCAATCTGTGGCAGGCTAAACCTTTAATTAGTAACAGCAGGTGCTGAAGTGCTTAAAGCAAATGGCTCCTGCATTTTAGTGAGCTGTTATTTATGTCACTCTTATCACCGCGGAGCAGCACTGACAATCAGCAGCAGCTGGGCGGGCTGGTGCCCTGACTGGGGCGCTTGCTAGCCACCAGTTTCCCCAGGATTCAGGGTTTTAAGCAGCTCTAGCTGGAGAAATTGGAGAAGGCAATGGCACCCCACTCCAGTACTCTTGCCTGGAAAATCCCATGGACGGAAGAGCCTGCTAGGCTGCAGTCCATGGGGTCGCTAAGAGTTGGGCACAACTGAGCGACTTCACTTTCACTTTCATGCTTTGGAGAAGGAAATGGCAACCCACTCCAGTGTTCTTGCCAGGAGAATCCCAGGGACAGAGGAGCCTACTGGGCTGTCGTCTATGGGGTCGCACAGTCAGACATGACTGAATCGACCTAGCAGCAGCAGCAACTGGAGAAATGAGCAAACTGCTCAAAGGGTGCAGTTGGGGCTTCGGGGTCTCTTAAGGGTGGAAAGCCACAATTATCTATGTACTAACTACTTGGGCATCAGATATTTTATTCAGAATTCCATTGTGTGCAGCTCTGCCGAATCACACACCCCCAAAATACTGTTTTTCCTGAATTTAAATTTCTCTCTCTCTTTAGTCGCTAAGTCGTATCCGACTCTTTGCAACCCCATGGACTGTAGCCTGCCAGACAAGAATACTGGAATGGGTTGCCATTTCCTTCTCCAAGGTATCTTCCCGACCCAAGAATCGAACGCCGGTCTTCTGCATTGCAGGCAGATTCTTTACCGGTTAGACTACAAGGGAAGCCCGATAGGTGCTTCCATTTTGAAAGAATTACAAAAACCTCTTAAACATGGTCCACTTCCAAGTGGTAGTAATTCGGTTCAGATGGCTTGTTCTCAAGGAATGAAGAGACTGGAGTATGCATAACACTCTCAGGGGTACAAAACTCGACACCGCTCAGAAGGTTTCCCTCTCACATTTATCAAGACGTGAAACAGAAGAAAGTAAACGCCAGCTCGCCTTGCTTCCTAGGGTGGGGTGGGGTTTAGCTTATGCTTCCTTCCTGGTGGGCTGCTAATTGCCTTTTATTATTATCGAAAATGAGTCACAAAAATGATTCTGCATTTCTGCCGAGGGGATAGTAAATAAGGTGTGTCCCCCGCCCCACCGGGGCCGGGGTAGGGGCAGATTTGTGAATAGGGTGGGAGGATGTGGGACGAGGGCAGCTGCCTTTTCCCACTAATGGCAACGGTCTCGACAGGTGTCAGCCGGTTTTGGGGGTCAGGGGCGTGCAAGGACACTCCGGACACCCGGCCAGTGAGCAAAGTGAAAGAAAAAAAAAGGCACCCGAGTTGCGCAGCCTAGAGATCTGAAGATAAACTTTCCCGTATTCAAGATGGTGACTAAAAGTCTCCATAGTGAAAGTGAAAGTGAAGTCGCTCAGTCGTGTCCGACTCTTTGCGACCCCATGGACTGTAGCCTACCATGCTATTCTGTCCATGGGATTTTCCAGGCAAGAGTACTGGAGGGGGCTGCTATTTCCTTCTCCAGCGGATCTTCCCGACCCAGGGACTGAATCTGGGTCTGCCACATTGTAGGCAGATGCTTTACCATCTGAGCCATCAGGGAAGTAACTGAAACGCGTGGAATCAACTTTTGTATACAGGATTCAGGCGAAAACATAAAAACGGCCTTATCTGGTCACTAGCCCAAGACGTCTCGCCCTCGGGTCACCCCGCCGGTGGTCCGGGGCCCCGAAAATGAGTGTGATGGGCGAGCGTCGAGAGCTCGAGGCGGTGACTCTGTGACGACAACACGGCCCGGTCCCCTTCCCTCCTCGGGCTTCCTCTCCTGAGGTGACCGAGCATGTCCTCGACTTCGAGGTGGGCAGGCGCCCGCCGAGGGCTCCCAGGAGCCGGCCTGGACAGGCTCGCGCCCCGCCAAGGCCCCCGGGGCCGTCCCCGCGATGAGCTGGCCTGCACCCGGCGGGGCTGTACCGCCCGTCGGGGCCCCGCGCTTGCCGGCGCGCCATTATAAACGCAGCTGCCTCCCCTTCCTCCTCCTCCTCAGCCTCTTACCTGCCCTGGGGTTTGGCCGAACTCGGGGCCAGTAATTGAGGCCGCCATGGCCCGTTGCGCACGTGCGAGTCCTGGGGCAGCCTCACCGCGGGAGGAGCTTGGCAGCCAGCCTGCCTCGTCAGCCGCCTGCCCCGCGCCAATGGCTCTGGGCCCCCAGCGGCGGGGCGCCCGCCCCCGGCCCGCCCTTAAAGTGGCCCTGCCGCCCGTCCTGGCTCCAAGTCTCGGCAGGACCAGGTCCGGGTGGGGGAGGACTTCCGGGGAACTGGCGGGGTGGAGATGGGCCGCCCCAAGGTGCCCTGCGGGGCCTCAGAAGACCCTGTCACTAGCAGCAGCCCACCAAAAGTTCCATTCCTCTTGCTCTGGACCTCACACAGCCCAGGGCTGGGGCAAGGACATGTCTAAAAAGTCTTCAGTGTCTTACGGGGATATGATATTTAAGTTTAAATATCAGGAATTAGCAAACTGGATTTTTCTTTTTCCAAAACAAAGGGATGGTGGATCCCTATCCTAGGGATAGTGAAGATTGATTATGGTGCTTTCTTTCCAAACTACTTAGAAACGTCCTGTGAGTCAGAAACAAATATCGTCCTCATTTCTCAAGGGAAAAATCTCCAGGTGGTGGCTGCTATGAAACCTACTTTGTTCAGCTTGCTAGACATTTTACTAAGATCCACTGAATGCCCCGACCCCTGAGGGATACTTCCTCTTGTCTTTACCACTGTTATTGGTTTTTTTCATTGCTAAAAATTGGGGGTTGGGGGAATGTCACTTTGGATTTGGCTAGACCCTTGATCTTACTTAACACATAATACACACGTCCTTGACCTGACCCACCACTTCCCATCTCTGGGCAAGCCTACTGTTTCCTGAGCAGATGGTGGAGGGGTTTTGATTTAGATCATGACAGCAAGCAAAAATATAAAAGTAGTTGCCCATGATTTCCATGCAAAGAAAATGCAGACAAATTTCTGATGGGATCATTCTGCATTATTTTTGGAAGATAATTTTAATAGATACTAAGAAAGCTGTAAATGGACCATAAAGAAAGCTGAGGACCGAAGAATTGATGCTTTTGAACTGTGGTGTTGGAGAAGACTCTTGAGAGCCCCTTGGACCGCAAGGAGATCCAACCAGTCAGTCCTAAAGGAAATCAGTCCTGAATATTCATTGCAAGGACCAATCCTGATGCTGAAACTCCAATACTTTGGGCACCTGATGAGAAGAACTGACTCATTGGAAAGACCCTGATACTGGGAAAGATTGAAGGTAGGAGGAGAAGGGGACGACAGAGGATGAGATGATTGGATGACCTCACTGTCTCAATGGACAAGAGTTTGAGCAAGGTCCAGGAGTTGGTGATGGACAGGGAAGCCTGGTGTGCATGGGGTTGCAAAAAGTTGGACAGCACTCAGTGACTGAACTGAACTGAATTTTGGCTCTATTGTTTTTCCAATTAATCAGGACCTAAGAGTGTTCAGCTAAACATCTGTGAAGCAGTTAGCTTGCCCAATAATAACATAGGTGAATTCATCCCCAGGCATTGAGGTAGGGGTGAATTGAGACAGCATTAAGCACCTTCCCCAGTCTGGTAATCAAGTTTATCATTGACCTAAAGGTCTAGATTAGCAAGTCTGATGTTAATAGTAATGAAACTATTGTGGAAACTGACACAGTCATTGCTTTTTTAAAAAATTTGAGTAGATGATGACAAAATTTATGCAAGAGGAAGCAATCATTTCCTGTGTTGAAGGAAGCAAAAAGGTGATAAAGCTCTTCAGTATCAAGACTATAAGAATCCAGGGTCCATAAGAACCAATTTAGATATTTGAGAAGTTTCCAATCGCCTAAAAGAAAGCAGCTTACTCTGTAAATGACCAGGCATCTATGGAAACGAAATGACACTCCCTGGGGGCAATTTTTGTCTCTCAAGAAACAGTTGTCAACATCTAGAGACATCTTTTTTTTCATTGTCACAACTAGCATATAATGAGCAGACATCAGGAATACTGCTAAACATCATATAGTGCACAGAACAGCCTCCCAGAACAGAGAATTAATTATCTGGCCCCAAATGTCATTAGCACTGAGGTTGAGAGGCTCTACTATAAACCTTCTGAATTATAACACAAAATTTTAAACCATTTAACTTTTTCACCATTAACATTCTTGAATCATACTCATTTTTATTACTAGAGATAAATGGACAGACGAACTCTTCCTGTGGTCCCGTAGAGTAACAATATGCTAGTCATATTCTTGATGGAAAGCTGAATACCAAGAATTATAAAATATACAAAAAATAATGGAATAATTCTATATAGAGAAATATATTTTAAAACATACTCAAAATTAACAATTCAAATTCCTCTTAGAAAATAGTTTTCCAATCATTTAAAATTATTAGCATTCATATGCTATATGCATTACATTATTTCCCCCCAAACTTATATATTTCTCACAATATTCAAATTACAAATAGGTTTGTAAGTAGTACAGTACGTTTTTCCTGTGGNATCCATCAGAAACACTGTTAGGATGAAGGATGGAGTAGAGGGACGATATTCTTTACTAGCAACTGAAGGAAGTCCTGCTGACCACAGAGGACAAAGCTTGTGCATCTGGTATGAAGAGCACTTTTATATCCTTATAGAACACTTTTAGGGTGGGCAGAGGGAAAAAAGAGAGGAAAAGATAGTAGGAAGGTGTGGTAGGCAGAACAATGCACCCCCTTTTCCCAAATGCCCAAGTTCTAATCCTTGGAAGCTGTGAACATGCTACCTTACATGACAAAAGGGACTTTATAGCTGTGATTTAATTAAAGATCTTGCTGATACTTTGATTTTAGCCCAGAGAGGCCAACTTCAGACTTTTCCTGAAATGTAAGATAATAAATTTATGTTGGTTTATTTTAAGCCACCAAGTCGATGCAATTTGTTATGTCAGCAATAGGAAACTAGTATAGAATGTAAGACTGAAATCTCCAGACCCAGAGAACTAAACCTGAGAAGGAAGAAGGGCTGGGGACCTATAAGTGACAGAGATGAACACACCATGGACGGAAAAACCACACTACACACCACCTGCTAATCTGTATTGCAGGCAAATTAAATTCACTAAAAAGCAAATTTACTCTTCACCTCATAAGTTTAGACTGATAAATGCTTTCACACCTTTTGCAGTACCTAGTAGAAACCTTCTTTTTTCCCGGAGTTTTGGGGATTCTCCAGAACTTTTGTATTTTGTTAGAGAGATTTATCAGCTTCATTCAGAAGGACATGCATCTGTTTTACTCCTATTCTATGACTTCCTGGTAGTCAAAGTATCAAAATATTACACACAAAAAAAACTATGATTTTAAAAATTTCCACAGCATATAGTCTACAAAGCACCAATATATATTATTTGCATCCTATAAAAACCATTGCCAAGCTCCTCCCCCAGATTGCCTGTTTCCCAGTGGGCCTTACCACACTCTGACCCAGCTGTTCCCGGAAGAAATAATCCATGTTTCTCTTTTGCAGGCTGTCCAGGTAATGCTGAAAGCGAGTGTATGTGTAAGGGTAGCAGTAAGCAAATTGGTAAATATCTTCTTCTCGGTCAAAACAAAATGCAAAGGACATCACGTAATTCTTCCTATGGTCTGGGCAGCGGTAGTAGTAGACATTTTTGGGAGGCAGTCTTTGCCTGAAAGATACAAAGAAATTTGGGCATATCAGACAGTCATTCAAGCTTCAAACTCTAATCAATGGGAATAAATGTCCAAGAGTAAAACTGGAACACCAAGAATCCTAGGTAGTGGCTAAGAATAACAGTGTATACCAACCTCTGGTCAAAAAGAATATGGGGCGCTTCCCTGGTGGCTCAACAGTAAAAAATTTGCCTGCCAATGCAGGAGACATGGGTTCAGTTTCTGGTCCAGGAAGATCCCACATGGCATGGAGCAGCTAAGCCCATGCACCACAACTATTGACCCTGTGCTCTAGAGCCCAGGAGCCACAACTACTGAAAGCCACAAGTCTAGAGCTTATACTCCACAATTAGAGGAGCCACAGCCATGAGAAGTGGCACACCACAGCTAGAGAATAGCCCCCACCCACCACAACTAGAGAAAAGCCTGGGCAGCAACAGAGACCCAGCACAGCCAAGAATGATTCATTCATTATTTTTAAAAAGACTAGAATCTGGCAGTATTTGGTTCAAATTTCAGCCCTACCCTTTATCAACTGTGTAGACAATTCAAAGTCAAAAGCAAACAAGTTTTACTCATCATTTATTCCTATTTTGAGCACTTGTTAAACACCAGACATTGTGCTAGATTATTGGTGTAAAAAAGCTGAAACTCCAGTACTTTGGCCACCTCATGCGAAGAGTTGACTCACTGGAAAAGACTCTGATGCTGGGAGGGATTGGGGGCAGGAGGAGAAGGGGACGACCGAGGATGAGATGGCTGGATGGCATCACGGACTCGATGGACATGAGTCTGAGTGAACTCCGAGAGATGATGATGAACAGGGAGGCCTGACGTGCTGCAATTCATGGGGTTGCAAAGAGTTGGACACGACTGAGCGACTGAACTGAACTAATTGACAGTACACATGGTCTCCTCAAATGAACTCGTGAAGAACCTATTCTTAAAATATTTGGAAATATTCCATCCAGATATTTTCTAGAAACTATTCTATACTTGGCTTGTTCTCAGAATCAGAGAAATTTAGAATTTGATAGGAACCTAGGGATTGCCTGATTGTCCTGTTTAAAAGATGCTGAGGCCCAAAAATGCTCTCCTAAGTAGGTAGGACTGTAACCACAGAGATTGAAAGCCAGAGACTTAACTGATTTCAATCATTTTTACTAATACTTTTTTATACTTCAGTTCAGTTCAGTCGCTCAGTCGTGTCTGATTCTTTGCGACCCCATGAATTGCAGCACTCCAGGCCTCCCTGTCCAGCACCAACTCCCGGAGTTCACTGAAACTCACATCCATGGAGTCGGTGATGCCATCCAGCCATCTCATCCTCTGTCGTCCCCTTCTCCTCCTGCCCTCAATCTTTCCCAGCATCAGAGTCTTTTCCAATAAGTCATATCTTCGCATGAGGTGGCCAAAGTACTGGAATTTCAGCTTTAACATCATTCCTTCCAAAGAACACCCAGGACTGATCTCCTTCAGAATGGACTGGTTGGATCTCCTTGCAGTCCAAGGGACTCTCAAGAGTCTTCCCCAACACCACAGTTCAAAAGCATCAATTCTTCGGCACTCAGTTTTCTTCACAGTCCCACTCTCACATCCATACATGACTACTGGAAAAATCATAGCCTTGACTAGACGGACCTTTGTTGACAAAGTAATGTCTCTGGTTTTGAATATGCTATCTAGGTTGGTCATAACTTTCCTTCCAAGATGCACTAAATTCACTTTTAAAATACATATACTTTTAAACACTGTGCCTGCAATATTTTGGAATATTGAATCCAAGAGTGTACCATAACTTGACTGTTCCATTATAGAATTGTAAACAAGGTTATTTTTATACTGATAACTAAGGAAGCTGACCTTTGCTTCCACTTTTGCCATTTCCCCCCATCTCCTTTCAGGCAGTTAGTTCATCATAGAATAGCTAGAATAATCTTTTAAAATAAAAGTCAGAGTATTAACTCTTTCTCAAAACCCTTCTGTCAGAAAAAAATTTTAATTGTTTTCCAGTACAAGGCTTTATATCATCTGACTCCATCAACTTTATCTCTTACCATTCCTAGGACCTCTCATAACCTCCTCTTCTTCCTAAAATACCAGGTAAGTGCAAAGCTAGAATATTTTGCTCTTGTCATCCTTCTGCTTGGAATGCTCTTCCCCAGGTTTCTCCGTTTCATGTAGATTTCTGTTATGATGTCATCTCTGTGGATACTCCAATTAGAATCTAACCCCTCCATTTTTCTTTATAAAATTTTTCTAATGTTATACAGCATATATATGTTTTTACTTGTTTTTCTCCCCTCTGGAAGAAGAAATTTGTATCATTCACTATTACCACCTTGGCCTAGAAAAATGCCTGGCTCATAGCAGGCACTAAATATATGAATAAATGAATGAAAGTCATTTCAGTAGTTGACTGGTATACACTGACTTAGACTCCGGTCTTTCTGCCTCCAAGTCTACAACCTGTCCTTTATTTCATAATGCCACTCATTTCATCATGGAAAGAAAAAGACAAGGTTTAGAGGAAAGGAAAAAAATATTGCAGGCACCAAAATGACAAGCTTGGTATCTTAAAGTTGGACTGGTATCAGTTGTGTTGGTGGTGGCACAGGAAATGTGGATAGGTCAGTTTTAATCTCACCCCTTCCTCATTTAAAGTGTGCAAGGCTCCTCTGCTTATCAAATTAACTTCTCATTCCTCAGTGAGGCACTAGGGCACACATTCTCTTATTCTCTTGCCCCTATCTGGCTTTCAAGATTCAGCTTTTAATCAAGTCAACTAGATTAAACTAGATAAAGTGAACAGGATTCCCTGACAGTGTTTCGGGATTCTCCCCAGCATAGGATTCCCACAACCAAACAAAGTAACCTCTTTCTTGAGACTACAGTGCTGAAGAGATGAACCACCTGAAGCCTAGAGAAACCTGGAGCCACCTTCAAAGGACAGAGCAAAGTTGGCCAGCGACCACTGTGAACCAAGTTCATTGATTTAGACACCATGCTGGATATCTCTTCTGACCCTCCCCAGCTGACTCATTTATCCCTTGGTTCTGATTTCAGCCTAAAAACTCTCCCTGTTATCCCTGTGTCAAAGAAGCTAGGACCCTTTCTGTTCCCATGCTGCCTTTGTTTAGCTCACTTGGTTCTCCCAACCTGAAGGCTCATCTCTGACAACTGCATAGTGTAAAGTTTATTAGTACACTTACCCCGGAACATTCTCATTCATCCTGGCTTGGGGGCTCTGCCATGCTACTCTCTGACTCAAACTTCCCTTTGGTGGTTAATTTGGGGAGACAACAGGAAAATTCCCAAGGTATTCCCAACTCTGTCTGACATCTCTGCTTCAACAATTAGAATTCATTGTAAGCAGCATGATAAGAAATTCATTTGTTTTGTTTGGGTGCAAAACAGTTCATTTTGCTTCTTTTCCTAATTTTGCTTAAATTTCAACTGTAATAGTATATGCTTTAAAATAACATTCCTTTAAATAATATGAAAAAAATAATCATTAAGAACAAAGGAAATAATGGTTATCTGCAAAAGAATAACTGCATACGTATAACTGATTCACTTCATTTGCTTACAACAGAAACTAACATAATACTGTAAATCGACTATATTCCAATAAATATCAGTTTTAAAAAGCCTCGGTATTTGCCTAAGCCACTGAAATGCTAGAGGAAAAAAACAAAAAAAAAAAATCTTTATAATACAAAGTAACTTTAAAATAACTTTTAATTTAAATTTTATACTGGTGTTATGTTGTTTAACAATGTGTTAGTTTCAGGTGTACAGCAAAGTGGTCCAGTTATACATATAAAATAACACATTTTGACTTTATTGTGAATAGTTATTCACAGAGATTTCTTTACTACACTTGGTATTCTAGCATGCAGCCTATAGAGGGTGATCAGTAAATATGTTTTCCCCAGTGAATTAGGAACTATTGCCCTTAGGCAGTGATGAAGGTCAAAGAATAGTATCAACTTTTACTGATGCCTTGCAGCGGATAACACCAAGATGTGACAGTTTTCTCATCGTCCATTATACCAGTATACTTTCAACAACAGAGTTTAGTTTTATGGAACGAGTCTTTACTAGGAAATGTGGAGCTAAACCAAAGTGATACTCTAACTGTGGATGAGGGGGGCTGTGTCACTCAAGGTCCAGAGTGAGGCTAGGCCACAGTGATAGTTCTGAGGGCGTCCCTCCAGGTAATCACACAGCAGAATCATTAAAAGCAGCTTCCCTGGAATCACTGATTATGGCTTTATTGCCTGAGGAGATCAGTAGTTACAAAGCCACACAGCCTTCTTTAAGCCACAAAGACTGTGGACTTAAAGTCCTGCGGAATTTCTACATCACAAAATACTAGACAATCTTAAAGAAGTCTCTGGTATTGTGAAGATGGCTGATGAAGTGAAGGAGAAAAAAATGATGTTCACACTTTCCTTGTAAATACTTACATGTATACTAACATGAGTTAAAGTCAACTGGAGAAATTTTTATTTATTATGAAAAATTTCATACATATATGTAATAGATGTACAACATAAAGTATATGAGTGTATATGCACCTACCACCCAACCTAACAGACACTCAATAATTCTGAAGTCTTTGAAGTGCCTCTCCCATTCCTGGTCTCCTTTGTCTTTCAAGATATAAATATTATTTATCCTTTTTTTTTAAACTGCTGAAACCTGAATGGATCGTACTGAGAGAAAAATAAGCCTCTGTGTAAAGCCCCTGAGGTCTAGAGTTGTTTCATAGTCATAGTGCAGATATTGATAACTTGAAATTAAGTGCTGTATTAACAAAATATTAATACTAAAACAACTGGCATGGCATTAACTTAGCAGGTCTGCAGTGAGAGGGAGGGGACCCCTATTATACACAGCAGATTAAGTGCTTTCTAAAGCTGTGGGTGAAGGAAAAGAGGTGGTAAAACTAATAATGATGCATGCCTGATGTTACTGGCTGCCTTTGACCAGGCAGAAGGAAAAAATGAGCTTGGGATATCATCAGCCAGTTTGCAAGGAACAGGGTATAGAGATTGTCTCAAGGAGAGCCCAGAAATTTGGGTGCATGAAAGGGTTGGAAAGGCCAACTACTTTTAGACCTAAAAAACAAGAAATAAGACCTAGAAGGGTTGTGTGCAACAAGAGGCCACCAGGTCAGCCTGTGACAAAGATTAGACTGTGGGTATTAACTTATGCCCAACCACAGATGCAAGGTAGCTGCCATTTGGTAGGTAGAGAGATACAGGCCAACGAAACAAATCTTGCTCTAAAACTGTCATTATTATACATGGAACTGACTACTATTTTAATAGAGCTATATTATCCAGGAAACTATAAACATGGACTAAAAGGCTTTTGACTACCTGAACTAAGAAGCCACTGTCTATGGGAACCCAAGTTTGTTCTAACAGAAAATGAGCTCTAAAAGCTGTGCATCTCCAAAGGGGGGGTCTAACTCCCAAAGCCCACTTCAAATATGAACAAGAAGACTGAAAGCGAAGAATCTTTCAGGGAGTAGAGTTAGAGGCCACTGAGAAAAATAAACAAGGATACTCCTATCAGGAAGCGGAATCACAGCCTGATCCAGGAACCTACCCCATTAATAGGATTCCATAAATGGAATGTTCCATAAATGTTATGGATCAGAGATGGTATGTGGTCTTCTTTTCTGAGTGGAAGTGCTTATGGGTTCCCCTCAGACACAGATTGGTATATTCCATGGTTGTTTGGGTCCAACCTGTATTTGGCACTTGCACAAGGCTTTAAAGAGCCTACCTTGTGGCTCAGCTGGTAAAGAATCTGCCCGCAATGCGGGAGACCTGGGTTCGATCCCTGGGTTGGGAAGATCTGCTGGAGAAGGGAAAGGATACCCACTCTAGTATTCTGGCCTGAAGAATTCCATGGATTGTATAGTCTATGGGGTCGCAAAGTGTCAGACACGACTAAGCAACTTTCACTTAGAGAGCGGTATCCTAGAAACCAATGGATGAAAGAGCAAGAGATTCTGTTTAGTGAAAAAAAGGAAAGAAAATTATTTTGGTCTGTTCAGTGGACTAGAAAATACACTGAGTTAGAATTGCTTTAAAAATACCAACTGAAATTCTAGAATCCTACTCAATGATGGAGGCAGGCCAGGGGCCATCACTATCAATAAAAGGCTGACTTTATCTTAAGTAGTTTCAAAGAAAGATATCATTATCTGCTGAAAACAATATCCAAAGACTTGTAAGCTTTACTAAAAATATTGTTTGATAACTATGTTAGTGAGCACAGGCTGCTTGAACAAGTAAAATCCAAATCTCAAGTAATTTCACATGGTCACTCACTCACAGAAAGATTTACTTTCCGTGTACCCCATAATCAAATGAGAGCTAGCAAGGTAAGAGAAATGTATTTGCAACATGATTTTAGTACTTTTACCACATTAAGATATCAGAATTGTCTCAAATAAAAAAGGTTTCCCCCCTCCTCTTCCCTATCACATACTCATAAAGGTACCTTTGAAATCCATTAGTTCTTTTTTTTTTTCAAGATTTAACCAAAATTGTGATTTTTATATTGGGGAGTAGCAAAAGGATAAAAAGAGAAAAAGAAATTCTTAGGTACTATAATAAGAAAGTCAATCGATAATGTTTTAAAACTTAATCAAGAGAAGAGTTTGCACATATTTTAAAATATGGAAATAAATGTCCCAAAGGTTGAAAATGTAAAATAACTGACCCAAGAATAGGAAGTTGGAAAATGAAGGACACAGGGAAATGATACAAGGAAGTTTTAGAGATTCTGGGATAATAAGTAAGGTGACTGTGATAGTCCTAGTTTATGGGCAGTTTTCCCCCAGCATCCTGTCAAATTTACCAATTTTTCTTGTGAAATCAATTAGCTCCATCTTCATTCTGCAGAGAAGACACTTAAGACAGGAAAGTTATGTAAACTTTCCTAAGTTAAACAGATTGTTAAAACATGCTCGCTTCTAGTGCTCCACAAGGCACTCTCCCTCTTCACCTATTTCTGAATCATCACTTGGAGCCTATCTCATCTTCCTCTGTAGAGCTGGACAGTAAATTTGTGTAACAGAACACGTTTTTGGCACTTTCATAGACTAAAGCCCCATTTTTGTAGTCTATCCTATATTTTCCAATAATTAAAATCATATTTTATGTATGACTTTGCATCACTATGTTAACTTTCTAATGTTAAGTCCTCCCATGATCTGTTTTGCAAACTCCATTGAAATCAAACAAAATGTATGTGTGCCTGTCATATACTAGGTAATAAGCTAACTGGTGACAAATGATGAATAGGAGTGTTCATTATATTAAAGTGTTGGAGATAAAGTACACTGAAGTACGTCAGAATGGAGATATATGAGAAGAAATAATTTTAATATAAGATAGCAAATACTAACCAATGCAGAATATTTAACCATGTGCAAGAAGCACAGTCTGCTTATGCATTTCCCTTTAATTGTGCATTTTTTGGTATGACAAATAAAACTGATACAGTAATTGTCCTTGCATGTTTTCTATGTGCAGGGTTTTTCATTAGACTTGATTACCAGAAGTACAAACATTAAGTCAATATAACATTGTCTTTCAAAAGAATTATATGAATTTATATTCCCAACTGCAGTGTATTAGAACTTCTTAAAGGAAAAGGAAAGTGAAGTCGTTTAGTCATGTCTGACTCTTTGCCACCACCCCACCAAGCTCCTCCGTCCATGGGATTCTCCAGGCAAGAACACTGGAGTGGGTTGCCATTTCCTTCTCCAATGCATGAAAGTGAAAAGTGAAAGTGAAGTCGCTCAGTCGTGTCCAACTCTTAGCGACCCCATGGACTGCAGCCTTCCAGGCTCCTCCGTCCATGGGATTTTCCAGGCAAGAGTACTGGAGTAGGGTGCCATTTCCTTCTCCAATGCATGAAAATGAAAAGTGAAAGTGAAGTCTCTCAGTGGTGTCCGACCGACTCTTAGCGACGCCATGGACTGCAGCCTTCCAGGATCCTCCGTCCATGGGATTTGCCAGGCAATACTGGCAGTCATCAAATTCACCCAACTGCAGAGTCCTTTCTGTAACATCCCTGACAAAGGGACACCTAGCCACTGCATGAACAATTTCAATGATGATAATAAACTCACTGTTGGGTAGCTCTCTGGATAGTAACACGCTCTCTGTAACTGATACAGAAACATGAAATTGCTTTATAAAGTTAAAAGGATGCTCTATAAATTCAAGATTTTTTTCTAATTCATAAATTGGATTAATATGTTAACTTGTTTTAAAAATAGTGTTCTACTGTCAAAACGGTATGATCTTGCATTTAAATACACTTTTATTATTTAAATGTTAGTCACTCAGTTGTGTCCAACTCTTTGCAACCCCATGGACTGTAGCCCTCCAGGCTTCTCTGGCCACAGAATTCTCCAGGCAAGAGTACTGCAAATGGGTAGCCACTCCTTTCTCCAAGGGATCTTCTCAACCTAAAGATTATACTCAGGTGTCTTGCACTGCAAGCAGATCTTTACTGTCTGAGCCATGGGAAGTCCTATATTATATTTTAAAGATACTTTCATATCTCAATCACACAGTGATTTTAATAGCAGCTTTTAGTATTCTGGTATGCTTTGAGCGACTTCACTTTCACTTTTCACTTTCATGCATTAGAGAAGGAAATAGCAACCCACTCCAGAGTTTTTGCCTGGAGAATCCCAGGGACGGGGGAGCCTGGTGGGCTGTTGTCTATGGGGTCACACAGAGTCGGACACGACTGAAGTGACTTAGCAGCAGCAGCATGCTTACTCTCTTTAAATGCCAATATTGCAGTATCTTTGTAGTCACAAGTCTATTATTCTATTTAAAAATTAAAAATCTATATTATTTACACATTGAAATAACTGTATTCAATTACTCAATTTATCCAAGAAATGACGTTATATATGGTCTAGACAGGCCCTCCCTTGGTGCACAAAGCAAAAAGTGTTAAGCTTCTGTTGCAAGACATAAATCTTAGTCCAAAATAATTTCTTGGGCAGTGGATTATGACCATCACAGTACTAAAATTGATATAGGTAACTTCACATTGGAATCTCCAGCTATACATGATAAAACTGACGAAGATGATGAAAACTAGAAAATGTCTTTGAAACAAAACCTATATAGCTCTCTATAAATTAGAGGGGAAAACCTAACCCTAGTCAAATGTCAAAAGATGCTTTGTTAATATTTCTACAAGGTTATCAAACAAGATAGGATTATTCAAAATAAGTCAAGGAAATACTGGGAAGTAGTATATAAGCTTCATTGTCCTTCTGACTAGTGTAGTATCTGAAAGAGCTTCTTCGTTAGAAAATTATGGTAAAAATATACTCTTGATTCAGCAATGGCACTAATGACAATGCATTTTAATGTTTAAGATCATATTTTCTAAGATCAAATAAAATCCTATTAAAATTCATCTGCCAATTTATATTAAAAGGTTAACATATGTTTAATATGTTTTAAAATAATAGTTTTAGGGTATAAATAACACTACATGCAATTCACCCATGTAAAGTGCTTTCAGTATTTTTTTAGTTCATTCATGAAGTTGTACAACTATCACCAGATTAATTTTAGAACATCTGCATCAGCCCCCAAAGAAACCTATACACATTAGCAGTTCTTCTCCATTACTCACCCTCCCCTTCAGCTGATGCTGAAGCCCCATCAGCCTTCAGCAACTATATTAGTCTACTCTCTGTCCATACAGATTTGTCTATTCTGGACATTTCATATAAATGGAATTATATAATATGTGATCTCTCATGACTGGCTTTGTTCACTCAGGATAATGTTTTCAAGGTCCATCCATGTTGTATTTCATTCCTTTTACTGCTGAATACTATTCCATTCTTTGGATATACCAGAATCTGTTTATTCATTCATCACTGATGGATATTTATTATGTAGAATAGTGCTAGAAATACTTGCGTACACATTTGTATGTGCACCTTGGTTTTCATTTCTCTGGGGTGTATCCAGAGGAGTAGAAATGCTGGGTGACACGGTAACTCTATGTTTAACCTTCTGAGGAACTGACAGACTGTTTTCAGAGCAGTGGTGCAGTTGTACATCCCCACGAAGGGATATAAATTTTTTTAATGCCTTAAAAGAACCCTTCTCATACTCTTGTTCTATTTCCACTCTAGACTTGAGTACTATGAACACTTGGCCAGTGTGTGAGGGTTCCAGTTTCTCCACATCCTCATTATTACTCATTATATCTGTCTTTTTAATTACAGCAACATTTTTTTTACAAATGGTACTTTTTAACATTTTGTAATACATTTATAGGTGCTAAAATTTTTGAAATAAACATTGTTTACTGATATTTTGCTTCAGGAATTGTGGACGCTTCAAAAAAACATCAATACTGATATTAATACATTCTTCAATATTAAATTAAATAAAGACCCCAAAGTATAAATTTTATACTGATTATTTCAGTAAATAATTGCAACTTTGTATAAAGCTTCACATTGACAAATTATCTTTAGAGCTCAGAATTAAGTATAACTTTTTCTCGACTTGTTTTTCCCTTCCATTAAAAAAAAGAGAGAGAGAGGTGTGAAATTCACTCTTTCTTTGTGCTGATTACTAGGAAGCTTAAAATAGAGCTTTTTCTTAGTTGGGAATCTAGCAAAACTAACTTTTATTTTTATCTTTCATCTTATGGGTCTTGTTTCAATTTATAGATATATCTCTATACTTAGTAAAAGTTAACACAATCCTTTTTAGAAATAGTGTACGCAGAAGTAAATAAATAAAAATGTAGTATCTAGTAATTATTTAATAAAATGAGTCATGGTACCTGATATATCTGTAGCTAGCTTAAACACGGGCGAAAATATGTCCAAATGGTTTCTATTTGGAATAATTTACAGGAAGTTACTTTATCTTTCCCTGCATTACTTTTTAAAGTCACATAGAATAATTATTTGTCTATATGAAATGTATGTATTTTAATTTAAAGAAAGTGAATATCTATAAATAGTTAGAGAAAAGCATTTGGCATCCATTATTGGTGATACTGAATATAATTTAGGTTTTGGTACCAGATATAAGGTAAGAATACCAGAAACTATACTTATCTCTGAGTGATTTCTATAAAATCCAATAACTTAACTTATTAAGCAGGGGGAATAAATCATATGTATCTTCCAGACATAGGTGACAGTAAGAAAACAATCTAAATATAAATAAGAGAATTCGTAAATTTTTTTAATGCCTTAAAAGAACACTTCTTATACTCTGTTCTATTTCCACTCTAGATTTGAGTATTGTGAACACTTGGCCAAAGTATGGCCCAAAGAACTAGGCCATCCCCATAAATTAATACACGTCAAAGAATGACTTAAACTGCCATGTGTTAAGTGGCAGGATCTTGCAGCTGAGTAAGTACTGGCTTTCTAGAATGATAAGAAACCTTAGAAATTGTATAGTTTGCTTCAGTTACAGATGTTGGAAATGAAGATGAGGTGAAAGAATTTGCCCCATATCTCTTAAGTTCACAGCAGGGTGGGAACTATACTCGAGCTGATTCCTGATTGAAGGCTATTTCCACAACACCATGATAGTTCAAATTAAAGTTTAAAATGTATTTGATTTCCAGCTTTGTTTAAACCTTGAGTTTTAAAAAGCTGAACATGATATAGCCTAAAATAGCAAAAACATTCTGATGAACTCACATTTTTAGCTAACAGCTAACTAGAATCCAAATAAAATAGCAATGTTACTATCAGAACAGATCATGAGTATATCATTAAAAGCAAGTGTAATGATGCCAACCTTAAGGCTTACTAGGATATTTTAAAAATCATAAGAATGCTATTAGATGGTTTATGGTCATTTGAGAAAATTACTTTCATACAGACAAAAGAACAAACTTCTAGAAGAAAAGCTAAATATAAGATTGATAGCTCTTTCTTATCTATTTCATTCCCTGAAAAGTATGTGAAACATCAACTTCACAAGTTAAATATTAAAATGAAAAAAGGGAAGAAATATAAACTATCCAGTTCAGGAATCACAGATTGAGTTTTGAAAGATGGCTTGATCTTGAAATCTTTTTTACTGGTTCTCTCATGGCATTCATTGTCTTCTGATTCACTGAACTACATCTTACCCTGAAATAAGATAAGCATTAATCATGATTTTTCAGTTACCACTGTGTGTAACAAAAACACTAGTATATCACATGGGGAGAACTACCTGGTTCTCCTAGTTCCCCCAGTCCACAGTCCTTCACAGAGAAATCTCTCTATGCAGATTTTCTGTTTACTGTATAATCCTAAACAGCCATATGTTACAGCATATTATATCATCTTGTCAAGTTATAGAGACAACTCCTTCAAGGGCAAATAATCCAAAGGCCTAGAAGTAGCCTAATGTGGAAAGTTTTGTGCAAAGAGGGATGAGATGGACTAATCTGATGCTTGTCTCTGGAAATGTGAGTTAAAGCTAAGAAAATACAATCCATGAGGTAGATCATGGACAAGATGGAAATAAGAATCCATGAGAAGCCAAAGATGCATGACCTAAAATTACAATAAAATTGAAACTATGATATATATCAGAGTCTGTAATGTAAAAGTGTAGAAAGTAAAATTGGCAGTTGGTAATGAGAAGAAAAATAAAGCAGAGAATAAACTAGTGGTCTATTATACTACAAATAACAATAGCAGCATTCTTAGAGCTCATAATCTGAGTCAGGGACTGTTCTAAATTTTATTTATTTATTTACTCATTATCAACTTCACAAAATCTCTATAATACAGATACTATCATTAGCTCTGTTAGCTCTGACAGAAGACAGAAACCAGTTATAGTAAGTAAGTAGATCTGGAATTTGAATCTATGAAGTCATAGTTCAAAGTCTGTGCCTTTAATCACTATCCAACATGGCAAACCACTAAAGTGATGATCCATGAATATCTGCTGAGGTCTTTAAGGCTTCTCTGAATTCAACTTCTAGTATCTGTGGATCCAGTTATATTGGAATTTCTGTTCTTGGATTTCCACAAGACTGTGTTTCCCTCATTGACTTATATGTCTTTATAAGGACAATTTCCCATGTGCTCCCTTGATAAAGTAAGAGCCACTTTTAATTCCCTGCAGGTGCTTAAATATATTTTACTCAGGGAGTGATGTCAGCTAAAATGACAGAATAGGGACCCCAAAAAAATAATTTCCTCTTTAAAAAAATGAGACAATTTACAAAAAAAGAAAATGTTCAGAAGCAAAGTTTTAGAACTCTAGAAATTAACCAAAGGCTTGCAGCAATCCTGGAGAATACATACACACCCACACACATACCCCCATGGCAAAATCCAGTAAGAATACTGAACTCTGTAGCTATTTAACTTGCCCTTCTCCACTCTTTCCTCAGCTCTGTGGTGAAATTCGTATGATGAAATGGACAAACTAATCCTAAAATGTATATGGAAAATAAAGGGACTCTGAACAACCAAAACAATCTTGAAAAAGAAGATTGAAGTTAAAGGACTCTCACTGATTTCAAAACTTTATGAAAAGTAATAGTCATCAAGACAGAATGGTACTGGCATAGGGACAGACTTACAGATCAGTGGAATAGATCTGAGAGCCTAGAAATAAATTTATATGTTTATGGCTAATTTTTGGATTCATGTCAATGTATGGTAAAGCCAATAGAGTACTGTAAAGTAAAAAAAAAAATAAAAAATTTTAAAAAATTAAAAAAAATGGAAATAGTTAAAAATAAATAAATAAAAGGATGCCAAGGCAATCAACTCAGTAAGAATAGTCTTTTCACCAAATGATGCTAGAATAATTGAATAGATACATGCAAAAGACTAAAATTAGATATATTTCACATCCTATACAATATTAACTCAAAATGGATTGAAAAAGAGCTAACACTATAAAACTCTTAGATGAAACTATGTATAAATTTGTATGTTCTCGGATTAGGCAATGATTTATTAGATATGATACCTGAAACACAAGCAACTGAGAAAATAAATCCTAGGAAGCCAGTATCAATTGGACTTCATCAAAATCAAAACTGTCTTCTTCAAAGAACATCATCAAGAAAGGGAAAAAACCAGTAAAAAGGAGAAAATATCTGCAAATCATTTATCTGATTAGGTCCAATAACCAGAAATATAAAGAACTCTTATAATGCAACAAAAATAACACAAACACACTTTTGAAAATGGGCAAAGGACTGAAACGCTATTTCTCCAAAAAAGATATACAAATGGCCAGCAAATATATGGGCACTAAATATCTTATGTGGGCCCCTGGAATCAACCTTCACAGCTCATTGCTGGAAGAACTAAGTTTCTGTGAAACTTCACTGGGGGAACTTTTAGAAGCTTGTGCCTGGTTCTCTCCAAACTTCATCTCACACACCTCTTTCTTTTGATGGTTTTGCTTGTATCCTTTTACTGTAATATATCTTAGCTGTGTGCACAAATAGATGCTGAGCCCTGTGAGTTGTTCTAGTGAACCACTGAACATGGGAGTCGTCTTGGGGTCCTCTCAACACAGAAGTACAGCATTTTTCAGAAGGAAGTCCTTTTCTACAATTTACTTAAATGCTTTAACTCCATTGTATTTCCATTGATTATTCATTATCTTGTACACTTCAAGTATTTATGATTACTCAAGGAAGAATACATACATTCTTATCCATCTAGCCAAATACTGAACAGAACGTTGCTATTCTATGAATTTCCACCAAAGAAACCTATTTCAAACTCACGTGCACTTTGAATGCCTGTGTTTGAAAAGAATTCTGATCTATAGATAATTTATATCTTTGCTTACAATTTTAATACTGTTAAGTTATATATGAATATATTTTCTGCATGAGATTAGGTTATAGAAGACAAGAATTGCCTAAGTAATTCTTCTATACTTAGTACCAGACCAGAGAAAAGCGTGTGTAGACATAACTTCCTAAACTCCTAAAATATTCCCGTTCTTTATTCACCCTAAATTATTTTTATTCACATACAAAAACATAGTTCAAACTGCATTGACGCCTACATTTATTTTAGTGTCCATACTTGCTCACTAAAAGGTTCACTTCAGTTCAGTCGCTCAGTCGTGTCCGATTCTCTGTGACCCCATGGACTGTAGCACTCCAGGCCTCCCTGTAGATAGCCAACTCCTGGAGTTTACACAAACTCATGTCCATTGAGTCGGTGATGCCATTCAACCATCTCATCCTCTGTCATCCCCTTCTTTTCCCACCTTCAGTCTTTCCCAGCATCAGGGTCTTTTCTAATGAATCAGTTCTTTGCATCACATGGCCAAAGTATTGAAGTTTCAGCTTCAACATCAGTCCATCCAATGAACACTCAGGACTGATCTCCTTTAGGATGGACTGGTTGGATCTCCTTGCAGTCCAAGGGACTCTCAAAAGTCTTCTCCAACACCATAGTNCTATTTCTTTGCACTGATCATTGAGGAAGGCTTTCTTATCTCTCCTTGCCATTCTTTGGAACTCTGCATTCAAATGGGTATATCTTTCCTTTTCTCCTTTGTTTTTCTCTTCTCTTCTTTTCACAGCTATTTTTAAGGCCTCCTCAAACAGTCATTTTGCTTTTTTGCATTTCTTTTTCTTGAGGATGGTCTTGATCCCTGTCTCCCGTACAATGTCACGAACCTCCACCCATAGTTCGTCAGTCACTCTGTGAGATCTAGTCCCTTAAATATATTTCCCACTTTCCCTGTATAATAGTAAGGGATTTTACTTAGGTCATACTTGAATGGTCTAGTGGTTTTCCCTACTTTCTTCAATTTAAGTCTGAATTTGGCAATAAGGAGTTCATGACCTGAGCCACAGTCAGTTCCCAGTCTTGTTTTTGCTGACTGTATAGAGCTTCTCTATCTTTGACTGCAAAGAATATAATCAATCTGATTTCAGTGTTGACCATCTGGTGATGTCCATGTGTAGAGTCTTCTCTTGTGTTGTTGGAAGAGGTTGTTTGCTATGACCAGTGGGTTCTCTTGGCAAAACTCTATTAGCCTTTGCCCTGCTTCATTCTGTACTCCAAGGCCAAATTTGCCTGTTACCCCAGGTGTTTCTTGACTTCCTACTTTTGCATTCCAGTCCCCTATAATGAAAAGGATATCTTTTGGGGGTGTTAGTTCTAAAAGGTCTTGTAGGTCTTCATAAAACTATTCAACTTCACCATTTCTTCAGCATTACTGGTCAGGGCATAGACTTGGATTACCATGATACTGAATTGTTTGCCTTGGAAATGAACAGAGATCATTCTGTCATTTTTGAGACTGCATCCAAGTACTGCATTTCGGACTCTTTTGTTGACTATGAGGGCTACTCCATTTCATCTAAGGGATTGTCACCCACAGTAGTAAAATTAAAAGGTTAAGGCAGATCATTTAATTGGATTTGTTGTTAATGGTGTAGTTCTAAGCTCTACTTGGGAACAGTATCATTTTAGCTTAGAAAATAACATCATGTTTGAGGATGAACAATATTCCTGGAACCTACCAGATGTATATAAATAGTAAATGGAGAATAGAAACTTCTCTAAGTTGTCTTACCATCTGCTATTTTACATTGTTGCTATAAAAGTTACGTTTCCAAAATATAATGGACACCTGTTTTGTGAGTACCATTCACATTTGAACGTAATTGATTAGAAAGGAAAGGTCTAGACTTACGTTTTCACTAGATTCTCTTTCATTTTATGCAGCTGATCCATCTGATTACTTTGAGAAACTTGGTAGGAGCCAGAGATCTGAAATACAAATAGTTGAGCATTTATCTTACTTCTTGATTGCTTTCAGAGATAAATGAAAGTGAAAGTGTGAAAGTGAAGTCACTCAGTTGTGTCCAACTCTTTGCGACCCCATGGACTGTAGCCTACTAGGCTCCTCCGTCCATGAGATTTTCCAGGCAATAGTACTGGAGTGGATTGCCATTTCATTCTCCAGGGGATCTTTCCAACCCAGGGATTGAACCCAGGTCTCCTGCATTGTAAACAGACACTTTACCATCTGAGCCATCAGGGAAGTCCCAAGGAATAGTCAATTCTCAACTAACTCTTTCCTAACCAGGTATGGATACCGTATTTTAGATATAATGCTGTTGTACTACATTACAGTGTAAAAAAAATTTAATATGGACTAGAAATCAAAAAATTCATGTGACTCACTTTATTGTAATATTGTTTTACTTTATTGTGATGGTCAGGAATCAAACCTGCAGTATCTCCTAGGTATTCCTGTATATCTTTTTTTCTCCTTTCTTTTTTAATTGAAGTATAGTTGATGTACAATATTTTATTGTACATCAAAACTATACAATATTGTACTGCTGTACAATACACTGATTGACAACTTTTACAGGTTATACTGCATTTTAGGGGCTTCTCTGGTGGCTCAGATGGTAAAGAAACTGCATGCAATGCAAGAGACCTGAGTTCGATCCCTGGGTCAGGAAGATTCCCTGGAGAAGGGAACGGCAACCCACTCCAGTATTCTTGCCTAGAGAATTCCATGGACAGAGGAGCCTGGCAACCTACAGTTCATGGGGTTGCAAAGAGTCAGACACAACTGAATGACTAACACTTTCACTTCATTTTGCTTTATACTGTAGAGTTATTGTAAAATATTGGCTAGATTGCCTGTATATTCTTAAAAAGCAATGTCCATACTGTCCATATACCTTGTAAATTGGAAGAATCCTAAGATGTGGAAACTCAGTTTCAGCCAAAACTGTGAAGCCAGCAGAAATACAGCAGACTCAGCAAACAGCTCTAGTTATCTACTAAAAAATCAATTATTTATGTATTCAGCAAGGTAAGAGTGGCAAATCATTCATTGACCTTTCCAGTTACCATAGTATCCACATAGTCAGAACGATCTTTGACTATAAAGATTAACAATTCACTCTGGAGTGAAAAATCCTTATTAACATTTATACAGGGGAACAGGATTAACATCTTCCTGGGAAGCTGTTAAAATAGGCTTTGATTGTATGTTCAGTGATCCTGTATAATCAGAGTAGGAGTTATTCCACCCAAATGATTTTTTTTCAGTTAAACAAAGCTAAAGGAGGATGGCTAAGGCAAGTAGAAATGCTGATGCCCCTGTCACAGAGGGAGGGGCTAGGGAGATTGGAAAGAAAAACAGGAAAATAATATTCACTGTTTATTGGAATTTAGAACCAATTATGTGCCAGGCATTTCACTCAGCACTTTATATACATCATATCTCCAGACCCTCACAAATCCCTGGCAGGATATTCCAAATACTTCCCTTTTACAGAGGAGGAAAGAAATTGAGGCCCCCAAAGGTCACACCACAGTTCAGTTCAGTCCAGTCACTCAGTCGTGTCCGACTCTTTGCGACCCCAAGAATCACAGCTCGTCAGGCCTCCCCGTCCATCACCATCTCCCGGAGTTCACTCAGACTCACGTCCATCAAGTCAGTGATGCCATCCAGCCATCTCATCCTTTGTCGTTCCCTTCTCCTCCTGCCCCAATTCCTCCCAGCATCAGAGTCTTTTCCAATGAGTCAACTCTTTGCATGAGGTGGCCAAAGTACTGGAGCTTCAGCTTTAGCATCATTCCTTCCAAAGAAATCCCAGGGTTTATCTCCTTCAGAATGGACTGGCTGGATCTCCTTGCAGTCCAAGGGACTCTCAAGAGTCTTCTCCAACACTGCAGTTCAAAAGCATCAATTCTTCAGCGCTCAGCCTTCTTCACAGTCCAACTCTCACATCCATACCACAGTAGGTACAAATCTGGGATTCGAGTCCAATTTGCAGTGACTCCAAAGTCTGTGGCCTCTCATCAAATCATGGCCTCATAAAGGAGAGGGCATTTTGCTATACCTTGAAGGAGGCAGAACTGGAATGCAGGAGAAACAGCATATTCTGAGAAGACAGAGTGTGTGGTCTGAGGAAAGGCCCCTGGATGCTGGAGCAGCAGGAGGAAGCAGGGCTTCCAGCCAAGCATCCAGGACTATAAAAGGTGGACTGACTGTCCATTTCATGGGTAAGAGACCATAATTTTGTCTCAATTTCCTACTTACCTTCGTTGGCACTAGAAGTCCAAGATTGCCTTTACCCCTCACCCTGACCTTCATTCTCAAGTTGTTCTGTGCATCCCATTCTCGATTCCAATTCCCAAAGCTAACTCCCTTCCTTCCAGTCCCTTCACTGAGCCTCTGGAAACACCAAATCAGTGGTCAGCTGATTACTTGTATGTCAAAATCAGTCCTCAAGGTCCTCTACCTCAGTGTCTCATGTACCTATGTCTTGAGGACACTGACCCTCTTTTTGGCTCTTCTTCCCTGGCTATCACTGCTGGAACTCTTTAGAGCTGTATCTCAGACTATCTCTTCACCCTGTGTATGCTCCCTGATGCATTTGATTCATTCATATGGGGGTCATTTACTATCTATATGCTAATAAGTTCTAAATCCATTGCTTTAATCCTGATCTTTTATTTTTTTCTCTTAGATTCACACATCCTACCCCTCTTTGGACACTTCCATTCAAATGATGCACATTGATAACTGAATTTGCATCCTAACCTTAAAACATATATCAAAATAGTTAATAAGGATTAAATATCTAAATATCAAATATTAAGCCATATAAGTACTAAAGAGATGTGATGAATGTTATGAAACTCTGAGACAAAGACAGTCTTTTAAAATATGACATAAGAAGCCATAAATAAAAGATAGCTCTGACAACATCTAAACAAAAACTCTATATACCAACATCATAAATAAAATGGAAAAGGAAATGAAAAACTGTGGAAAGTATGTCCAGTATCTTTCATAATTCATTGATCACTTCCCTGTCCTGCCACTTGTAAGTACACACTTTCTAGCAATAGCAGTAATGCCTTGACTTTCATGACAGAGGAGTGATAACTGCTTGTTTGAATTCTAGTAATTACAAATCAAACTAAAGGAACAACTAAAGAAACAAGTACACAAAATATAATCTTAATTTGGGAAACATATCTTATTTTTACCTTTTTATAAAAGTTACATGTTTTCTTTTTCACCTTCCATATATAGAAACTTGGTACTTTTTCTCCTTTAATTCCAACAGCTGCTTCTCTACTAAACCAAACCAATAAAAAAAAACCTAGAAAAGTGAAAAACATAATTTATAGTACCTCTTAAAAACTGAAGGTAAAAAAACAAAAGTTACCTGAGACATTTCAGCGAGGTATGTACGGCGCTCATTGTTGGTCCTGTGGCAAGCTTATGTGAAAGATATAAAAGTAAAGAAACTGGTGTCAAAGAAGATTTACAATACTAGCAAGACCACTGCTAAGTTATGTCTCTATTTTTTAAAAATAGTATACAAAATAGTTTTGTAAGTATACTGGAAAATTATATAGTATGTTTTTAATAACATACCAAAAATCATGGCAGTTCCAAAGGAATTTCTTAGCATAGAATAAAAACAAAACTTTGACTCTTGTTCCAGTCTCAGTGCATAGTCTTTCACTTGATTTTCAAGATTCCTTTTTTTCTCTCTCTAATTGTTTAAGTAACACATTTAAGGATTTCTGAAAGTATAAACAGTATTTTTACATGCACTCACATTTTAAATAATATTAGGACCACCAATTTCTTCCTTGGCAAATTCCTTCTATTCCATATCATTCTGTGACTTCAAAAGTCTATAATATATACCTTTTCAGCAATAATACATGTATTGTGCTAAATGCTTTCCACAGATTATTTAATCCTTATTACAGCCATGGAGATAGCTAATATATTCATTTTACTGTTGAGAAAACTGCATCTGATAATAAAATATAAATAACTTGCCCAAAGGCACAGAGCTAGTAAATGGTAGAGCTGGAATCCAGGTAATCTGACTCCAAAGACAATACATACTAAATGATTACTATATGTGTGTATTCATACAATTGCTATCAGGGTAACTAAAGTACAGTGTTAGAACAGGCAGTAAGGGTTTTCCTGGTGGCTCAGTGGTAGAGAATCTGCCTGCAAATGCAGGAGAAATGGGTTTGATCCCTGCTCTGGGAAGATCCCACATGCCATGGAGCAGCTAAGCCTTTGTGCCACAACTACTGAGCCTGTGCTCGAGAGCCCAGGATCCGCAACTGTTGAGCCCACGTGCCGCAGCTACTGAAGCCAAGGCCCTCAGGAGCCCACGCTCCACAACAACAGAAGCTCCCACTTGGTGCAGCTAGGGGAAAGCCCACACAGCAATGAAGACCCAGTACAGCCATAAATAAATAAATAAAATGAAGAACAGGCAGTAAAGTTGATAATCAAGGGAACTGTGAAAAAATGGCAGAGTAGAATAGTTCTGGAAACCACGACATCAACCCATCACCACAAAGAGGTGAACAGCATAGAGGAGAAAAGGGTTAGCCAAGCACCAGAACAATGATGCATTACACAGATTGGGTTTAGAATGTTAATTCCTAAACTAATAACTGATCTTTCCCAATAACTCCCATTATTTCTCATATTCTGACACATTAAATTTAAAAATCTCCAAGTTGAATTCTACACAGTTCTTGCTGGTCATGATCTGGGTCACCGAATCTATTAAAAGAAACATTCAAATAAAAATGGAAGCAGCTGATTTAAATCGCCACAAAGCAAAACTGCAAGTTATTTTAGAGCTCATACCCACGTCCTGAAATTCAGCTCATTCTCTAAAAACTTACTGATTTTCCGTTAGATACTTGCTGGTAATTATTAGAAGTGTAAACAAATTGTATAAATGGGAATAATTAGGTTCAGCTGTAACAGGACAAGTTCTAGCGTCTAAAAACAGCAGCGATGATGAAACAAATCCTTTGGAAGTGGCGATTCTCCACTGTTTGCTGACCACCTCTGTTAAACACGGTCAGTGGTATTCCTCAGGCAGCCATTACTTGTCTTCAAAACTTATGCACTGGTGTCCTAAGTGGTTTCCAACCCCCACCCCAAAATACAGGCTTCCCTGGTGGCTCAGCAGCAAAGCATCCACCTGGATTGCAGGAGACGCAGGAGGCTCAAGTTCGATCCCTGGATTGGGAAGACCCCCTGGAGGAGGAAATGGCAGCCCACTCCAGTAGTCCTGCCTGGAAAATCCCATGGACAGAGGAGCCTGGCGGGCTGCAGTCCATGGTGTTGCAAGAGATGGACACGATTGAGCATGCACACGTACATACATACATACATACATGCCTCCAAACACAAACTTGCTCCAGAAGAAAATCAATGAAAGCCCTATCAGTAGAAGAGGATAAATGGACTGAGTTCTCTATAGAAAATTAAACCCTTATGATGAAGTAAACCAATGCTCCAAAATGAGAGTTTTTGAAAGGACAATCAGGGAGTGATGGATGTAGTCCAAAATTTTGCTACATAGACCCTTGCTCCAAGGATTCCCAGCTTGGCTTTCTGTAATAATACGCTTCACTTACATCATTTGTTAATACATTTTTAGAGATGTAAATAGAATCTAATCATTTTTAATACTGAGTCAATGGAAAAATGCACTTGAAATACTGAAAGAAATTAATTTACAAATAAACAAATGGAACACAAATGATTTTCATATTAATGAGATATGAATGAGATACGGTCCAAAACTCTAGAAGCTCATACAAGAAATGTAGATAGGAAACAGATAAATTCAAGAGCTGAAGCAAAATATCTGAGCAATTAATAAGAGGCAAGGTAAGATAACTGGGGAAGGTCCTCGTTGGGGAAGGTCCTCGTTAGAGTAGGCTTAGGACGCTAGGTTCAGGAGTCGAAACACCAGAGTTATTAAAGAAGTGATATGATGAAAGCAGGGGTTTAGGAATATTAATCAAGTGGTTGTTTCTACAATAAAAGGATGATTTCTGTTATTTGTCAGTATGGGTTTGCAGTTTTAACCTTTGAGGCTTAAATATTTTCTATCTGCTTTCTCTGTGTTAAGACTGTATCTTGGTGCTATTCCCATGATGATCTGATTCCTTGTCTTGTCTCCCAATGCAAAAAATATTCATCAAGCACCTCCTGTGTGTCAGGCATTGTGCTGGGGATTCCACAGTGAGACTGACAAACCCAGACCCTAACCTCATGAAGAGTCTAATAGAGTGCCTAGAATGTGCTTTACACTGACTGGTGAATGTTACACCCAAGCTTGAGGAGAATCTGTATTCTGCTGTAGTGGGATGGAACATTCTATAAATGTCAACAAATTGAGTTGACTGATAGTGCTATTCGGATAAGCTATTGAGTATCTTTATTGGTTTTTCTGCCTTTTTGTTTTATCAACTACTGACAGGGGGGTGTTGAGTCTCCAACTTTCAAAATGGATGTGCCTATACTTCCTTCAGTAATGCATCACAATTACCATTTAAGTGTTCCTATCAGTTTGTATACTAGGCTAAGCAGATCTCAATGTCTGTCTGGATTAGTCTGTTTATACAGATTTCAGGGTGGGAATTTGCTCTGCAAATTCAGTTTTTTAATGAGTAAAGAAGAGTCACTGATTTTCAGGTTACCCATCTTTGCTGCTGTTGTGGTGACAAGATCGATGACTTCCAAGCACTATACATAACTGGAACTGAAACCAGAAGCCACAAACTGGTCTTGACTCCCTTTTCTAGTCAGAATGGAGAGTATACTCTCCAAGCAGTGGCTGCACCCCCTACGCTGAAGACCTGCTAGTCTGCCCTAGCAGTGATACCACACCTGGCAAAACAGATGGGGCTACTAGCTGGTTGAGTCTGCAGTAACCTACAGTCTTTCTCTAAGATACACCCAGGGTTTGCAGAGGTCAGACTGGCAATTAAACAGAGCTATGTTAAGCCCTGTGCTGTCTTCCCTGGGATAAGAAATTATTTTTGTTTGGCAATTTTGCCCTGGGTAGGGGAAGGCACCATTTCCCACGTTTCTATTTGGTTTTCTGCACCATAATAGCTTTTACTTCAGAGATGAGGGCCTGATGGAAGGTTAACTTCAACTGCCAAGTACATGTATTTCATTGGGTATTCAGGGACTGAGAAAATCATCACTGTGGGGTTAGGTGTGTCTGTGGGCACATGGCCCACTGTGATTTGGACTTCAGGCTTAGACCCCCATCCTGGTTATTTCCTTTCCTACAGTGTACAGCCACTTGGGCACGTGGTTAGAGGTCTCTTGAGGGGCAGACTGGAGATACTGTCATGATAGGTACTTGGACTGCCACTGCAGGGTCCTTCCTTCTAGTAACCCAGCCACTTCTTTGGTCAGTGATTTCTGGATCTAAAAATTGGTTCAGCTCTGGGAAATAAGGAAAGACTCATGCTTTTCACTAGGCTAACTGTCCTCAGCCTCCACTCCTCTGTTCTTAACTTTTTAATTTTAAAAATTATAGATGTTGAACAACACCCTCACTGATTGTCTTGGCAGCCAGGTGAAGAGGTGGGGACAGTTCCAGAGGGGGCAGATGGTCGCCCTGTTGGCGAGAGGCCTGTGCAGCAGCTTCCAGGACTGTGAGTGCTCCATCCCTTCCCAGAGCTAGAGGTGGGCTGCCTCTGCTCACCCAGTCGGGTGGAGGGGTAGAGTCATGGTGGGCTGTCATCCAGATGTCCTGCCACAGGTTTAGGATCCCTGGCTCTTCCCATCAGGGCCCTGCCCCTCCCAGCAGGCCTGCTTGGACAGCCCTGCTGTTCTATTGTGGCTGCCCTTTCACTACTGTATAGACAGCCTCTTTCAGACACTACCACACCAAGGCTCTCTGCTTTTCACTGTTAGGCATCAAGGGCTTACTAACTATTCTCAGACACTCATTATCCTTATGAAGGATGAAAATGCAACTTGGTAATAATTCTGTATTTTCCAAATGCCTGCACCATGGCTTCTTTTACAGTATTTTCCGCCACAAGAACATTTTCCAAGGTTGCCATTGGCAAAGTCCTTAGCAACTGAATGGCCACACTGAGCCAGGACCCATTGGTGCCAATCTATTAATCAGGACAGCACCTTCTGGCTGTCACACAGTAAGTGAGCCAGGCCCAAATCTCATGTTACCCCTGTTTTCTCATAGCACCCCCAGTACCACTAGCTGTAGATGTGGTCTTCTAAGAAGCAGATACCAAGATGGGATTAGATGTGAAAATGATCCATTATTAGAAATGCCTGTGTGAAAGGAAATAGGAAAGGGACAAGAGAGGGCTGGGAAAGCAGTCAACTGTAATGCAGGTGTGACCCCCCGTGAACGGGAGAAAGAGAGGTCAGGAGAAAGCGGAAGCAGCCCAGGCTGGCAGCCGCCTAAGCAAAGTCTGGCAAAGTTACCAACAACGGGGTAACTGTGTTTCCCAGGAATACGTCTGCCTTGGTATCCTCCCTGTATCTGATCATGCAGTAGGAACAGTGGGAGGTGTGGTCTTGATGAAAAGCAGTGATGGACTTCGAAGCCCAACACCAAGCATCCTCAGTCAATGAACCTCCCTGTGCTGGGAAGTCTGTGAGATACATTCTCTGGGTGGACACACTGACTGCTTTTCTTAAGGGCATTTTAGTTTCTCAACTGAAGGACTCCCCAATTTCCTATGCTGTGAGGAGTAATCCTGGCTGCTGGTTTTCTGGGAGTAGAGCAAGGGGAAGAGAGCTGAGAAAATGAGGACAAATACTGGATTTTGTGAAAACTACATTAGTCATGGACCATTAAATCCAAGACATTTGCGATTCCATTTATAAAATTATTATACACATTGGAAATCCTTTACAAATTATAAAGTCATGCTATAATAATGTTAAGGTTCATTCTAGATTTTGATTCTTTATTTTACTATTTCAAAATAAACTAGTATTTAAAAATGGTTTTATCAAAGGCACACAGTCTCTTATTGCATCACATCCAAATCACTGGAATATTCACAAGTTCTTGGTCTTCCCAAAGAGCTGGTTTTATGTGATTATATAATCAGTGGTCACGTGCTAGAAAACTGCAGCTTGGAAAGATATACTAAAGCTACAGCTAAACTGAAGACTCCACTATAAATTATGCCCCTTCCCCGCCTCCCCTCAATCTCATACATACACACACACAATTAATTCTACTCCTATTATGGAAGAGCTGTCTTGTTTTATTTTTGAAACTAGTCAGTTCTTAGCATTGCAAGCAGTATCATACATCACCTATATTCATGTCTTAATCTGTTTGTAAAAAGTCACCTTCTAACAGAAGACTGAAACAATGGCTATGAATAAGAAATTTCAGGGTATATTTACACACCTGAAATCAAACATACTTAGATTTTTTTTAATGTCCCTTTCCTTTATCCCAAGTAAAAAAGAGGCTCTATTAGCCACCTCAATTCAGTTCAGTCACTCAGTCGTGTCTGACTCTTTGTGACCCCATGGACTGCAGCACGCCAGGCCTCCCTGTCCATCACCAACTCCTGAAGTTTATCAAACTCATGTCCATTGAGTCGGTGATGCCATCTAACCATCTCATCCCCTGTCGTCCCCTTCTCCTCCCACCTTCAATCTTTCCCAGAATCAGGTCTTTTCAAATGAGTCAGTTCTTCACATCAGGTGGCCAAAGTATTAGCCACCTATTTTTCTAAATAATGGTAATTGCTATACTAAAGAACATATAAAAACTACAAACAAAAAATCACTCTACTGAATGTTTACAAGAGAAAACCCTAAGAAAACAGTTAATCACAACTTGTAGATATGCCGTACTTCTCAAGGAAGGCAAATTTAACAGTGAACATAGCGCTCTGCATGCTTAAGTGTCAAGCGCCCCCTGGTGAACAAGGTTGTTATTACAATAGATTTACATTTAAAATTTGTTTTAACTTTTCTCTGATTTGAGGTTACATTTGTCTCCATATTAACCATTCTGATCTTCGGGGAGTGCCTGCTTTTCCACTCTTCTGACATTCTCTGGAAAAAGTTAACTCAGGGCTTCCATCTTCTGCATTTGAAAGAAATGTTTCAGCTCAAACCCCCTCTGATAACTCTCTGGCTTGCCTAACAGGTTCCCCTGGATTTTTTTACAGCTTGTGAATTGCTTACAGCCCCCCAACCATGAGAGGTACAAAGCTTAAAGCATCTTAAAGATACAGAGCCTTTTCTAAAGAGCTAAAAATCATGTTGGTGACGGATTTCACTGTTGCCTCAATGATTGCTGCCAGGCCTCCATATTCTTTATCTTTTAGGCACCTAGGAGGATGTTAATCAGTGTAAACGGGATATGGAAAAAGATATATGATGTTAGCAACACTAGATTTTTGAGTTAATTACTTTTCTTTTGTTATAAATCAGTGTACTCCTTTTACTTGTTATAAATTGCTGTATCTTTGCTATGTAAGAATGTAACTTTATTTAGTGTTTTTCTGAGAGTGGCACCAGACTTTGAGAAGAACACTACAAATAAGTCTTCTGGTTGACAAACCCTTATCAGAAAAAAGGCTGTAAAATGTTAATTGGCCCTTTTGGCCAGAAGATGAAGTAAATCACCTGACTTGTGGATACAACTAGGTATGCAGAGAGAAAAGCCTGGTTTTGATAAGAGTCAGGGCTGCTAACGCTGCATAATTTTGTTTTACCCCTTGATCTCTATGTATAATCAAAAAGGTATAAAAGGCCTTTCTAGACAATAGAGGCCGGGCCAGTCATTGGAAGGGCTGGTTTCCCCTGTGTCTCCTCTTTACTCTAATTTCAGGCTGAATTCCCATCTGGGGTGTGGAGGCTCGCCATGTCTACTTACTTGTCCTGGCTTCTAAGATCCATGAAAGAGGGAGCCCAAGGTGGTGGCCTAACATAGATGGTGCAAGTTCCTTGTCTGGAACTTTATTGGCTTTCCACGTAAACCAAGTTATTTAGCATCTTTTCTCCACTAAATTTTCCTACTACACTATTTCTTCCTAATCTAATCTTATATTTCTAATTAAATAAATAAATAAGTTGTTTTCCTCGCCTACTTCGTCTCCCCTTTGAATCACCCTGGATCCACCGAGGCTGGACCCCAGCAGGAGAGAACACAAATCTGGTGATGTCTGTGACAGAATACCTCATATTGATTCTACAGACCGTTTTCCACAAACTGAACCTTCCTGAAAATGCCTTAAGATATAAGAACAAATTATAAGGATTTGGATTTTGGCAGATTGTCTATGAATTGATTTTCTATAGACTGACCAAGAGTCCTGCAGAGAACACTTGAGGTGGACCAAATATTTTCCTAAAGAATGTTTTTTTCTGTTTCTACACCTTGAGCCTCACACCACCAGCCCGTCTTGTTGGCTTGAGGAACAGAATCTCCTGTGCTCTAACCATCTGATTGACAGACACATGTGTTGGCAAGAGGTTTCCTTGAAGGGTCCGAGTTGTCTGTATGTAGTGGAAAACAAAGGAGAGGACACTGGGGGAAAATTATAAACAGAGAGAAATAGGGGTGCTACAGTCTGAATGTCCCTCTCCCAAACTCACACACTGAAATCTTAATGCCTGATGTGGTGGTGTCAGGAGATGGGGGCCTTTGGGAGATGCTTAGCTTATGAGGGTGGAGCCCTCATGCACAGGCTTAAAGCTCTTATGAAATAGACCCCCCCCCCCGATCTCCTTCACCCCTTGCACCATGTGAGGACACAACAAGGGGGTGTCGTCTATGAACCAGAAAGCGAGCCCTAGGCAAACACAGAATCCGCTGCCATCATCATCCTGGACTTCTCAGCCTCCAAAACTGTGACAAACAAATTTCTGCTGCTTAAAAACCACTCATTTTGTGGGTTTTTTTTTTTTTTTGTTTGTTTTTTATAGCAGCCCAGACTGAGATAAGGGATCATTGATTTCATGATTCCAGATGTGTCAGGACTAGGACTTCCACTTTGCAGTAGAGCAGGCCATAGGGAAATGGCGAAACTTGGTGATAAAAACTTTATAGTAACTCTTGTCACAAGACAGGCTGTTTTGCAATCTTTCTCTGAGGGATATAAATTCCCAAATCTTTTTTATTTTTCCTTCAAATTGTGCTCTGCAATAGAACCTATTGAAATGCTTGTTAATAATACTAGTGTTCAGGGCTTACCCTAGACCTACAAAATGAGGATCTCTTAGAGTAAACCCCAAAACATAAACTTTCAATACATTATCCATGTGATTCTTAAAGAGTTTGAAAGTTAAAGAACACAACTTGATAGACTGGCTAGCAGCTTAAGGATGTGGCAGTGCTGGTCAGTAAAGGGATGCTGGGAAGCAGAGGAGCCAATCTTCTTTCCTGTGTGTGGCGCAGTGTCAAGGGTACTAAGCCTGACTTGGCCTAAGGAAGCTAACTTAGGAAAGAAGGCATGCATTGCCAAATGTTAGTCATGACAGTGAAGCACTGAAAGATTGCTCAGCATACTGCTGGGGAACCATCTGTGGGGCTGCAGAGTGGAGGTCATCAAGCTCTGATAAAGAGCATAGTGCATCCTCAGCTCCGTAATCTACCTAAATGAGATTAATGAAGAAACCCAGAGGGCCAGGTCAGAACCTGAGAACTAGCTAGTGCTCATCAGAGGTGAAACAGCCTAATTAGCCTTGACATTTAGTTGTTTGGTACACTTAAAACAGATTCTAGCTTTCCAGGGAAAGGCTGCAGATCTTTGTGGGACACACCTGAAAATTCTTGGAACATCAGGGAGGCTCTAGGTTGTTTCCAGTGGATGCAAACAAAAGTGGCTAGAAAATGTATAACCCAGCTGGCCCAAGAGGAGTAAAGGTTCTACATTTTTTATTTGAAGCATTAAATCCCTACAGAGGTCCCTGCTATCTGGACAGGTACAAAAAACCACAGAGTTCTACCAGAGCTTTAAGAAGGTACCAGAAGACTCACAACTTGTATGACAGCAGAGGTTAGTAAGTCAGATTGCACATCTCTGGGCTTTGCCCTCGCCCTTATTTCTTCAAGTGGATCAAGGTTAATTTCACAACAGACTTGCTTCAATGAAATTATACTTCTCTTTTATCAAAAGAAGGAAGGAAGGGAACTAACATGCAGCTCACTCTGTCAGGCACTATGTGTACTGGCTTTATGTATCTCTAGTAGCCTTCACGACAAAAGCAGCGTTCATCCTTTTGTTGCTCATAAGCAAACAATTTGAAGTTGCTCAAAATCAGTATTCAAACTAAGAAACATCAGTTTCTTAAGCATGCATGTATAGGTTACTCCAAAAGACTAAGCAATCTACAACAAGGATAAAGTGTCTGTAAATTTACAAACAAAAACAACTAGCTTAAGCCCTTTTCTCTGATTATCAACCTAATATTAACATAAAACCAAAATGTTTGGATTACACAAATGGTACATGTCTGATGCTCACAAATATTGCTTTTTATGTAAAGAATAAGACAATATCTCTTCTGTCCTTGGAAAAGAGAGATTTCTCAAGAGATCTTCTTGAGATTCTATGATCCCAAGTTTTTTTGCTTAGCAGTTGGCTACTTCCAACTTCCCTCTTAGCTCAGTTGGTAAAGAATCTGCCCGCAATGCAGGAGACCCCCAGTTCAATTCCTGGGTGGGAAATATCCGCTGGAGAAGGGTAGGTTATCCACTCCAGTGTTCTTGGGCTTCCTTTGTTCAGCTTCCCTTGCTCAGCTGCTAAAGAATCCACCTGCAATGCGGGAGACCTGGGTTTGATCCCTGTGTTGGGAAGATCTCCTAGAGAAGGGAAGGGCTACTCACTCCAGTATTCTGACCTGGAGAATTCACAAAGAGAATTCACAAAGAGTCCAACCAATTGAGCAACTTTCACTTTCACTGGCTACTTCCAGCACCAGCTCCCTGGCTAGATTCCTAATCCCGCCTCTTTAGACAAACCCCTCCTGAATTCCACTGTGTAAGAAAACCAGAATATTCAGGGTACCTACCCAGAGAATAGAGAGCGTCAGTTCCTTAACAGCCTCAACTTTCATTATCTTTCTTTTCTGCTTAGTATGTGGCCCCATTCTTGGTTCTTCTAGCATTCTAATATTTTCTTCTAACATATTTCTCTTCTTTTGAAGAGAAATATAATTCTCTGTTTCTTAGAGAATGACATTTCTTCAAGAATAGCAATTCATCAAGGGAAATAAATGTATTTTTTGTGAACATGAGTATGTCACAGAGTCTGAGGTAGCAATGAGAAAACTGATGAAATCCTTCCTAGATATGCTGAAGAGTCTTCTCTCATGTCACACCAGCACTTTGTTGCTAACTTCCATAATGCTAGATGCCCTCTTTTCTTGAGCTAGGACTAGAGGTGGGTTATCTAGAAGAAGGAAGCCAGAACGTTTTATATTCTGTAGGAAGTACTTGATATTTTATATTCTGTAAGCAGTAGTAAAATTCTACCGACAGTTAAACACTAAACTTAAAACAGCCCTTGCAGCAATTTCTAAATACCACAAGATGGAGCTATGACTCCGTGGCAGAGGAAAAAAACTTGGCCACTTTTCCAACAATAAAAAACAAGAACAAACAACAAAAAAATCATATTATTTTCCTGACTTTCTAAAACACAGTCAACAATGGTATTTCTGGACTGTACATAACAGGTTTGCAAAAAAAGTTACTTTATCCCTAAATTCATTAACAAAAGTAGATGATTTTTCTATACCTTTCACTAAAGGTGTGCAGTTATTCAGAGTCCTCTCCATAAATGCCCAGGAATACAGCAGGCACTTAGTGCCTTACCACAGGTATTAAAACACACATTACTTCTGATCAGCAGTATCACAGGGCTGTTGGTACAGCAGAGTTAAATGGTATGGGTTTAAGAGTAAGAGAATTTGAATCCACATTTCCAGATGTGTGAAACTGAGTAAATCAAACTCTTTAAGTTTAGAATCACATATTTTAAAATAACAATATTAAATTTTATAACATGGGGTTTGTTGCAAGAAGAAATAATGCATATGAAATTAATTTTCATATTATATACATGTTTAATTAAGGACAAATTATTATTACTATTAAGAGTAATGTTAAGTCCTGCCGATTTAGTTGAGTATTGTATCTTCATCTTCATGCACAGTGCCCTTGATTTGTTTACAAGGTTTTCATGTTTCTCTGAGTATTCTTGCAATAAAAACAGCAAGAGTTCAACATAAGTCATGTTATGGGCCTCCTCTACATTTTAAACAAATATTCAAAAATATTTGAATGAATGAAATGCAAATGAATATGCTCTGTAAAGTATAAAACATAAATTCATTTATCAGGGATTAAAATTAGGAGATCCAATCAGTCCATCCTAAAGGAAATCAGTCCTGAATTGGAAGGACTGATGCTGAAGCTGAAACTCCAATCCTTTGGCCACCTGATACAAAGAACTGACTCATTAGAAAAGACCCTGATGCTGGGAAAGATTGAAGGCAGGAGGAAAAGGGGACAGCAGAGGAGAGGAGATGGTTGGATGGTATCATTGACTCAGAAGAGATGTGGTTCAATCCCTGGGTCAGGAAGATTGCCTGGAAGAGGAAATGGAACCCACTCCAGTATTCTTGCCTGGAGAATCCCATGGACAGAAGAGTCTGGCAGGCTACAGTTCACAGGGTCACAAAGATTGGATATGAGTGAAATGATTTAGCACACAGCACACAGGCACTTTTAGACTGCAAGGAATAGACACACTCAAGTTTCCCCCCAAGCCTGACCACTGAGATCCTTTCACTTCCTTTTTTTTGTACTTGCAACAGAATCTCTGTCCAAGTTTATAAGGGAGAGAGATCATATGTATAGGATTCCTTACCTCCTAGGAAAAGCTCCACTGAACAAAGTATTTTATTTGCACCTTTAAAATTTTGTGTAGAATCTGCCTGGGGGCAGGAAATATACATAATTTCTTTCAATTATTCCTTTAATTTAACCATCTTTTACTCACCACTGGCATCTGTTCATAGACTCAAAGAGAAGACAGTCTGTCTACAACAAAGAAAATATAAGTAATTGATCTTCTATCAGTTTTTACTCAACTTATGAAACATACATATATATAGTTGTTGCTGTATCTGAAGGACTTCCACAATTTTTTTCCCTTTTCTCTTTGAGAGAAACAATTTGCTTTTCTAGTTGATCATTTAGATCAAGTTGTGTCTCCTAATGAATTTTTCATTAACCACCTGAGTGAAAAGGGGGGCAGGATCAAGATCACCTCACCATCTCTCATTATTCATGAAAACAACACTAATCAGCTCAGCCTGACTGTCACTATACTGAGCTTTATTAGTAACACAGATGCACCAGAGTGAACTAATGTCTAAGGAGGGATTCTCTGTTAGACAGGATCTGTGTATACGGCAGACTCACAGGTTCCCATTGGCCTGGGCCTCACAGTCACTATACTGTGATTCCTAGAATGCTCACTCTCCACCCTCTTTTGTTCTTTGAGTTCTTTGTGTATATTTATAAGGAACTCTATTAGAGGAAATATCAGCAACATGTTTCTTTCCTCAGAACTTGAAATAGCTATAATTCAGTTGGTCGAAAAAGTTTGGGTTTTTCCATAAGATGTTATGGAAAACTCAAACAAACTTTTTGGCCAAACCCAGTGTTACAGCCTAAAAGTACTAGCCTCTCATGCAATGTAATATCCTTTTTTTTTTTTCTTTGCAAAAGATTTCTGAATCCATTTAACAACTACAAATTATGTGTCTGCTGTGTTAAAAGCACACAGTGCCTTATATACACTAACAGATTCAATCCTTATTTACAAACATTTAGTTATCCATTTAACAGATAAGGAAAACAGGCTCAGAGATGTCAAATAATATTATTAAGGTGACAAAGCTAATAAATGGGGAACTGGGGTTTCAACCCAGTTTGTTCTGACTTGAAACTGTGTCCTCTTAACCTCTGTGCTATGGTAACACTACTTATATATCTGACCACCTGTTCAAGCATCTTTTCTTATCTGTAAACAGTTTTCTTTAAATTCCTTTGGCTATTGAGGCCAAAACATCTATCTGTCCTATTGCTCTAGGCAGAGGAGGAGGGTACAGCCTAGAATCAAAAGCTCCTTTTCATGATGTCTATCTTCTTTGTGAATTGTATCTTTTACCATTAAAAATACTCATCCTTATTTCATTTAAAACATACAAATTTTAAGAAATTTTAAAAAATAAACCAAAGATTTTAAAAATAAGACATGAATGAGATTTAAAATTTTTCAAGAAAATATTAAATACTTAAAAAATAGAAGTACACATATAAATACACAAAGCTCCTTTTCAGCTTCAAGGCTCAAAGCTAATTTTTTTTTGTTTTTGAGTCTGGAAAGTCACACTTTGTAAAAGAGAGAAAAAAATAGCTTGTTTCTAAACTTTAAATGTTCTTTACATATATCAGGCAATTTCTGCTACACAATAGTTGATGGAGGAGTCTAAGGAGAAAGACATTAGCTCACATCACTGCCAATGTCTTCAACCCTGCACACCCTGCCCTCGCCCTCATCTCTAAGCAAAGGGGGCAGGAATGTCCTCCCATATCCAAGTCCAAAGTCATTAATCCAAATACTCAACAAGTGGATGGAGGTCCACAAGACCGGAAATTAATAACTTTCTGCTACATAACAGTATTGCCGCCCTCACCCCCAATCTGGTCAATTTCCTAGTATCAACTATTTTATTTTTCTGAAAAAAATGAGTTTTATTTTCCCTACCACATTTTGTTCTGTGATAAGCCAAAAGTATTGAATATACTGAGGTTTGCAATGTTTTTGCAAAATTTCTTGAAAAATAAGTTTTCATCAGTCTTTAAAATGCAATACTATTTAAATTATGCTCTCGACTGGGAATAAGATTAACAATTCAAAATGGCAAATTTTGGAAATAATCTTGATTCTAAGGAACGTCCAGAGCCATCTGAAAACAGCCCAGATAAGAGATGTGGTGGTGTCATTAGAAAATCACAACAAACATGACTCAAAAAAAGATGATCCATGACCTTGAGCACAACAGCAGCCAACCTATCAAGGCCTAAGATGAACCCATAACAAGTCATTATTAAAATACAGATTATGAGGATAAAAGGTTAGCAGAAACATCTGTGTCTCTTGGGAGAAAAAGAACCCTGAGTAATAATTCCATGAAACCATTGCCTTTATGGTAACTCTAAACTCAAACAAAAAACAAGCACTGTACTTTGGAGGGGAAAAATCAAACTGCTTTGTAATCTCAAGAAGGATCTTGGCTAGAATCACTATAGTGAAAAGCAAAACCACACCAAAACTTGAAAAATACTGGAAATTTGATTTATGGTCAAAATTGACGTTAAAGGAGGAAGTTCATAAAGCAAGACAATATTAGGTGGAGGCCTACCTTTCCAATACGGACTTTTTTTTCCCCCAAAGAGAGATAGCATGTTAACAAAACAAACAAAGCCCAACTAAACAACAAAGCCAAATATTTTAATTGTTAAAAAGAACATAGTTAAATTGAAACTTGACCCTACATACACTTTCATGTCTGTGTTGTTCGCTATATTTATTACAGTGATGGAGTTATATTAACTTGAAAAAACTCTGTAAAATAAGAAAATGTTAACAAGGAAAGGAAAGAGCTTACTATGTGGCACTATACAAGGCACGAGGGATACAAAACTAAAATAGACATAGTCTCTGCTGTCAATTAGCAGTAGGACAGTTAGGAAGCATGGAGAGTAGAGACACATACAGCCAGAATATTTATGAGAGTCTTCGGTTAATTGTATGTAATGGAACACAGAGAAGGACATGCAACCTGGAAGGTTGCAGAAGGGAATGAGAAATGAGATCAAGACTGAAGAGGGTCAGAAAATGCTTCTTGAGGGAAATGGCATCTATTCTAAGCCAGAGAATAAGAATATTCAAACAGTGAGAATTACATGAATAAAAATACCAATATGTCCCAAAGAGAAGTATGGTGCAAAGAGTATCTCCTTTGGGTAAAGTTGTCCCCCTAACCAAATTTTCAAGAGACTCCATAAGGAAAAACATCTCCAAAGAAGGACTAGTGGGTTTAAGTCATGTCTCCACCATTTAGTGTCTTTCTGTGATCCTGAGCAAGTTACCTTTCCCGTGCCTCAATTTCTCATCTGTAAAATGAGGATAATTAAAGTTCCTACCCTCTTGGGTATTGAGAGGATTAATTAAACATGAAATTCTTAAGACAGTGCAGCACACACAGAAATTGCTATAGAAGTTAGTTGGTTTTGTTATTACCATTTTTATCATTAGAAATTTGCTGCAAAATTGTTTCCCCAAAGCATAGTACTACATTGCTATCTGTACAGTATAACATTCCTATTTCACTTAAAACAAAACAAAAAAATCTCTACTTTTCTTTAACTTAAAAACAATTTGGGTCCTTTTCTATATTTATGAGTTGTCTCTATGTCCTACTTGTATTTATCCACTGGGACTTAAGTGTTTTCTAACTGAAACTGCAGAGAATACAAGCCAAGAAGGGAGATCTCAGAAGAAACCAACTCTGCCAGTATCATGATCTTGGATTTCCAGTATCTAGAACTGTGAGAAAATAAGCCAGTCTGCAGTACTTTGCTATGGAAGCTTTAGCAAACTGGTACACTATTTTTTTCTATTGATTTGTTTCTAGTTTTAGTCATTAGAGCTTTATTTTATTTTACAGGAGTCCTCCAACCCTGTGTCAACTACAAATTGGCACTTACCAAGAGCATTGCCAGTGAGAGAAGAACAAAGGCATTTGCCATCTGCCTCTACGGAGACTGAACCCCATGCTGCCATAGCTGTTGACCTTCATTCAATAAGCCCTGAGGGAGTTCAGAGTGGAGTGAGGCACTTGTGCTCCAGGGAATCTCGTGGGACAGGGCTTTAGATAGTTGGATGTTTTTAGGAACAGATTTTATGATCTCTGTTGGGGCTTCCCCGGTGGCTGAGGTTAAAGCGTCTGCCTGGAATGCTGGAAACCCGGGTTTGATCCCTGGGTTGGGAAGAAATGGCAGTCCATTCTAGTACTCTTGTCCATGGGGTCACAAAGAGTCAGACACAACTGAGCGACTTCACTCACTTTTATGATCTCAATCCTTGCATCTCCTCATATCTAGAGAAGCACTAAATCCCTTCATGGTGACATCAGATCCTCATGACTAACAAAAACCTTTTGTAAAATGAGTGCTTCATGGCACTGAACTCCCCTTCACCAAAACCTTGTCTGTTGACTTTCCCCCACTGCTGTTTTGGATCAGTCTCTCAGAGCTATCTGAGATGCTGCCTCCTGGGCTACAGTCCTCATTTTGCCCCAAATAAAACTTAACTCACAACTCTCAAGTTGTACACCTTTTTTTTCAGTCGACACCTGCTACACAAATTCTTATCAGTTATCCATGTCTATTTATGCACCTAATTAATTTTAGAGTCAGTTATTGAAGTTAAGAAAAAACAGCTTGGTGTTTTAATACGAGTAAATTAATTTGATGAGAATGAGCACATTTATAACATCCAATTATCTGACATAGAAAAAGTCTATATCCTTCTTATAAAACCTTATTAATAACTTCTCCAATTACATTTTATTTTAGTGTTTCTCTCCAGTATTAAATTTCTCATGTTAAATAAGTGAGAATTCTTGCTGAATGGCTATTACCTCATTATAGTCACAGTTTTCTTTTTTCTCTTCATATGGATACTGAATATTTCTTATCAACGATATTATCACATATTTGATGATTTAGGCTGGAACTGTTCTGCAGTATTAAAAACCTATTTTCCAGCTGGTTACTGCTACACAAAATGTTTTTAATAAAAATTTCTTCCACTATTGTATTCAACCATTTTCTAATTTTTCACTAATGTACTAGTTTTTCCACTGTTCTTCTGGAAAGTTATAGATATCAAATTACAAAAGTTGAAAATTATAATAATTTTATGTCTTCCTATCTAATAGCTATAACTCTTATTTCTGTTTCATATTTTATTGCTTGACTGGAACCTTCAGTTCAGTCGCTCAGTCATGTCCGACTCTTTGCAACCCCATGAACTGCAGCACGCCAGGCCTCCCTGTCCATCACCAACACTCAGAGTCCACCCAAACCCATGTCCATTGAGTCAGTGATGCCATCCAACCATCTCATCCTCTGTCGTCCCCTTCTCCTCCTGCCCTCAATCCTTCCCAGCATCATGGTCTTTTCATAGGAGTCAGCTCTTCGCATCAGGTGACCAAAGTATTGGAGTTTCAGCTTCAACATCAGTCCTTCCAGGACACCTTCCAGAACACCCAGGACTGATTTCCTTTAGGATGGACTGGTTGAATCTCCTTGCAGTCCAAGGGACTCTAGTCTTCTCTAACACCATTAAATTTAACACCATTAAATTTTAATGGTGGCAGGTGGCATCTTTGCTTTTTTTCCAGGAATTAGGATGCCTCTATCATTTCATCATTAAGTATTATGCCTGATCAAGATAGATAGAAATATCTTTTAATAAGGAAGATTAATTTTATTATAAACATATTTTAGCATTTACTGAGATGAGTTGTAAAAACTTTTTGATTTACCAATATTTTACTTAATAACTAAAGAGTTTTAAACTAGAAACTAGCCTATAAATGAAGACGAAAAAGGAGTTCAAAGGAGAGGTCTGGGATGGAGATATGTCTGTGTGTTGTACACAGATGGCATTTAATACCATATGACCAGAAGAGATCCCCTAAGTAGTGCAAGCACACATCAAAGAAAAGTCAGAGAACAGAGGCACTCTAAATTTTTAGAACTCATGAAGATGGAAGAGAAGTGAGGAGTAGCCAGTAGATATGAAGATAACCAAGGGAACGTGGCATCCCAGAAGACAAGCAAAGGGTTTCAAGGATGAAGGTGATCGGCTGTGGCAAGGCTGTTAACAAGTCAAGATGAGGACTGAGAGGTGAGACTGGATTTCGCAAATTAACAGTCATTGATGACCTTGCTAGGAACAGTTTCAGGAGATTAGAGGTGAAACTTCTGATTGGAATGATCAAGTCCAAGAGAGAATGAGAAAACTGTGCTTGTGCTGGGCATATTCAGCCCATTTTTATGCCTAGATTATCAGTGTCCCAGAGCCTCAGTAAATCAAGGTTCTCTTCTCCAGATGAAAAAAACGTGAGAAGAAAACTTAAGAAACTTCAGTGGAAAGAAGTAGAGGCTGAGTCTAGGCTCTGATGCCGGAATGCCTGGATCCAAATTCCAGATCTGTCCCTCCCCACCTCTGCAGCCTTGAGAAAGCCATTGAAAATCCCCAAGTCTGTTTTTCATCTATAAAATGAGGTGATATATTTTTTAAAGGGTAGTTGTGAGGTTTCAATTTTTAAAAATGTACTCAAATTCCCTACACCAATATGACTCTTCTCACTTTTTAAGTCTCCTGGATATTTCTTTTTTTCCTGTTCCTTGCCTTGTGGCCAAGTTTTAAGATAGTGAAATTCAGATTTACTTCAAACATAAGCCACTTTTTTGCATAGTTTCCTATGAATCCTAAAGGGCTTCAAAAGGCCACTAAAATATGTGAATCCCTTTGAAGTTCACTGTGTTGGCCATTTTGCCTAAAAATTAATCCTGTCACAAGCCAAGTAGATTAAATGATTAAACAGGAATAAAGAGGTAAGAGTGGAAAAAAAAAAAAAAGTTGAAGAGTTTTGCTATACATGGAGCAGTGAAAGGGGAAATGGGATAATGGTAGAAAGTGAAATGTGAGGCCAAAGAAGGGTTGCTATTGGTTTTTTAGATAAAATAAAGTTGGCATGTCTGCATGCTGGTGGGGATGAGTCAATGGAGCAGCGAAAACAGATGGTGCAGGAAAGAAAGAAGATGATCAATTGTTGAAGTTATATCCTGGAGGAGGTGAGGGTAGACCAGATCTGCTGCACAAGTGGAGGGATTAAACAAGAGGAACACAGAACACACAGTAAAGATGCAGGTAAGTGGGTAGCCTTCTCAGTAGAAACACTTGGAAATTCTCTTCTGTTTGTTAAGGTAAGCTCATTAGCTGAGAGTGAGAATGGGGAGAGGTGACAAGATTTGAGGAGGAGGAAGTGTGAAAGAATNCAAGAGGAACACAGAACACACAGTAAAGATGCAGGTAAGTGGGTAGCCTTCTCAGTAGAAACACTTGGAAATTCTCTTCTGTTTGTTAAGGTAAGCTCATTAGCTGAGAGTGAGAATGGGGAGAGGTGACAAGATTTGAGGAGGAGGAAGTGTGAAAGAATTATTTAAATAGATGTATCATGGCCATCACTTGTGACTGTATTTCTTTTATAATGTTCAGCAATAATAAATTTATTTTGAAAACTCCTTTAATCACCCCATTGCATTTAGGATAAAAAGGCTTTCCTCATAGCTCAGGTGGTAAAGAATTCACCTGCAATGTGGGAGATCTGGGTTTAATTTCCGGGTGGGAAGATCCGCTGGAGAAGGGATAGGCTATCCACTCCAGTATTCCAGCCTGGAGAATTCCATGGGGTCACAAGGAGTTGGACGCAACTTGCACTTCACTTCACTCCTTCAGAATAAATAAAAATACATCAGCATCATATTAAAGATTATTCTTCCTCTTCTTCATAAACCTTTATCTCATCTCCTGCCACATTCTCATCACAATTTATGTTCCATCTTCATCAGTTACTTTAGAGTTCTCAAAAGACATATTTAATGGTCCCTATGGCAGACTGGAGAAGGGAATGGCAAGCCACTTCAGTATTCTTGCCTTGAGAACCCCATGAACAGTATGAAAAGGCAAAATGATAGGATACCAAACGAGAAACTCCCCAGGTCATTAGGTGCCCAATATGCTACTAGAGATCAGTGGAGAAATAACTCCAAAAAGAATGAAGGGNTGAACAGGGAGGCCTGGCGTGCTGCGATTCATGGGGTCGCAAAGAGTCGGACACGACTGAGTGACTGAAAACTGAACTGAACTCATGGCAGACTGGTAGACTACAGTCCACAGGGTTGCAAAGAGTCGGACACGACTGAGCCACTTCACTCACGGCAGACTGCATTTTCCAAAGATGACTGCAAGAATCTATCTCATCTCACCTGACCTTGTGCAATGTGACCTTGACAATAGATTTTCTCCATTCTCTCAAATCTATGATTGTTTTGACCAATAGAATACAGTGGAAATGACACTGTCAATTTCAGGAGTAGCCCTTAACTAGCCTGGCAGTTTCTGTCCTTGCTCCTTTTAGAATGCTTGCTTTTGGGTACAGCCTGTTGGAACCTAGGTGCTATGTTATGAGAAGCAAAAGCTACACAGCCAAGAGCAGGCACTTCTGATGGGCCATCCCAGCTGGGCTCCCAACCAACACCCAGGATGAGATGCCAGCTATGTGAGTGAATCATCTGGGAATGTCTAACCCCAGTGAACTTACAGATGCCTGAGTGCCAAACTACATCTGACTGCAATCACACAAGAGACCCCAATTAGGGACATCCTAGATGAAGACAGTCAATCCACAGGCTTGTGAGAGAGATGTTATTTAGGCCCCCAGATCACAGGGTGATTGGCTGTGCAACAGCAGATAACCAGAACTGTTGAGCACTGACCAGGGAGACAGCAGTCATCATGGTAATGGCGGTAGTGGTAGATAGGTGATTTAGGATAAAGTCACGGTTCTGCCGCTCCCTGGCTATGTGATCTTAGCAAACGACTTAAATTCCTGAACTTCATTTTTCCCTAAATGGGGATAATAGTCACCCCTGCTGACACAGTTCCTGGCTTTAGTTGATACTGAAGAAGGCATAAAGGTTTCCACCTTCCATCTTAGGCTTTAGCTTGGCCCACTGAGGAAGGAACTTTCTCACCTATCATTTTACCTTTTCTCTTTATACCCACAAATCAGCTCTTACCCGTGAGAAGAGCTGTTGGTAACACAACTTGTTGGGCGTACATTTTACCAGTGGCCAAAGTTATTGCATTGTGTGTGCACCTGTGAGCAGGACCTGTTTTGTCTATAATTAGCTGGATGAGGAAATTCCAGCCAGCCTTGACAGTGCAAATACTCAGTAAGTGTACTCAACAGTCTGCACCCATGGAGCCGGTTTCATTAAGCATACAGATAGGGAGGCAGAGGAAGCTACTTCAGCCTTGGGATAAAGTAGTGTTCTCCAATCAAGCTCTAACAGAGCACTGGGCATTATGAAAAGTAGCATTATATTTGTCATAGGGCTGCTAATCCATTTTGTCCACAGCTTCCCCAATAGAGAGCAGCATGAGCAGGTTTAAGAACCAAAGCCCAGCCCTATAACCCTAATAAGCTCCTACTGTTCTCTAGCATTCAGTTCAAGACTGCCCCTTCCCTCATGCAGGTTGTGTTTGGTTGCCCTTACCTGAGGTGACTTTTTTCCTTATGCAGAATTTACATTACTTGTCATGTTCATATTTTAATTTGACACTTCCTCCCAATAGTCAGTGAACCTCTTTACAAAAGGGAAAAGAAAGGTCCTCCATTCAAAGTGTTGACATATGGCAGGATCTCAATCAATGTTTGTATGACAAATTAACATCTTACATATATCACAAATTTTAAGGACATATGGATGCCTGTGTATTAGGTGTGCCATATGCATGCAACACTTGCCTGCCCCTCCCCCATTCTTCCAACACAAATAGTCAAAACCTAGATAAGGATTTTAAGGTTATACCTCAACTTTAGCAGTTAAGGTATAAAAGTTATTACGCAAATTATGTAGAAAACTTTGTGATAACTATTTATTAAGTTAATTTTAATATAAATATTAGTATACTGTAATAAATCATAACATCAGATATTGTCTAATAAATATTTTCTTGATAATATATATATATTTATTTATAATAAAAATATTTTATTTATCAAAGAAATAATTAACTGATTTCACAAATTACTAATTGAATGTATGAACATTTTGAACTCATAAGTTGATAAATAATTATAAAATAACATGTTTGACATTCCAAAAATCAATTTTTAAAGCCTCTATATTAAATTATTATTAATGCTGCCAAAAAGCAACACTATAATTTGGGCACTATTATTCCAAATATGTAATGTACTATAGATATCTCAGTACGTGAACAGTAACTATATAGGAGTCATACATAAAAATATTTACTTATATACCTTCATCATCAGTATTGAGTTTGGTTTCCAGTTCTGCAATCTTGTGTCTTATTTTAAGCACTGAGAGTTACACTATATCCCTATTATTGAACACATTTAGTTGATTATGATTCAATTAAAAATAACATGAAAAGAGTAACACATGGTAACTCACTACTTCAGAAACACCACACTATGAAATATCACTCATTGATGGTCTGGTCGAGAATAAGGAATCAAGAAAAAAAATGCAGGCTTCTGATAATCTAGGTCCAGAAGGACACTCAAATGCACTAAAGGTCAAAGCTCTCCATGTAACCACTTAACACTCTTTAAAGTTGACCTCAAAAAGTCTGACAGTTTTTGGTTATCTGGTTTCCCAAAGCCCAACAGATGAGCTGCAAATTGCTATAGAAAGGAATCGCTAGGACAACAGGTAACAACTGGCAACCTGATATAAACAGAAAAAAAGAAGCACTAAAAAAAAAAACCCAACATACATACATAACACTACGGGGATAATCTATTTAGGACATCAATAAGCATAGTAGTTCTCAAAATATAATGGAATCATTTATTCAGTACATATTTTTGAATGCCTATTATGTTAGAGGCATTGTGATAAGTGCGGAAGATATACCCAGTAAGAACAGCAATATGCAGCAGCCAACTTCCACTGAATGTTTATCACAAGCCAATGCTAAGTCTTTACAAACATTTAGTCCTGGTAACAACCACATGATGTGTGAGATAAACATTTCTACTACAGTCTTAGATTTGAGAAAACTGTAGCTTAGAGGTTCATTAACTTGCCCAAGATCATGTAGTTGCTGAGTGAAGAGTGCTGGGATTTGAATTTGTGCAGGATTCCTCTAAAGTACTGGTACCTATACTCTACTGTTTCAGGGACTACAGAACCTGTTCTCAGAGGGCTTACAGCTTATTATCAGACCAAGAAATGACTGAGCAACTAAAAGAGTGTGTTTGGAGCTGTTAAGAGAGGAAAGCAAAGGAAGCTATAAAGACCACTGCTTCCACACAGGCGAGTCTACCCTCCTGTGGCCTACTGGTGGGGACAGAGGAACCTTAAAAAACAAAACAAAAACTGCTTAAAATGTTCCTAAGTTTTAGTAAGAATACTTATAAGGAATATTTTAAGAAGTATACATATAGGAGGGACTTCATTTTTACAAAATGTCACCAATTCTTAAGTGCTTCTCAAGGGATGAAACAGCAGTATAATAACTGAACAAAATGTCTGGCAACTGAAACAGAAACCCTGACTACTGGACCATCAAAAGCACACACACATTTTAGTATTAGAGCATATGCACACAGCACACGCCATTTGACTTGATCCTGAAGGCAGTTCGAAACCTGCCTCTTCGAAACCAAATGTACGAGGTCACTGAATCTGTTTTCAGATAGCACCAGCTCTGCCCGGGTATCAGTGACCCTGCAGCTGTCACATCGGCCTCAGGGGCTTCGACCTTGAGCCCTGGACCCCCACAGACTCCGGCCTTCGCGTTGGCGGCGTGGCCGCGACCCCCACACCTGGCAGGAGCGCGCGCCGATCCCCAACTCACCTCAGGTGCATTTCTTACGGTAACTCCAACTTAAGACGGTCGGTGCTCACACCGTCGAAGTTGTCCCCTCTTCCTTCCAACATAGAGTCAGTTCAGAGGCCACCCACGCCCTGCCCTCACACAGCTGACAACACTAGACTTGAGGGGACACTCAGAAGCCGGGTGAGGGGAGGTTCTCACGGCCGTTTTAGAGGGAACGGCCTCTCGGTCGCGGCCAGGCTCCTCCTTGTGACGTCACTGGGCGGCGCCCACTGGGCTGGGTCTCCCAGTGCGGTTCACAGGTGTTAAGAGGGCCAGTGCTGCAGTTTCGAATTGAATTGATTAAACAGAACGTGATGTTGTGGCATGTTAGACGGATACGGTATTTAGTGTCCAAAAGAACCGCCCTGAGTTGTGGGCCAAAGATAATTGGCAGCATTTTGAGGCATCAATTCAATTAAATGCAATTGAGGGCTTATTCTGTACAGTCATGTGTAAGATACCAAGTAGGTTCACTGCCTTCAAAGAATCTACAGTTTAACTGAAAAGTGCAAAAGAACTCTCCTCACAGCATGTCAATAGTCACATGGTTTGGCAAATTTTGTACTCCTAACTTATGTGCCCAGCCTGAGGCAGGCGGGGAGCAAGGTGGTGGTCACCTCTCAGACACTCTCACCAGTGTCTGTTCTATCTTGGTGGCTCCCCTTCTTGGTCCTCAGCTGCTGTTCTTAGTTCTCTCACAGACTGGGGAGGTGGGGATGAGCATGAGCTGGCTGGTAGAGAGATAGTCACATATTTTCCCAAATCTGATTCACACATAAATAATAACTTTTGAAACATCAAAAGCTAAGAACTGATGGTTTATTCTCTACTTTGTCTATAGAACTCCTGCTTCTTTGGGTCAGGAGGGTCAGGAATCCTCTCTGCCTCTAATGCTGCTTCCAGCATCACTACACGCTTCCATCTTCATGTAAAAACCCACTCCTCTGATGCCATCTTGGGTGTGATACCATCTACTTTTCCCCTTGCTTCACCCAGCCTTACTAGTCACACCTGTCTACTGACTCTGACTAAAAAGGTAACCTTTCCACTGTCAAGTCTTTCTTCACCCTTCAGTTTGCAACTCTCAGCACTTTAATTTCCACCCCACTTACACAGTTACAGACTGAATCCTGTCATCAGTGTGGTTTTGGTTCAAAAGCCTTAATTTAAAAATGGCTGTTGATCTGAAACAGCAACCCACAAACAAGTAAACAGTGTAGAATGAAGTGAAAGGGACAACTAGGTTTCTGTTGACAATCCAGCTTTGCTGACCTCTGCTCTAAGATAATTTTTTAAACTTCAGGCTCCATTAATTGTCATTCCATTTCTTAAATAAGGTAGAGACTGACTGAAAGCTATTTACTCATTCAACTTCATTTCCATTTCAACTAGAACATTATCCTTGGCCCTAGGAAAAGGCTCCAGTTCTGGGTTCCTGAAATACAAACCCATGAAAACATTTGAGGCCAAGTAAATCAAAGACAGTTTATTCACAAAGTGCACTCTTTAGTTTCAAATAAAGTCTAATAAAGTAAATAGCAATTGGAGATTCAGAAATATCAGGAAGGACTATAGTATGAAAACCATCTTTTAAAATCAAGAAGCAAAAATAAAATGCCATTAGCTATTTTAATTACATGTTTGTAGCTTATAGGTCTGTGAATATCCTGTCTTCTACCAAAGTGGACATCATTATGCCATCCATGATGGAAAAATGCCTAAAGTCTTCGCATTCTTTATCTGAACTATGAATAAAATCTAATAATTTAATTAATTGGTTTTTTAGTATATACAATTTTAATGACTGAATCCCAAAATAAAAATTTACCATACATTAACTCAACTGTTTATATTTTAGTTTTCACTAAATTTTAGTCTTTTGGAAAAACTTACAGTAGAAGTGATTACATTTTTGCCCAATTGAGCTGATAATAATCACTTTGAACTGTTACAATACCAACCACAGTCCCTTATTTCCTAGGCTCCTAACAGATCAGTAACAGTATAAATCTAGAAGACTTAATTCTAGAAGACTTAAAAATCTGTTTGTAATCATTCAAAATAAAAAAGACTGTCTCATTTTCTAACAAAGAGATAAGCTATCAAATTATTTTATAGAAACTCATTTTAATTTTCATGATTAGTCTATTCCTTGTTTTGAAAAAGTCTTAAATGTTATGCAAGAATTCTTTTCATTTAGGATCACAGTTTTTGTTTAGCTTACATACTGACAATTCTGACAAGCACCCTAAAAAAAAATCCACAATTAGTGCAAAAATAGGAAACAACNTTTTTTTTTTTTCTATTTAAATTCATCCTTAACTTTTCTACCAAAATGATCACTATAAAATACTAATCTCACCCTGGCACTCTTCTAATTAAAACATTTAATTCCTTTCTATCTGATAAAGTATATTTGAATCAAGTTTCCTGTGTCATTGCAGTCATCAATCACTTCTTTTTGCTATTTTCATATACTTTGCTTTTGCCCAGATAAACTTTTCTTCGTCTTCAGTTGAATTACACAACTCGTCTTCTGAGACTCGTTTCATGCTCCGCTCTTCCTTTTTTGAATATCCCCCCTCCCTTCATTCCATCTCATCTCTGATCCCTACTAGTCTAAAAACTCAGCCCCAGTGCTTTATGGCCAGGTTCATGTCTGTTGAGTGGCCCAAAGAGCTTCCCATGTTAAATTGAAATCATCGGGTTTTTGACTAGCTTCTCGGCAGACATAAGCTTACTGAGGTCAGGCACTATGATTTTGGTCACCTCTCTACCTCCAGAGAATAACACTGTGCCTCACACATCATTAGCAGCCAACACCATGCGTATTTTGAGTTTGTGTTCCTTAACTAATTCTTGGATAAGTATAACAATTTTGAAAAATGCTTTCTACTAAATCTTTCACTGAACATACTATAGGTTGGCTAGCAATTTCTTCTCATGTTTTTCATATATACATACATGTAAAAGTTATTTTAAGTTATCTTTACTCACTACAGTCTCAAAGCAAAGAATTTTGAATGTACCAGGAAGAAATACTTTCTTAACCTTAAAAGATTTAATATCTGTTTCCTGACATAGGACAATTAAATCTCTTGGGCCACTTCCTTCTGTATTATCAATTATGTATTCATTTTACACATTGTATAGGCTGCATTCTGTTAACATGTTGAAATATTAATAGTCATATGTGAATTATTACTTGTGTTACTTTTATGAAAAGTAATGCCAAAGAGGTTGTAATGCAATATCACTCTGGGTGCTTTGTGTATGATTAATTCCGAAAGGATGCCCGAAACTTTCTTCCATGTGGTAGAGGATGGGAAGGAAGTCAAGAAAACATCATGAACTAAATGGTGAAATGACCACAGGTGAAATATGAAGGTGATACCTGAAGTCAAGGCAACTTCTAGTGAAGGCGTTTACGAGTGTTTTGGTCCTGCTTTGCCTATTTTAAATACCCTCCTTCGTATGATAATTCTCAGGACTCTGACCCACTTGCCCAGTCTCAGCCTCTAATATTAAATACCTTCAACACTCAACTCAGCCCTGACTCGGTAGTCAGCCAATCCCTGCCAAGCCTGGTAGTCTTGCTGCATGATCCCTAGTATTTGTGGGACACTTACTTGCTCACTGAGTGCCCATGGACCAACTCCCTCCTTCAGTCCCCATTTCCACTGTGTAGGCCATTCTGTGAGATGCTGTTTTCTGACTTGCATGCCAGTTTTCTTCTCTGGCTCTAGCATCTAATTGATTCAGACATTGGCTAGTTGCCTAGCCTTTGCCTGCCCCCTCTCTTAGGAAAGCTGGATCTTTTTCCTACAGCCCTAAACACTGAAGTTACTTGGAGTTTGTCTTCATTTTGACACATGTTTTTATAAAGAGAATATTCAGAACAGTTTTAAAATGCAAACTCTTTAAAAGAGAAACAGAGTTTGGGGGCCTAATAATTTTACTGATGTGCTTGTTGTAATTATTTAAAATAATCATAATTTTAAAGTGTTATTTTACCTGAAACCATTTGCTAAAATACAAATTAATCTCAGGACATTAAGACAGAAAGCACAAATTTTGTAAATGTAAGATTTTCCAGTTCCAGGAATTTAGTGATATGTAGATGAAGGCTAATTNCAGAACAGTTTTAAAATGCAAACTCTTTAAAAGAGAAACAGAGTTTGGGGGCCTAATAATTTTACTGATATGCTTGTTGTAATTATTTAAAATAATCATAATTTTAAAGTGTTATTTTATCTGAAACCATTTGCTAAAATACAAATTAATCTCAGGACATTAAGACAGAAAGCACAAATTTTATAAATATAAGATTTTCCAGTTCCAGGAATTTAGTGATATGTAGATGAATGCTAACTGAATTTCAAAATATTTAGATGTCATTAAGATGTTTGGAAGAAACCATAGTAATACTGTTTAACATTATTTAGCATCATTTACCAGTTTGTGTTCTGTATATTCATATTTTTATTTGATCCTCAAAACAACCCTAAGAAGTCAGTAAAGTTATTGTAACTCCTATGTGTGTGCTCAGTTGCTCAGTCATGTCCAAGTCTTTGCAGTCCCATGGACTGTAGCCCATGAAGCTTCTCTGCCCATGGAATTTTCCAGGCAGGAATACTGAAATAGGTTGCCATTTCCTACTCCAGGGCATCTTCTTGACCCAGGGATAAAACCCATGTCTCCTGCACCTCTTGTATTGGTAGGAGGCTTCTTTACCGCTACACCACTTGGGAAACCATACCATATCATAAATTAAAAAATTAAAACCCTGAAACAGATGAGCCAACCGCTTTGTTCAAGGCCACACAATTAGAGGTAGTCAGTGGGCTCTAATGCCTTTTCCCTTAGTTATGAGGTTTTGCCACCTAACTCAGTTGCTTATATTAGTAATCAATTACAACTTATCATTTATAACAGAATTCAGTTCTTTTTCACCTAGTTTACATTTTCCTCTTTATTTAATACATTATTTTTTGCTTCCCAGTGTTGCCAAAGCCATCCATCTGATTGCCAGAATTACTACTGAGCAGCATAATTAGGATCATCCAACTTCCTGATCTCAAAGTTCATTGTCTCTTCATTTCTTACAGCGTAGAGGTCAGTGTCCTTGTCACGTCATTAAATCATTCTCCTAAGGCTTCCATCTGCCAGCTATACTTCGTCAGGACCACTCTCCAAAGGCTTTGTATTCATACTGCTTAATTATGTACCTAAAATCTCCATCCCTTAATTTGTGGCTTAGAAATAGACACATTCTTCTTGCCTTCAAGCATGCTCACAGGGAATCTAGTTTCTTCTAGCAATTCTATGCTGCTGCTGCTGCTCAGTCGCTTCAGTCGTGTCTAACTCTGTGCCACCCCATAGACGGCAGCCCACCAGGCTTCCCCGTCCCTGGGATTCTCCAGGCAAGAACACTGGAGTGGGTTGCCATTGCCTTCTCCAATGCATGAAAGCAAAAAGTCAAAGTGAAGTCGCTCAGTCGTGACTGACTCTTAGCGACCCCATGGACTGCAGCCTACCAGGCTCCTCTGTCCATGGGATTTTCCAGGCAAGAGTAGGACACATTTAATCTTTCCTATGGTTTATTATTTTGCCTGAATTAATTATCCTGTGCTGTTGAGATATGTATATTTTTATATGTTACTTTAAAATCTTTCTGGAAGGCAATAGAATATAAATGCACATATACCAAAAATAAAATAAGATCTCTTCCTTCAACGGCAAGCTTAGCATCAATTTCCTCACGAAACCTTTTAAACTCCCTATCTATCTGAAGTAAACTGTCTGATTCTTTGCACTCCTGTCACTCTCTATTGATATTTTCTATTGATATTGTCCAGCTCTTCTGACTTAATTGTAAGCATTTTATGATTTCACCTTTACTTCCTCCTCCATAATACATAATATGGTTTCTGATGCAAAGTCCATATTTGAATTATTGCTCTACAATATGTGATGCATCATTTTTCCAAGGCTGCTTTCAAGAATTTTTTTTTTTTCTTTATCTTGACTCTTCAGTGTTTTGATTTTGATGAATCTGGTCACAGATTTCTTTGAACTTATTTTTGTTTTGGTTTCTCTGAATTTCATGAATCTGTAGGTTTATATCTTTGGCCACGTTGGGAAGTTTTCAATCATTATTTGTTCAAATATTGACTTAAGCCCACAGTCTTTCTCCTTTTCTTCTAAACCCTGATGACATGTTTTAGATGTTTATATAGTAACTCAATATATGAGTCTTAGTTAATTTTTTCCTTCCTCTTTGTTCTTCCTATTCTTCATATAGATAATATCTATTCACCTATATTCAAGCTCACTGACTTTTTTCTCCCTTATTTCCATGCTATTCTTGAGCCCATGCAGTTAACTTTTATTTTGGTCACTGATTTTTTTTTTTTTTTCCTGTTGTAAAATTCAGTTCTCTATGTTAGGCTTCATAAGGTCAAATCTATGCATATACTGCTCAGGGGAAAATTCAAGGGATCATATACAACTTTAAGAGATAGTCTTTCTGAGGCCCTCTCCACTCCAGGATCTCCTTGATGGTTTTTGACTCCCAGGGCCCCTCTGATTATAAATACAAGACTTTCCTTTCTCTGCATTGCCATGTACTTCTTCATATAGCTCCTGCCTCCAGGGCCCTGTGGTAAGGGGACAAAGAAAAAAACCAGTAGGTATCTGCCCATGGTTTGAAGACGATAGCTTCATGGACCAGAGAGAGCATCCTTGGAGCTGTAGGCACCTGCAACGGCTATGGAATTCCCAGGTGAGGGGAGGGACGAAATGAAGCAAGATACCTCTCTCACCCTCTCTGACCTCTCCCTACAGGTCATTCATTTCCTACCCCTTGAACCAGAAACACAGGGATTTTCAATGGAGCTCTCCATCTGTACTTGTATAGTTCCAAGTGTTAAGCCACCTTTAACTCCAGACTGGGAAATACGAGGGGAGGAAAAAAACAGGAAGATACCACTGGTTCAGGGACTCTCCCTGCTCTGGTTTCCTTCCCCAGCCTACCTACCTCCAGCTGCTTCTCAGCAGTCCATACTTAGCTGTGCCATGCGTTCTGTGCAGGGTTTGTAGTTGCCTTCAGTGGGAGAGTCATGGAATGTGCTTACTTCTTTTTGACTAGAACGGAAAACACCACCACTCTCCTTAGATTTTGTATTTGGCTGTATTGAGCTCTGCATGAATAGTCCCCATAAGACTGGTATATTATTAGCCAGAAGTACCTATCTGCCAACTTCAGATTTCACAGTATAGTCTCCACTTACATGTATTTTATAAAAATTCTAAATGAATCTCAGAAGTGCTCTAAACCTTGAATCATAAATCTTATTCTTTATGAGAAAACGTCCTCAATTTTCTTCCATTCCTGTGTCCTGCATTTAAGCAGAGACCACATTTACCTTGTCACTTGAGTGAAAGTAATCGACCAAAAAGACATAGATTTTCTACCCTCCTATACAAATAAAGGTAAGTTTTAGGTATTTGTCTAGACAGTAATGATGTGGATGATGACATGAGGTTTGTTTTTGGTTTTTTTTTAAGATTACTTCATGTGTAGGTAAACATGTTTTAAGACTATTGCAAGTAAGTTATGTGATTTTATGGGAGGATTTTATACTGTGGCAGTGAGGTTAGGTGAATGTTCGAGGTCATGAAGTAAAGAGCTATGAAACTGGGACTATTTCTAACTTATTTTTTTCTAGTCTCATCATCAGTTCATTGAGCTTATTTGCCTAAGGATAAAAAGTTCAAAGAGGAGAAAATACAAGGCCTCTGAAATTTTTGTAATGCACAGTAGTGGGAAAAGGAGCGCAGATGTATAAAACAAACAGCCAGGCGGTGAGATTTTCTCCAGCAGCTTCTGACCACTGCAAACCAAAGGGCACCTACGTAGAGAAGCAAATTGAGCCGCTCTAGGGAGAGAGACTGTTTTAATGGCCCTTTCAGCCCATTTGTAAAGGTGAATATCATGAAAATCCTTTCTGCTTGGGAATACCATTTAAATGAGAATTTCATGTGATATTATATTAGAAAATACGGTACTATCAGATGGATTGTTTTTGTTCAGTCGCTAAGTCATGTCTGACTCTTTGTGACCCCATGGACTGCAGCCAGGCTCCTCTGTCCTCTGCTGTCTCCCGGAGTTTACTCAAACTCATGTCCTTTGAGTGGGTGATGCTATACAGCCATCTCTTCCTTTGCCACCTCTTTCTCCTTTTGCCTTCAATTTTTTCCAGCACCAGGGTCTTTTCCAATGAGTCGGCTCTTCTCATCAACTGACCAAAGTATTGGAGCTTCAGTATCACTCCTTCCAATGAATATCCAGGGTTGATTTCCTTTAGAAGTATCTGGTTTGATATCCTTACTTGTCCAAGGGGCTCTCAAGAGTCTTCTGCAACATGACAGTTCAAAAGCATAGATTCTTCACCACGTAGCCTTCTTTATGGTCCAACTCTCACATCCATATATGACAACTGGAAAAACCATAGCTTTGACTAGATGAAACTTTGTTGGCAAAGTGATGTCTCTACTCTTTAATATGCTGTCTACGTTTGTCATAGCTTTCCTTCCAAGGAGCAAGCGTCTTTCAATTCATGGCTGCAATCACCATCTGCAGTGATGATGGAGCCAAAAAATTCAAGTCTGACACTGTTTCCACAGTTTCCTCATCTATTTGCCATGAAGTGATGAGACTGGATGCCATGATCTGCATTTTTTGAATGTTGAGTTTTAAGCCAGCTTTTTCACTCTCCTCTTTCACCTTCGTCAAGAGGCTGTTTAGCTCCTCTTCACTCTCTGCCATTAGAGTGGTGTCATCTGCATATTTGCGGTTGTTGATATTTCTCTTGGCAATCTTGACTCCAGCTTGTAAGTTGTCTAGCCCGACATTTCACATGATATACTATGCATAGAAGTTGAATAAGCAGGGTGACAATATACGGCTTTGATATGCTCCTTTCCCAGTTTGGAACCAGTTCCATGTTGGATTCTAGTTGTTGCTTCTTGACCTGCATGCAAGTTTCTCAGGAGGCAGGTCAGATGGTCTGTTACTCCCATCTTTTTAAGAATTTTCCAGTTGGTTGTGGTCCACACAGTCAAAGGCTTTACTATAGATGTCTTTCTGGAATTCCCTTGCTTTCTCCAAGATTCACTGGATGTTGGCAATTTGTTCTCTAATTCTGCCTTTCCTAAACCCAACTTGCACATCTGGAAGTTCTTGGTTCATGTATTGCTAAGGCCTAGCTTGAAGGATTTTGGGCATAACCTTGCTAGCATGTGCAATGAGTGCAATTGTATGGTAGTTTGAACATTCTTTGGTACTGCCTTTCTTTGATATTGGATCACTTGTTTCCATTGTTTATGTGCTTATACCTCTCTCTTGATTACCAAAGATACAATAAATAAAGGCAAATCATGGCCAGAGCAGTGTTTCCTGACAAGAAGCTACAAAGTCTAAATATAAACAGTCCGTGAAAAGATTTATGGGGAGAATGGGACAAATGTGAGAAACTGGCATCCATAACTAAGTCCACTTCTCTAGCCCATTAGCAGAAATTCAAAGTAGTCTGAGGTTAAAAATATTTTTCCTTCCTTGAAAATAGTCTTTTATGGTATTTTCATAAGGAGAGGAGGAAAAAGCTGCTTATAAATAGTATAGCAAAATACCTGTATCCCAATGGGTAGAAAACAGAAATAAAAGCCAGAATCTGGAGTCTCATATTTGTTGTATTGGTGACCTCTGGACTTCAGAGAATTACTGACTTGTGGAACTGTTTCTTTATTACTAAAACCAGCTACCTACAAATTATGACAGTACTGGAGGGTTGTTGAAAATTAGTTTGTATCTCATTTGTCAACACTAAAAAATTATTATTTTCTAGTGTTTATTAGTTTTGTTATAACCAATAATATACATAAATTTTCTTCTTTTTTAGTGTTTAGACTAACTTCCTTGTTATTGTGAGTCATACAGAGAGAGAAAATAGTTAAACTCATGGTATTTTGTGTTGGGATAGTAGTTGACATCTTTCTGAGATTTAGCCAAGTTGTTAATAGAAAATATAGCAGTGATTTTTACTGTTTTCCTGTAATCATTTACAGATAAACTCATATTGGAAAGGATATCACTTCACCATAATATTTAGCATCTTTCAGTTCAGATCAGTTCAGTCGCTCAGTTGTGTCCGACTCTTTGCAACCCCATGAATCAAAGCATGCCAGACCTCCCTGTCCATCACCATCTCCTGGAGTCCACTCAGACTCACGTCCATCGAGTCAGTGATGCCATCCAGCCATCTCATCCTCGGTCATCCCCTTCTCCTCCTGCCCCCAATCCCTCCCAGCATCAGAGTCTTTTCCAATGAGTCAACTCTTCACATGAGGTGGCCAAAGTACTGGAGTTTCAGCTTTAGCATCATTCCTTCCAAAGAAATCCCAGGGTTGATCTCCTTCAGAATGGACTGGTTGGATCTCCTTGCAGTCCAAGGGACTCTCAAGAGTCTTCTCCAACACCACAGTTCAAAAGCATCAATTCTTCGGNCCAGCATCAGAGTCTTTTCCAATGAGTCAACTCTTCACATGAGGTGGCCAAAGTACTGGAGTTTCAGCTTTAGCATCATTCCTTCCAAAGAAATCCCAAGCTGATCTCCTTCAGAATGGACTGGTTGGATCTCCTTGCAGTCCAAGAGATCCTGTCCATAGGTTTCCCCAAACAGAGGACTGTTTAAACAACAAACTAGAACAAAAAGGCAAAATTTTACAGTCTTTTTTCCAGAACATACTGAAGTTACCTAGATGCTTTGTGATCAGTATCTGGACATTTTTTCTTACACTGGATCAGACCTCCAAATTAACAAGTCCTCTATGACTACTTGCCTGGCCTTCTGTGGTTTGTGACCCTATTGGTTTACTCATGTTTTTTGTTTTTTTCCAACTTCAGTGCTAGAAATATGCAATATTCTTATAATCCTTCTGAATATTTCGTTCAGAATGTTAATCAGAACCAGAGCACAGCAGAGCCTACAATCTGTCAAACCTTATGTCTATATCACTCTTGATTGGGGCTTTCGCAACAGTTACCCAATGGAAAAGCTCCTGACTGCTTTCTGCCAGTTCCTGCTGCTTTGCAACCCCTCGTAATTCCACAGAATTGCTGATGTTGCAAAAGACATGAGGCCTCCTCACACTCAATTAAGCCTCAGTAACAAATACAGTCATCACGTGGCAATGGCAGAGGCAGTTTCAGCACTGGAAGGGTGCCCAAAACTCCTGGTTGAGCAGGTCCTTCTCAGGGCTTCTCTCTCCAGACCTGCAGTCAAGTGACATGATGACTGAAGAATGTGACCATGTTAGTGTTTGGAGAAAACTACTAAACTGGGAGTCAGAAAATTAAGATTCTAATACCAAATGGGCCAACAATTAGCCACATGATCCAGGTGAAGTCCCCACCTCTTTGTACCTCATAAAATTTCCTCTCCTTTATCTTATGAGATGTGTATGTGAAAGCACTTTGAAAATTCCATAGGACTAACTAAAGATAGTTTTAAAGACCCTACAGAACAGTTTTTCACAAGTTGTGTTTATTTTTTAAATATCTCGTCACTCATCACCTCTGCTTCTCAACATGCCCAGGAGCCAGGATTCCTGGCAGAAATTCCTTTCTCCTCTCTTGCCTTAATAACTGTTCAGTTCTTCTCTTTATTCAGACTCAAACTACTTTGTTAAAGACTCCTGGAAAGCCTATCTCTGGCAAAAAAAAAAAAAGCTTATTTTTTATTCCTTTTAAAAAAGTTAACTATAATTAGCCAATTGAATTACATCTTATATACTGAATACTACCAATTTAAGAACAAAGAAAATGAATATGAAGAATGCTCTAAACAAGTCAATGGGATTCATATGTCAATTTGAATGAGATTTCAGGAATTTCTCCAGTGCATTCAGTAACATATAGCAAAACAGCACCCTGACAGTGATTCCAGATTTCACTTATTATAGCAAAATATCATCACAACTTTCTAATAAATCTGCCTAAAATTCAATTTACATGCAACCTTCAAAGTTATTCTTAAAAATGTTAACCTTAAATATTTAAAACAGAAATATCCTCTTAATAGTTCTCAAACACAGATGGGTTACAAGCAACCTTATAGGTGAAGCTGAGGAGTTTAAACTTTATCTTGAAATCAGTAGGAAGGGTATGACCAAATTTGCATTTCAGATGGATCTATCACAGGTTGCATTGTGAACTGTAAGGGTTTAAGACTGAGGAACCAGTTAGGAAACAAGTTTTGAGCTGGATGAAAAATCATGAAAATCTATTCTAAGGTAATGGTAATGAGGCTGGAGCTAAAGGGATTAATTAAAAAAAAAAAAAAAAAGACTTGTGGACTGAATGGATGCAGTGGTATGCAGTTGGGATGTATGAGCCTGTAGATTAAAAGTTAAGAGGAAATATAGGCCACGGGGATGGGGGTGGGGGGTGTGTGTGTGTGATATCCACAAAGAGCAGAAAAGGGAGTACAGAGTAAACCATAGATAGACAGAACCAATATTTAAGAAATGAATGTGGAAGACAGAAATCAATATTTAAGAAATGAATGTGGAAGACAACCACCCTAAGAAGTATCTGTAAGACAAAACTGAAAGGTGGGAAATGACAATACTGTTAGGAGATGTGTAGACAGCTGACCCACTAGTCTCAGTAAGTATTAAATCTTGGATAAAGATCAATCAGGAACAAAGTAAGCATGTGGTTTGACTTTATCCACACACACACACAAACACCTGTGGAAAAAATCCCAAGACGTAAGAAAGACACATCTTTCAACCTACAGGTAACTCTAAATGTAAGGCTAACACGGCACACATCAAAATCAAGCCAAAATGATAAGACAGAATTAATGATGGGTCAAAATCAAAATCAACGAAGTACAATTAAGCCAGAACAAGTGTAAAGTTTTTATTTAGGTACAAATATCAACTATCTAAAAATAAGGCAAAGGTTCAGATTGTAAAGCAATTATAATTCAGTTAAGAAAAACAAGTTTGATATGGGTCAATAAAGTAAGTTACTATAAAGACATACCCTTTGTCTTCTATTCCATATTTATCACATACTAAATATGACCAAAACAAGGGAGACAACCCCACTGTATTCAAGCTGGTTATAATACCTCTAGAATATTAGATTCAACTCTGGGTTCCATATTTTGAGAACAACATTCATGAAGGAAAGATCTGGAAACCATACTATATATGGAATTGTTAAACTGGGAGTATTTAGTAGAAAAGAAAAAATAAGCGAAAGACATAATGATATTTAAATATTTGTACAGTTACCATATTTAAAAGACAAGACTGATACTATACAACTCCTGAGTAGATGTGATATAGAGTTTTATGGATAATATGACATCTACTAAAGGGGATACCCTCAAATGGATTTGAATTTGTCCCTTGACCCAGTGAAAATTTAAGGGAAGCTTTAATTAAAATTTACTAAATAAATCAGTTAAATATTATACCTTAAAAGAGTTAATTTGCTACAGAAAAATATTTTTACTAAGCTTATTCTTCACAAATACATGTTCTAAGATAAAATATTACTGAGGAGGCAACAAAAATGTACCTAACTTACTAAAGTTATATTATTTTCCTCTAAACAATTTAAAGAAGAAAAAAGGAACTTAAAGGTGAAAGTTAGAAGCTACGTAGAAGAGTGATGAATTATTTAATAGACACCATACTGCAATTAGGTATAGTAGGTTTAAAGTTACTCAATTGCTTTTTCCTTATTCCTGTAGGTCTTCTTGCTCCTAAATCTATATGACAAAAGTAGTAATATAACTGACAAAAACAAAGTCTTAACGAATCTTTCTTATACATTTACCTCAAAAAATTAGTAGGAGTGTATTTAATTATATAGGTCATTAGGTAAGTCATTCATAATGAATGAACACAGTCCTGAATCAGAATCAAAACCATAAAAGGCATGGAGAATATACTTATCTAATACAACCTGCCTTTAAATATACCTAAATTTAAAAAAAAAGTAATTCTTTGTTTATACTACAAGAAACCTGATACGGAAATTTATGTAACATATTTTTCTCCTAGGCATAGTGCAAATAATTAAGGCAGATTTGAAACAACTACTTGGGAAAGTAATTTCTCATAGGCAATAAGAATACGCATGTTCAAAAAATAGTAAGTTTTCTTCATTATACCATCATCAGTTGGATCAGAGTAGAAAAATACAAATGTTCCATGTATCAAATAGCTTTCTAGTGTAAACAGGTATAAATTCATAAATGTAAACAAATATAAATTTATGTCAATTATGGAGAACTAAACTAAATGGCAGAACTAGATTTTCCAATTCTTCAGTGATAAATATGACTGAATTATTACTGGTTTAATACCTGCAGTTTCTTCTCCTAAAAGGCAATTTCACTTCTGGGCAAGATTATTAAGTGAGAAAATAGTATTGCTTGGACAAAACCTGTTTTTTCCCACTGTCCCTCCCGTCTTTCCAAGTTTCTAATTAAGTTACTGCTAACACTAAGGTATCCTGATAATTGGAAATACAAATCTAATTAACTAAATCCTCACCTGCTTCTTTTCTGAAAAAAAGAACTGAATCTTTGGAGGAAAGGATAAAACTAGCAATATACACCATAACAGAAATAAATTAACTCCAAACCACAGTAAAAATACTCTAATATCACATTAAGTTCTCCTCACTAAGGACAAGAAATACAAAATCTACACCAAAAGCTTGTACTTCCTAGTTCGGTGAATTTCAAACTTTAAAGACTCAACTTAATTCAAGTACTTAGGTACTTTTTTTTTTAAGGAGTAGGAAATGGACAAATCCAATAAAGCAATTCCTACTTACTCATATGACCACCTACTTAGCCATGCTAGCACATAATAATCTAAAAATAATCCACTTTTGGTCTAAAAGACACTTGTGACTTTCTCCTTCGCTTGCAACAAAAAAAAAGTGATTTTTCTAATGATGACTAATCCATTAAAAGTAACCTAAAAGGCATAACAAAAAGAGTATTAGATGAGAGGTCAATGCCAAGAGTAGTAAGAAGCCAGCTGGGAGACTTGGGTTTTACATTTCCATCAATAGTAAGAAGCCAGCTGGGAGACTTGGGTTTTACATTTCCATCAAAATTTCAGATCTACTCTGCATCTGCTTTTCCAAATCCTCTGGTAAAACTGACACTCCTTGATGACATGCCATGTTACTTTTACTCAAAGGTATGTTTGCCCTGGACTGAGCAGACCAAACCAACTTAGGCTGGAAAGTAAGTTAGTAATTTACTAGTTAGCTAATTTACTATGATGGGAGGGAGTCTAAACGTATTGATGTAGTGCTGGAAAACAATCCCAGATACTAAACTCACACAGATATCCCATCAAGGAGAGCGGTGGCCCGGCACTGTTCCCTGACACTGCATGACAAAGACCTGGCTTACATCTCAGTTCTACCACTTACTACGGTGCAATTCTTAATCAGGTGTTTAATGCTCTATGGTTTTGGTTTCTTCATTTATAAAATGGAGATAACAGCATTATAAATTAAACACTACATATGGAAAGCACTGAACACAATGTCTGATGCAGAAGTATGAACACAAACACTGTCAGTGAGTAAATAATTAACACATAACCAAGAGCTGAGAACATGATTTTTTCTTCTAAATAAACATTAACTATTAAGATCTAAACAAACTCAAAGGTAAAAAAAGCAACTCAAGTCCTTCATACTAAATTTGAGTTTAGCCTTCTAGTCCTTATACAGAATAAAAAGCTAAAATTCTGTTTTTAAGTCTCATCTTTAATACCACTTATCAGATGAACTTGGATAAATAATTCAGTTCTATGTTCATTTCTTAATGGCATGTCACACCATCTGTCTGTTCCAATACCTATGCACAGTGGTACATTCAAATAAGATGTGAAAATTTAATATTCTTTGTATATAGAAGGGGCTAGTACTAACAAACTGTAATAAGTAAGTAAAGTCACTCAGTCGTGTCCAACTCTTTGTTGACCCTGTGGACTGCAACCCACCAGNTAAACAGGTATAAATTCATAAATGTAAACAAATATAAATTTATGTCAATTATGGAGAACTAAACTAAATGGCAGAACTAGATTTTCCAATTCTTCAGTGATAAATATGACTGAATTATTACTGGTTTAATACCTGCAGTTTCTTCTCCTAAAAGGCAATTTCACTTCTGGGCAAGATTATTAAGTGAGAAAATAGTATTGCTTGGACAAAACCTGTTTTTTCCCACTGTCCCTCCCGTCTTTCCAAGTTTCTAATTAAGTTACTGCTAACACTAAGGTATCCTGATAATTGGAAATACAAATCTAATTAACTAAATCCTCACCTGCTTCTTTTCTGAAAAAAAGAACTGAATCTTTGGAGGAAAGGATAAAACTAGCAATATACACCATAACAGAAATAAATTAACTCCAAACCACAGTAAAAATACTCTAATATCACATTAAGTTCTCCTCACTAAGGACAAGAAATACAAAATCTACACCAAAAGCTTGTACTTCCTAGTTCGGTGAATTTCAAACTTTAAAGACTCAACTTAATTCAAGTACTTAGGTACTTTTTTTTTTAAGGAGTAGGAAATGGACAAATCCAATAAAGCAATTCCTACTTACTCATATGACCACCTACTTAGCCATGCTAGCACATAATAATCTAAAAATAATCCACTTTTGGTCTAAAAGACACTTGTGACTTTCTCCTTCGCTTGCAACAAAAAAAAAGTGATTTTTCTAATGATGACTAATCCATTAAAAGTAACCTAAAAGGCATAACAAAAAGAGTATTAGATGAGAGGTCAATGCCAAGAGTAGTAAGAAGCCAGCTGGGAGACTTGGGTTTTACATTTCCATCAATAGTAAGAAGCCAGCTGGGAGACTTGGGTTTTACATTTCCATCAAAATTTCAGATCTACTCTGCATCTGCTTTTCCAAATCCTCTGGTAAAACTGACACTCCTTGATGACATGCCATGTTACTTTTACTCAAAGGTATGTTTGCCCTGGACTGAGCAGACCAAACCAACTTAGGCTGGAAAGTAAGTTAGTAATTTACTAGTTAGCTAATTTACTATGATGGGAGGGAGTCTAAACGTATTGATGTAGTGCTGGAAAACAATCCCAGATACTAAACTCACACAGATATCCCATCAAGGAGAGCGGTGGCCCGGCACTGTTCCCTGACACTGCATGACAAAGACCTGGCTTACATCTCAGTTCTACCACTTACTACGGTGCAATTCTTAATCAGGTGTTTAATGCTCTATGGTTTTGGTTTCTTCATTTATAAAATGGAGATAACAGCATTATAAATTAAACACTACATATGGAAAGCACTGAACACAATGTCTGATGCAGAAGTATGAACACAAACACTGTCAGTGAGTAAATAATTAACACATAACCAAGAGCTGAGAACATGATTTTTTCTTCTAAATAAACATTAACTATTAAGATCTAAACAAACTCAAAGGTAAAAAAAGCAACTCAAGTCCTTCATACTAAATTTGAGTTTAGCCTTCTAGTCCTTATACAGAATAAAAAGCTAAAATTCTGTTTTTAAGTCTCATCTTTAATACCACTTATCAGATGAACTTGGATAAATAATTCAGTTCTATGTTCATTTCTTAATGGCATGTCACACCATCTGTCTGTTCCAATACCTATGCACAGTGGTACATTCAAATAAGATGTGAAAATTTAATATTCTTTGTATATAGAAGGGGCTAGTACTAACAAACTGTAATAAGTAAGTAAAGTCACTCAGTCGTGTCCAACTCTTTGTTGACCCTGTGGACTGCAACCCACCAGACTCCTCAGTTCATGGGCTTCTCCAGGCAAGAATACTGGAGTGGGTTGCCATTTCCTTCTCCAGGGGATCTTCCTGACCCAGGGATCGGACCCAGGGAACGAACCCAGGTCTCCCGCATTGGAGGCAGATGCTTTAACCTCTGAGCCACCAGGGAAGCCCAAAGTGTAATACTTTAAATATAATTCAACTTTTCCCCACCAAAATCACAGACAAGAACATGAAGGCATATAGACACTCCAGGCGTTAAAAATAACGTGAATTTCCATTGATGATGAACAAATATAACAATCAGTAATAATGACTGGCAAAGTCACAGTAATACTATTGATTTCTAGAATCTTTATTCTTCTCCCTATTTAGAAATAGCAAGTGAAAAAAACTGTTTTATCAGATATTTAATAAAAAATAGCTATACAATCATTTTAATTATCCCCAGAGTTTAACAAATGCTATGAGATCTCATTATTAAAATGATAAAATTCAACTTACTTGTATCTGACAGTTTGTACAGTTTCTGCTGAAACATTGTTAACAATGCATTTAGCTGCACATTCCAATCCTTGCCAGACAGTTGAGAATCCTGAAAATATATTCAAAAGTAAGTAAAACCAACCCTTGGCAAAGAGACCTTCCTAAGTTTTCAGAGTCTTATGTTACCTTGAACACTACTTGCTGCTACAACCATAGCGCCATCCAGGGTAGACTTTCCATTTCGATCTTTTTTAAGAGATTCTGGAACAAGTTTGCTTCCATGCTTCTTGACGTGCGGAGCTAATTCCTTTCCAACACAATTTGCCACAGTACAAACTCCATCAACTAATATAACCATTTAAAAGAAAAACAGAAAAACATGTATTTACCCCTGATTTTATCATTCTCACTAAGCAAAATTCTTTCATGAATATCTAAAGTTGTTTCATTGTATAATGTTACCATTCCTATTTAAAAAGGATGAAAACAAGGCTGGTTATTTTTCTAAACAAAGGCTATTGTTTGGTTTAAGGATGTGTTTGCAGAGCTTCAGTTCAGTTCAGTTCAGTCGCTCAGTCGTACCTGACTCTGCAACCCCATGAATCACAACACGTCAGGCCTCCCTGTCCATCACCAACTCTTCGTCTTAAATATAATGTTTCATCATTTTGTTTAGATGAGAATCATTCACCTTTTCTATATGCAATGAAAGACTGGTAGATCCAACTATCATGTTTTCCAGCTAAGTGAATTTGTACTTTTTCTCCCTATTAGGAAATACTCAACTGAAATAGTAATGAAGTTTTTAAGTGTACATAAAAGTAAACACACCAGAAATCTGATTCAAATGCAGTGACTTGTCCTTGAAAGCATGTGTCATACTCCAGGATGGTAAATACACTTGGCAAATACATTCCCTTTCAAAGGCACAGATGCTCCGCTCTCCAACCCACGAAAGTAACCTTTAACCAGTGCTTCTCAAGCTTTAATAAGTAAGTAAGAATCACTGAGACAGCCTGTGAACTGGAAATACCAATCAGTAGGTGTGTCAGTGTCTGACATACTTCTAAGGCTGTCAGGTGGGTGCTGCTGATCTACAGATCCCACCACAAGTAGCAACGTAAAACTGCTTTGTGCCAATTCTTTACCCTCAAAGTTAAACCATCTAAATGAGATTAATCTGGACAAAAAGAAGATTTTTAATTTAAGTAAAAAGTAGTAAAGGAATCTAAAGTCACTTTACCCAGAAACTGACTGACTTTGGCTGCTCCTCCAGTCGCCTGCTTTGCCATATAAAGTCCCTTGGTCACAGCTGGACTAACTTCCACAGGCTTTTCTTCTGGTTGAATCCGTTCTCGAAGTTTAGATGCTCCTTTCTGGATGGCTTTGCCAGTAAACTCAGCACCTTTGACCAAACCCCAACTCACCCAGGAAGCACCTTTTAAAGGGAAAAATAACTGGATAAAATTAGGACTGATTATCTGGGTTTGATCCCTGGGTTGGGAAGATCCCCCAGAGAAGGAAAAAGCTACCTGCTCGAGTTTTCTGGCCTTGAGAATTCCATGGACTGTGCAGTCCATGGGGTCACAAAGAGTTGGACACAACTAAGTGACTTTCACTTTCATACTTTCATTGTATACATTTAATACCTATACCAAGATTAAGAGGGGATTTCCAAGGGGAAAGGAAAATAACTAATTTTATGTTCAGTTATTCTGAAAGCTTTGGGTTTCTTGAAGCTTTTCACTACCAATTCTCCCAAGAGTAAAAAAAGAGAAAAATAAACCNATTTAATACCTATACCAAGATTAAGAGGGGATTTCCAAGGGGAAAGGAAAATAACTAATTTTATGTTCAGTTATTCTGAAAGCTTTGGGTTTCTTGAAGCTTTTCACTACCAATTCTCCCAAGAGTAAAAAAAGAGAAAAATAAACCAAGAAGAATTTACACCAATATGACAAAATGTAACATTCAAAGAGATAAGTTCTATTTTTAAGTATTTATAAACTGATCATTTAAAACCAAAAGATAAAACAGTATCTTTCCAAGTATTCTCTAATGGGACCCACCCAAAAGCTTCACATTGTAAGCGAAAAAAGTTATCATTACTGTAATACCTGACAAAATGTTGTGAGCCACCTTCTCACTCCATTCAGGTAACTCCTTTGCTTTTTCTTCTGAAACTGGCTCGCAGGGTACAATGTGACTCAGATTAACTTCTTCACTTGAAGTACCTTTGGTCTAAATGGTAAAAATGTTTCAAGAAGTGAAAATAATAAAAACTAAGATGAAGGAAAACCATAAGCATTTTGTAATAAAATACTAAGCCAACAAATACTAATGAATGAAAGTATTTCCAGCCAACCTGATTATTAGTACATAAAACACAATACCCATAACCACCATGAAGCTGAAAACTGTTCCGGTCTTATGTTAGGTCCCACTGGTGAGTAAGATTTAAATACCAACATACCTCCAATACAGCATTTATCAGATTATATTTAAATTGACTTTTTTCTTTCCTTGACTAGATCGACTTCCTTTAGAGGGCTATCATTCCCCTAAATACCCATACACATACAGTCCTCGGTAAGGTTAAAAGATGTGTTAAATAACTCAATCAGTAGTGAAGAATGCATCCAAATGAACTGGTTTTGACAGACTTCAAGTAAAAGCAAATAAAAATACATAAACACAGAATCTGCCATTCCATTTGAATGGAAACAGGAAACACAGAAATACTTGCTAATTCAATGGCTAGGGCTGACACTCAAAATGTCAAAGCTAAATTTATTTTTTCATTATAAATACTTAGCAGTAGGCTAACTCAGACCTCATTNCAGAATCTGCCATTCCATTTGAATGGAAACAGGAAACACAGAAATACTTGCTAATTCAATGGCTAGGGCTGACACTCAAAATGTCAAAGCTAAATTTATTTTTTCATTATAAATACTTAGCAGTAGGCTAACTCAGACCTCATTATATTATAAAACTACTTGAAACTCAAAATTTGACCCAACAGAAATAAACCTGATTTAAAATATAAAACATTAAAAACAAAAACTCCTACATGTGGGCAAAAGCCACTCATAAATAAAACCTAAAGACAAAATGAACAAAATACTTGCAAGTTCTATCTTTGACAATGGGCCAATGTCCATAATATATAAAGAGTTCTTAGAAATTGAGAAGGACTGGCAACCCAGTAATAAAAATGGACATGCCTAGACATCACAGAGGGAGAAGGCAATGGCATCCCACTCCAGTACTCTTGCCTGGAAAATCCCACAGATGGAGGAGCCTGGTGGGCTACAGTCCATGGGGTCACTAAGAGTCAGATACGACTGAGAGACTTCACTTGCACTTTTCACTTTCATGCATTGGAGAAGGAAATGGCAACCCACTCCAGTATTCTTGCCTGGAGAATCCCAGGGACAGGGGAGCCAGGTGAGCTGCCGTCTATGGGGTTGCACTGAGTCGAACACGACTGAAGCAACTTAGCAGCAGCAGACATCACAGAGAAAGGATATGACTAGACACCACACAGAAAACAAAATTCGAGTTACGCTTATACCTCTGCTCAACTTTACNGGTGAGCTGCCGTCTATGGGGTTGCACTGAGTCGAACACGACTGAAGCAACTTAGCAGCAGCAGACATCACAGAGAAAGGATATGACTAGACACCACACAGAAAACAAAATTCGAGTTACGCTTATACCTCTGCTCAACTTTACTCACAAAAAGAGCAATGCAAATTAATATATTCCAGTATATTTCTCTCATCATTGCACTGCCAAAATACAGAAAGAGCAACCATCCACTCTGCTAGCAGGCTGTGGGGAGACAGGTGTTCATGTACCCCTGGTAGCATCTGAACTGTGTAATCCTTAGGAAGGGTAATGCAGCAAGATCAATCAAAATCACAAATGCATTTATCTGTTGACAAAGTAACCCCAGCACTAAGAAATTGATGAATTACCTACAGATGTATGAATCAATAGCTCTACAAAGTTATTCACTGATGCACTGTTTGTAACAGCAAACAACCACACCAAATACCCCTCAATAACAGGCTGATTAAATAAACTGTGATCTATTCATACAATGAAATACAATGTAAAAAAGACCGAGGAAGTTCTAGGACACTCTATATGATGCCACCTTTTGTATAAGAAAGAGAGAGAAATAATAAGAGATTTTGTTTGCTTTTATCTACCTCGAAAAACCCAGAAAAGAAACAGAAGACACTAATAAAATTACCTACAATGGCAGAAGGGAAGGTGTAGATAGGGATGAAGGTGGAAGTAAAGCTTTTCAAAGGTATCTACCATCTTATGTAATTTGATTTTTTTAAATCAAAGAATTAAATTTTTAAAAATGAACTTCTAACTTCCATTTTGAATGCTGGTCTAAGATGCTCAACATAACTCACAGTGCCAGTTGGTGTGTAAAAGTACAATATTCATGTAACATTAATTCCAAAGACAATTACCAAGCACTTATGAGTTACAACAATGAACAGTGTCAAATTGTTTAAAATTCAATACTCACACAACAGTACTTTCCTTCTTCATAGGTTTGCTTACTTCACCTCAGGACTCATCTCAGCCATAACGCCCTCCAGGAGGAGACTCCTCAATTGCTTCCCACACCACACATCTTCTTGGAAGGTACGACTGAGCCTTCTATACAACTTGTGTACTTTCATCTAACCATCACGTTGGGTAGAAATTCTCTCTTTGCTAATCTATCCTCCCCACTAGATGGTAAACATTTGAGCTGAGGAATTTCAACTTCTTTCTATTATGCTCAGTTTTCAGTTCAGTTGAGTCGCTCAGTCGTGTCTGACTCTTTGCTACCCCATGAATCGCAGCACACTAGGTCTCCCTGTCCATCGCCAACTCCTGGAGTTCACTCAAACTCATGTGCATTGAGTCGGTGATGCCATCCAGCCATCTCATCCTCTGTCATCCCCTTCTCCTCCTGCTCCCAAACCCTCCCAGCAGCTTTCTAGCACTCAATAAATACTTACTGACCTCTAATCCAAATTCAACATTTGGTACNACTCATGTGCATTGAGTCGGTGATGCCATCCAGCCATCTCATCCTCTGTCATCCCCTTCTCCTCCTGCTCCCAAACCCTCCCAGCAGCTTTCTAGCACTCAATAAATACTTACTGACCTCTAATCCAAATTCAACATTTGGTACATAATACAGAATCTAAGAAATGAAAGAAGAAAATGCTAAATATATATTTTTAAAAGCTCATTTTCTCTGTTCTGCTGACTACATGAAGAAATAAGGAACTGAATAAAAATGGCAGTATAAGGAAATGTATACCTAGACCCAAGATCTTGGTGTATATAGGAAGGTAGAAGATAATACAAAACAAAAAAGCATATTCATCATTAATGTGAATATAAAAATCTTTACAATAGTTGAAAAAGATGTATCCTCCAAACACAGACAATCATTTAAGACAGTTTAAATACCTGGAAAGGGAAACATTAACACTGATTCTAATTACTTTACCAGTGATCATTCCGTGATCTGCAAGTTGCTTTGCTTTAGTAAACGGGGATCTTATAAATCATTTACACTGGTGAAAGGTACCTTGTTGATTTTTCACTTTACTTACCTTTTTCCCTCGTTTTCCCTTATGACGCACATCTTTATTGCCCGAGTCCAGCTGTCTCAAGTCAGTGCCACTGGCTTCCTTCAACTGGTCAGAGGCAGATCCTGATCCTCCAGGAATCTGGAATTCATTTTCTCCTTCTGCCCGGTCCCAGTTGGTCTGGGAATAAAGGACTCAGTTTAGTTCAAATTCACATTTCTTCTAAGCTATGGTACATCATGCTGCAGTAATAAACTTGTTCAAATGACAGTGTTTTACAACTACTTTTGCTAGTCTTTCTCTATATTTTTTTCTCATCACCAAATCTCAAACCTTTTTGAGTTCTCTGGTTCACAGGATAGGGTCTAAAGTAAATTTCAAAAGACAAAAAGGTATGTGAGATAAACTTACAGCAGTTGCTGGTATAAGTGATCACAAAATCAGATGCAGATACATTTGAATTTAGGTAAATAATAAATAAGTTTTAGGAAACACATATAGGACTAAATGAGTTTAAAGGAACTCATATCCAGTTTAATTACTCTGCATTGTTGGAAGGCTGCTTTTGTGTTTTTCACTGCTGCACTTAACACTGAAGGTAATCTACTTACATACACTTTGCTGAATGAATGCTTAAGAGTAAAGACAAGTCAAAAGTATAGCAAGTAACTAAGCTATTTTTTTACTGTTGAAGTTCTAGGACAATACAGAAAACTAAAAATAACATGCAACTGAAAAATAAAACTGAACAGAAGACATAAACAAAACTAAAGGTCAGTTTAATTTCTTGCCTAGAGCATGGTAATACAAGTCAAATGAATGTAGGGGTGAAGAGAATATCAGCTCCATAAAAAGTCTGGATCCCTTAAGAATGTCACTGTCTTCAGCTAGGAAACAGCAAAGCTTAGATTTGAACCCATACCCATTTGACCACAGTGCTGTCTTTGTAAACTCTCCTGAGCATATTGAGGCTACACACACTTCCGTATGGGGGTCATAGGTTTTGTTGGCATAGCTTACTGGCATTTTAGTTCATACTGATCATCAGGTCACTCTCATATACAGTTCTTACAATCTAATGCTGAGATGACTCTCTGACCTATCTCTTACCTGGTGATCTGCTCCCATCACCTTTGCCCTTAAATGTTTGATACAGGTATGGACTGAAGGTATATTCTACTTTCTGAGATAAAAGGAACAAATCTTTCATAACTTAACTCAAAACTATTTTGTGAAATCCTCCCTGATCTCCTTTCACTTTTTCCATCATCGATTATACTGTTGTTATTTAACAGACTATTAACATGCTCAAGAATAGAAGCTGTTATATATGTATTTTTATAGCCCTCTCTGTTCTTTCTTACCATCCCATCATTTAACACAGAACCAGGTTAAATAATGAATTCTAACTATCTGTTGATGGAAGGAGAAAATAAAAGGTTTTATATATATATATATATATATATATATAAAACCAGGCTATCAATCTTCTTCAAACTCTAAAAACTGTCAACATGCACAATCAAAAATAGTTTCCTCCCTTGTCCTACATTAGGATGGGCAAGAAGACCTAAAGAAAATATCTCCATTATACTCTATCTCAATTTCCTAAAACAGATCGGTATTTGGCAGAGAAAATGAGGCAAGTTCACAGGATGACCAACCACTTTTTAAATCACATTTTGCCTTTGTTCATCATAAGAACAAAGACAATTTCCTCAGATAAAACCTATTCCTCATACCCCTAATACGTCTAACACTATCCATCTGCTAATGCTGAAATTAACTTCCCTGGTGGCTCAGACAGTAAAGCGTCTGCCTGCAACACAGGAGACCTTGGTTTGATCCCTGGGTCAGGAAGATCCCCTAGAAAAGGAAATGGTAACCCACTCTAGTACTCTTGCCTGGAAAATCCCATGGAACAAGGAGCCTGGTAGGCTACAGTCCATGGCATCGCAGAGTCGGACACAACTGAGCAACTTCACTATCAATGCTGAAATTACCTCCACTTCACCACTGAGTCCCATTTTGGGGCTCTTTGAGCCCAATTTTCCAACTGAGATGACAGACAGTGCTCATAACAAGAGCTAATACCCACACTACTTGCTAGCACTGATATAAGTATCTTAAGGCATTAACTTTTAATCTTCATCATAGCCCAATAAAGTGGATGTTATTATCTTTATTTTGTGATAAAGAAACTAAAGCATAGGGAAAAGCAACATTTAGGTAACATTCGGATATACATTAACTTGAATTAGACAGCTATTAAGTTCAAGAGTTCAAAATCAAACCAAGACAATTTGATTTCAGAGACCACCATACTCACTATTTACAGCCAATTCCCAATGTTTATTAAATATTTGTGAAGACACAAGCAAATTATATACTATTTCCTACTGATCAAACTGGAGCTTATTATAATTTTTTTGAAAGCAGGAGTGATTATGTTAAAATAGGTTTTCATCCTGAAGGTGTCACACAAGTTACCTGGAGCCGAAGGTCAGACATTTGTCTTAATAGATCCTCAAAGAGTTCTCTGTCATCTTCTGGTAATTCAGATGACAAGACGACCCCCACAAAGCATCCTGATGCTTGTAACATCGTATCAGGAAACATGTAGGCACCTACAGTACATTTAAGAACTGGAGACCTATCAGGAACTAGAGGATACAACCAGTCACAAACCTGAAAGGATTAATTGAAAACAAATCAATTAAAGAAACAAGGTTTTCACTGAGGTTTTAAATATTGTTTTACTAGCAAATACACACTTGAAGGTTTGACATGCATTTTACAAGGCTTTGTAGAACCATCAGCATCAACAAACCCCCANAAAGGATTAATTGAAAACAAATCAATTAAAGAAACAAGGTTTTCACTGAGGTTTTAAATATTGTTTTACTAGCAAATACACACTTGAAGGTTTGACATGCATTTTACAAGGCTTTGTAGAACCATCAGCATCAACAAACCCCCAATAAAAATCTATCATTTGCTAGTGTGATCCCCCTGCAAAACACAGGAACTGTGCTAAAAATCTTACTGCTCCTCTAATTAAACAGTCTTAAAACCAGTGCCCATGCTAATCTTCTCTGTATCGTTCCAATTTTAGTATATGTGCCGCCAAGGCGAGCACCAATACAGTATTGTCAAGTAGAATAAAGTAAAAATAAAATTAAAAAAAACAAACAAAAAAAAACTCAGTGCCCTGAAATAGCCCACTGTTAACCGATAATGAGTCTAGCTTTAAATAAATAATGGTTAAAGTAAATTAAGCTTTTATTATCAAACATCCTTTTGTGGAAATTAAATAAAATCAAACTGTTTCTAAGTACTCCATGTATATTTACTGATTTAATCCTCAAATCAATTCCATGAAGTAAGTTAGTGTCATTTTTTTTTTGTTTGCCACTGTTCTTTTTTTATTTTTTAAAATTTTACTTTATTTTACAATACTGTATTGGTTTTGCCATACATCAACATGAATCCGCCACGGGTGTACACGTGTTCTGAATCCTGAACTCCCCTCTCGCCTCCCTCCTCATATTGGGTCACCCCAGTGCACCTGCCCCAAGCATCCTGTATCCTGNTTTCTTTGTTAATTTTCTGTTTAGTTGATCTATCCATAGGTGTGAGTGGGGTATTAAAGTCTCCCACTAATATTGTGTTATTGTTAATTTCCCCTTTCATACTTGTTGGCATTTGTCTTACATATTGCGGTGATTAATGTCATTTTAACCACAAGAAAACTGAGGCACTGAGAGGTTACTTAAGTTGCTCAGAGTCAACAACCAAAAAGTGAAGCTAGGGTTTAAACACATGCTATCTGCCACTGGAAAAGCTAAACAATTATTTTAATTAGAAACAGTTTTTTTCTGTTTTTTTTTACGAAGTTCAACCTGATCTGATAGAGCAAGAACATTAAGTTACATTTATGGATTCACTATCTATTGTGAAGTTAAACCAAAAGCTACCCGGCAACATAATACGGGGAGGTCAGATTATCAACTAAGGCTTAAACTCACCTCTTGGAGATCTAAATTCAGAAGAAATTAAGTTTAAATCAGAATATCCAAATGTATTCATTTCCATTATTTTTTGAGTGACCAGAATATAATTTTGCCCCTCAGCAAGACATTCTCTAATATTAAGAAACTTGAAAGAACAATTGATTATTATCAAATATCATGTGATGTATATGAGTCAAAGAGATGAACGATTTCATATAAACAATGGAATATTCTGGTGTACTATCACATCTCTGACCAACAGAATACAAATATGTAGAGATCAAGCACACAAGTCTGACTCTTTCCTAGAAAAGTGCTTAACATTTTCAAATTCTTATTTTAGTGGATTCTTTGTTTTAGTCATTTCAAAAGCCACACTCCAGCTTTCATAAAAGTCAAAGTTCAGACAAGTTACAATAAAACTGATGGCTGTATTTTCCAAAGTATGATGTATAACCATCTCTAGTATGAGAAATGACTTCAAATAATGTACAAACTATTTAAAGTTGAGTAGCTACATATTTCAATATGTATTAGGGAAAAATACAACATCTTTCCCTCAATTTCACAGTTGTTATTGCTTAGGATAAAGTTAAAAATGAGACATTAAGAAAAATATGAATAACAGGTGGTGTATTTAACAACAACAAAAAAGTTGTAATGGTTACACTTAAATGATGCAAGTTAGAGAAAGGTTTCTTTTACTGTGTCATTATTTCTCTAAGATAAATTACATTCTGGTCACCTTGGCTGAAATGGAGTATCCTCAAATCTTCTCAAATAAAACTGATAGACCTTTCTCAGGGCAGAGGATTATAGATTGGTAAGCTAACCCACCACAGGCTGACTTCTCCCAGTTTCACTTTCACAGAACAATTTCATATCCAAGTTCCACATGAACTGACTACAAATCTGACAGGTCTAAAAAGTATATTAAAACTAAATTCAAGAGAAAAATAGTTTTTAGAAGCCACAGAATTCTAGTCTGCCAACTTTAATTTCTAATTTCCTAAATAAAGCAACAGTGATTTCTAAGAACCAAAAATTCAGTAAACACATGGCAACTCTCTTTTAGGACACTATTATAAATAACTGAATACCTGTAAATGAGTCTCTTAAAAAGACTCAAATTTTGGGTACAATTTTACTTTTTCATTTATGACTCCAAATAGAAGATACTAGAAAAACAGAATTAAATGTACAGAACAAATTTTTACTAAAGGACAAGTCATTTTAATGGTTGAACTCATGTAATCAATAGAATGTTTCAAATTTTCATTCCCTGTACCTCCAGTAGCCCAGGACCCAAAGGTTTTTTAAATTCCACTCTTACAATGCCACTTTATTATCAGTTCAGCAGAAAATATTTCATTTTTTATCAGACCCCTCAGAAGCAATAAGTTTACTCTTTTCAACCTTAAGGCTTCCTCTTAAAAAATAACTTACGATTCCACTAGTCTTCTTGTTCATTAATGAAATCTTTCTTCCAACAATGCTCCCAGGTATCTCCTTCATAAACTCCTAGTAAATCTCCAACTATCTGTAAACAACCTTAAGTGGACTTCATAAAGTAAAAGCTGCATAAGAATTGAAAATATATCAAGAAAGAAAACAGATGCAGGTAACTAGTACTGTAGCTAAACGACATCACTTGGACTTGTGAAAGCACCTGCTTTGCTAAGTCATCTCCCTGCCATGCATATCCTTTTGTTATATCCAATGAATACTGAATCTGTACTTCCAGAAACCCATCTCTCCATACTAAAACAGATTGATACTGGACCATCACCTTCAGAATACCTCAGGAATTCTCTAACAGTGTCCTAACCTCAACCTTTTTTTACCAACAGTCTTTGCTCTTGGACCAAGGGGTATCCTGGTAAATGTATATGCTTGGAAAGTTAGAATTGTTTCTCAGATGATCATCATCACAGTCTATACTTATAGACCATGGTTTCTTAACCTTGGCATGACTGACATTTTCAGTTATTCTTTTTTAATTGATAAGAGCTATCCTATTTAATGTTTAGCAGTATGCCTGGCCTCTACTCACCATATATGCCGGGAGCAACAGCACACACCCCAGACTGTCAAAATATCCCAGGGTGTGTGGAGACGGCAGGGGTGGTTCCTACTAGTTGAGAACCACTGTTCCAGACACCAGGCTGCATCTAGCCCAGTCTGGCCCCTCCGTGGGGGCTTGACAACATTTGTGGAAATTTACAGTTACACATTCATACAAGAGTTACACAAATCCCTTTTGAAATTAAAGTTATTAGGGTTCTTCTTCAGATAAAAAACTAAAAGGATGAATATCCCAATCTCCTTCATGTCCTGTCATCACAAATTTAACACTAAACCAAAACTTTATATATAAAGAAAAAAAAATGTTATCAAATACAAACACAGATGCTGAAGGAGCATAAGTTTCATGAATTTAAAAAAGAACTAGAAATTATAGTAACCTTTTTACATTCACTGTCTTGGGCACATCATAAATATTATCAAATAAAAGTAGTATGTTCTACACATATTTCAAATTTGTTTACCTCTTTCTTTGGCTTACCTGGAGAAATCCAGGAGGACGATTTAGAAAGGTATCAAGAGAATTATCCAAGAACCTCACGATTCGAAGGTACCCAGGATATGAAGGTGCACTAACCTCCCCTGCGGGATTTACAAAGAAAATTTGTACTCCATTTGGTATCAAAATCAACTCATCTGCATCCAGCCCTAAGGTCTCAAGAGGAGGTGGCTGAGAGTGATTCCTATAGAAGTTCTCCCCAACTGACGAGAACTCCCCAGATTCTGTTCCATAGGATACAGTGTAGTGACCCTCAGCAGCCTGAGGAGTATAAGCAGGGGGTGCTTCGGATGGATGACTCTGACACGGCAAGGACAAAGTAGCAGGTGTACTACTCGATTCTGCACTTGCAGCTGAAGTGCTTCCATTTACTTCACTGTGTTGAGGAAGTGAACTAAAGCACTGAGGCTCTGGTGACTTTTCAGACATGTCTTTAGGTGGAAATTCTGGATACAACTTGGGCACCTCCTGAAGATCATTCCGTAGAGAAGTGGCAAGACCCTTCTCTAGAATTTCCAACCTGGTACGTACATTCTGTAGCGTTTCTTTCATTTTCTGTTGCATCTGCCTAGCAGACTCCCACTCAGGACCTGTGTGCTCAGGATCTGTTGATGAAATGCTGATTCCTCTAAGCAGGTGTCCTATTCCTTGCTTATAGTAGTTCTTTGCTTCTTCCTTTTGACCTAATTCATCTGTATTCAGTCCTTTATTAACAAATACAAAGGCTTTTTTGTATGCTTCCTTGATAATCTTAATTTCGATAGGTTCTCCATCCTGGGGTTTTTGTTCCATTTCTGCAAAACAGGAAATATATTTTTAATTACCTTATTTAGATATTTGTTTACTTATTTAGTATCAATTCCTCCCACCTGAATATACTTCAGAGGACTGGAGCCTTGCTTGTCTTTGTTCACTGATGGATTTCCTAAGCCTATTTAGATGTGACATACAGGAAATACTCAATATGTATTTGTTGAATGGATGAATATTGCTCTTGCTCCTATCTTTTTAATTAAAAATGTAAGAGAATAAGCCAGAACATAGCTACTGAATAATTTTCTTGTTCCAGTTTCTTAGAAGAAAGAAAAGTTTCCTATATCTTTTAGGTTGGAACAAGAGTCTCATTCTAAAACTCATTATACTTCTGGATTACAGTAGCTAATTAAAAATGAAGCTGAATCACATACTGGAGAGGAAAGAAATGAGGGGGGGGAAATGTATCTGAATGAAGCTTTACAGTTACCTTTAAAGGTGGCAGGTTTCTCACATGCAGTTAGCCCTTTTCCCTCCCCAAACTCCATTAAAGTGACTCACAAGATTATTTAAAAGGCATAACCATTCCTTTCAATGAGAAAGAGGCATGAACAGATACTTCACAAACAGCCATGTGAAAGGCAGTCAACACATGATTCCTTCATGGAAATGAAACTAAAACCCAAAATAGGACTACAGCTGACCCTTGAACAGTATGGATCCACTTATAAATAGATTATTATTATTTATTTTCAATAAATACAGTACTGCATTTTCATTTTATGGCTCTTTAATTAAGTGTAGGTAAAAGTTTGTGTTTGATTAGTCATCACAACGTGTGGAATCAAAAGAAAGAGGGTCTGTGTCGATTCAATCCAAAGTGTTTCAGTTTTCTGCCCTTCTTATTTATCATCAATTCCTTTGTCTGAGGCAGAGACACAGTAATACAGAGATTTTTAACTATGTGGTGATTGGCACCTGTAATCCCATTGTTCAAGGTCAACTATAGTTCAGGTGGCTAAAACTGAATACTGGCAAATGTTAGAGAAGATGGAAACTGGAAGTCTCACATACTTTGCTGGTATGAGTGAAAAATGGTACAGCCACTATGGAAATCTGGCATTTCAATCTAAGGTACGTTCACCCACTCTATGATCCAGCAATTCCACTTAGAGGTATATAATCAAGAGAAATGAATGAATACACACCAAAAATATGTACAATAATATTCTGAGCAGCTTTATTCACAAAAGCCAAAATCTTGAAACAATCCAAATGCCCACCCACAGGAGAAGGGATAAACAGTGGCACGTTCATATTATGCAGTAATACACAGGATTTTTTTTTAATTGATACCTGCAATGCAGATGACTCACCAAGTCTTTGCACAAAAGAAGCTACACACAAAAGATTTCATACTGAGACTACTATCCTGTATGATTTTGAGGAACAGGCAAAACTAGTCTTTGATGACAGAAACAAAAATGATTACAGGTGCTGGTATAGACTTAAAGGGACACAAGGGGACGACCTTATAGCATATGGAAATGCTCTCTATCTGGATCTGAGTGGTGATTACATTTGTGTAGGCAGATATTAAAAATCTGTAAATTTAAGATTAATGCACTATATTTCACATTATTATATCCATTAATAAAACAAATAATGAAGCCGAAACTCATAAAGAGAGAGGACAGAGGGAGTCAACAGTGCTTCGTTTCCGAAAGAGGTGGCAGACGCAGCAACTCAGAAAACAGATCTGAGAAAGCGGAGGCCTACAATGTCAATCAGGAAACCAGAGAAGCAGCCCCACATATATTTCATGGTAGAACCTCCAAAAGGCACAGGGACTGATGGGATTCAGTCCTCCTCTGAAAGAGAGAGTAGAGGACTGAATAAGGGATGGAGTCAAAGCTAATTTACAAACACCCTCAGATCTCTCCTAACCAAGCCCAAGAACACTATTTCTCTCCAGCCCAGAAAGAAGACTGGGTGCTTTAATTCAAAAGAACATAAAAGAAAATACCTAATGTGTTCTTAAGTTTTCAGAAGAGATCTATATTAATTGTGGGAGGACCCAGGGTTTAATCAGCAATAAGTACATAGTAAACTAAGGAAATAAAAATCAAGACAATTATTAACTTCAAGGAAAACAAGATGCTGAGCTAGAAAGAAAAGTAATCAATGTACTGAATGTTTCAATTTTGATTAATATCATAATAGTATAAATGATGAATCCTGATACAAGCCAAATTATAATACAACCATCTTGAGAAGATGGGAAGATGAATGGATAGAAAGTTTATGTGCCTGTGGTACAGCATGGGAGACCTAAAATTTCATCTTTCCTACTAGAAAGTTAATGGACAATGCCTAACACTGAAAAATAAAGTAACAATATAAGCATTCTATTTATTACAGATTCAGACAGAAAGACCAGAAGTGGTAAGAAAATGGATACAAGCTTTGGGAGTAAGGGATGAGCCCAGGGCGGTGGGATCTCTGATTTTCACTGCAAGCCTTATAAAAATATTTAATTCTTTATATGTGCAGGATAAAAACAATTACTAATTTTAAAAAATTAAACTAAAGCTTTAGAGCAGTCCAACAGAATTATAAATGTTAACTACATACGTAATTTAAACTTTTCTAATAGCCACATTTAAAAAGTAAAAATTTCAGTGATAGCATTTTATTTAAAAACATTCAAAATATTATTTCACCATGTACCCAATATAAGAATTATTAATGAGATAGTTTTCCTTATTTTTGGCATTAAGTCTTCAAAACCTAGTGTGTATTTTACACTTGAGGCATATCTCAATTTCAACTACCTTCATCTCAAGCCCTCAATACCCACATGTGCCTACTACAGACACTGTTGTTTTATTTTCCTGTGATCTCAGTAAAAATTATCACGATAGGATAATTTAAAGGACTTAAGGCTCTTTTAGCAACCATCTGCACTATAAAGGCATCACCAAACTAGCCTAACCATACTTTCTAACCTGAAAAACAAACCACTGGTCAATCACATACAGGTACTTCATGGTAGTTGAGAGAGTGTGATCTTTCCAACCCAGGGATCAAACCCAGGTCTCCTGCATTGCAGGCAGACACTTTAACCTCTGAGCCACCAGGGAAGCTCTACATTTATATATATCTGTCCCCAATTTAGAAAACATCACATACAATTGACCATAATCAGAGATCTTATTTGTCCCACCTTGAATCCCCTATGAAAACTGACAACCTCACACTGGAATCTGTCTTTAGAACAGAATGCCAGTAGAATGCTTTCTTTCCTCAGACATGGGATAGGAATTCTGCATTCCACCTTCCTTAAGATACAAGCAGGCTCAGAGTTCAGAAAGCAAGACAGCAGAGGTTACACAGGCTATGGCGAGCTGATCCAGGAATGTAACCAGCACTTGTTCAAATGACTTGAACAGGGTCTTGAACAACACTGTGACTTGGCATTTTTTGCTCTGTGCTATAGGATACCACATATTCTTCCCTGATAGCTCAACTGGTAAAAAAAAATCCACCTGCAATGCAGGAGACCCCAGTTTGATTCCTGGGTCAGGAAGATCCCTTGCAGAAGGGATAGGCTACCCACTCCAGTATTCTTGGGCTTTCCTTGTGGCTCAGCTGGTAAAGAATCCACCTGCAATGCAGGAGACCTGGGTTCAATCCCTGGGTTGGGAAGATCCCCTGGAGAAGGGAAAGGTTACCCACTCGAGTATTCTGGCCTGGAGAATTCCATGGACTGTAGTCCATGGGGTTGCCAAGAGTCAGACAGGACTGAGTGACTTTTACCTTCACAGGACACCATGACTACCAAGGACACCATTTATAGAGCTTTTAATGTGTGCTGGAGACCAAGCTAGATGTTCATTTCATTCAGTCCTTACAAACAACACTTGAGACATTGTTACTGTTACCAGTACTTTGCAGAAGAAAGAAAAATGAGGTTTGAAGGCCATAACTGCTTCAGATCACATGTTTCTGAAAGACCTTGGAGCTAAGAATTACTTTCATATTTTTAAAAGGTTATAAAAACAAGGATATGCAACAGAGATTATATGTGGCCCACAAGCCTAAAACATCTTACCATCTACTATCTGGCACTTTACAAAAAGAGTTTACTAACCCATTGCCTTAGATTACAGAGTTAGTCTGATTCCAAAACGAGTCCTCTAAATCAGGGTTTCTCAATCTCAGTTTGATTCACATTTTGTTATCGGAGACTGTCCTGATCACTGGAGGATGTTTATCCCTACTCTGATCTCTATCTACTAGGTGCCAGAAGCAGTGACCCCCTCTACCCACCACATGACGATCAAAAATGTCTCCAGGGCTTCCCTGGCGGCTCAGTGGTAAAGAATCTGCCTGTCAATGCAAGAGACACAGGTTTGATCCCTGATCTGGGAAGATCCCATTTGAGGCAAAGCAACTGAGCCTATGCACTAGAGCCTGGGAACCACAACTACTGAAGCTCAAGTGCCCTAGAGCCCATGTTCTACAACGAGAAGTCACAACAGGAACTAGAGAAAAGTCATCGAAGCAACAAGGACCCTGCACAGCCAAACATTTAAAAAATAGATAAAATTATTTTTTAAAAAATCTCCAGGCATTGCCAAATATACCCTAGCTGCAAAATCATCCCCTGTTGACCACAGCTCAAATGGTCTTTAAATGAGGGACTGTGTACCTAGGGGAACATGAAGATTTGTCAAGGAACATGTAACAACAACATATACAATTTTAAGAAAAAGGCTTTCAGATCCCTCCTCACTAAAACTGACCTATGGGCAACAGACCTGCAGTTTAGCTGCCATGCTATTGCTTTTTCCTCTTTCAAGCTCCTTTCACAGTCTTCCCAGTTTGCAAAACTTTACCAAACATACCACACTCCCATTTCTATTTTTACTATGGTGTATTTCCCAGCATGGAAAGGCAGAATTCATGGTAGAATGAAACAGCCCAAAAATCACAGGTGTCAATTTCAATTTTAGGCATGACTCCAACTACTCATCTCCTTAAGATATAAATTTCCACTAAAATTCCATTTTTATATTGAATTATCCTTTATCAAAATCCATCAGGTATTATGCTGTTCTATTACTACCTGTAATAATTCAATCCAGAAGAAAAGTAACTCCTAGAGCTATAGTCAAAGAAAAATTTTAAAACTTAGTTTCAACTTACACAAGTATTTTTATTAAAGACATGTATGACACAGAATAAACAGCTTTTGAGTATAAATAAATAACATTAAGAGAATACTCAGGAGTGGGTAAAAGTAGAAGCGGATAAAATCAAAATACAATTTCAAAAAAAGGAACCATGTAAAACAGCACATATTTTAAAAACTGATGATGATGTATACAAAGTGCAATATTATACCCCATGAGATACAGTTAGGAGTGATGAACCAATTTTATATTAAAATGTATCTATACTATGTGGGATACTGCATCCTTTCCAACCACCTCAGAGTATAATGCAAAGCATTATAAACCAACTTAAACCTATGCAAGTGGAATTGTTTTACACAAATTATTTTGGGGGTTCACAAGTAAATTAAAAACAGTTGTAAATCCACTCACTATGATATTATATTGCAAACATGAGACACACATGGTCTGTGACACTTAGAAGCACCGTAATTTACTACCTTTTATTAAGCTCTCTGGATATATATGCCTGGCACTGTTATATGCTCCATTTACTCCTCATATCCTTGGAGGGTTGTTTAGATTTAGAAAATGTTTAACAAATACTCAGCAGCTTGCTCAAGGACAAGTCAATGAGGTGGTAAATGGAAGAGATAGATTCAAAGAGTCAGGCTGAATAGGTATTTGTCAAGAAAATGACCTGTCTGACTCCAAAGCTAAACTTCCTGCTATAGGAACAAGTGAGCAGAGTGAAGGAGGTGTGAAGGGTAACTGAAGTGTTTCAGTTACTTAGACTTCAGGCTTAAGTCTTAAAGGGTAGATAGCATTTGAAGACAGAGAATGCACAATAAAGGAACCCTAGATAGAAGCAGTATTACCTTGCAAAAGTCTTTATTTAAAAACGTATTTCACACAGTGAGCTGAAAGATTTCCTAAATGATGTCACCGGAAGAAGGCGGTGGGGGGGGGGGGTTCCATGGGTCAGCTGCTGCTGAAGAGCCTTCCTTGCTGTCGTCTTCACTTTGAAGATGGAAATATATATAATGGCAGTGACAGCCTGGAGATCTAACGGATGAAATGTAGTTGGTAATCTCATCAGAGAAAGAAGAAACTTTCTACTAAAATACTACATTTTTATTTTGTGGTTGTTACGTGATTTGCTTTTTCTCAGTACTCTCTGAGAAGATGAATTTCACAGAAAAAAAGACTACATGATGGTGACTTAGAAACAAAGAAGTCTATCCTACCCCTAACTATAGTCAAGTGCTTATCAAGTGTCTTGAAAAGATAAAAACTATTATTACATGACTTCGCACTTTAAAGTTGAGAACAGAAAGTCTTTGAAACGTCCATCTGAAGTATCAAATAAAACAATATCTACACCACTACATTCATCTTCAATCACAAATCAAAACCTGGCTCCAGACACCGATGGTGCATTTAATCTATTTTTTAAACGTTCTAATAAAAGTAAAATGCATTCATTTCATATAACATATAACGACTTTAAAAAAACACTAGGAGCAAAGAAGTTCAATTCTGAACCAAACACTCATAAACACTTGGAGAAGGCAATGGCACCCCACTCCAGTACTCTTGCCTGGAAAATCCCATGGATGGAGGAGCCTGGTGGGCTGCTGTCCAACTGAGCGACTTCCCTTTCATTTTTCACTTTTATGCATTAGAGAAGGAAATGGCAACCCACTCGTGTTCTTGCCTGGAGAATCCCAGGGACGCGGGAGCCTGGTGGGCTGCCATCTATGGGGTCACACAGAGTCGGACACGACTGAAGTGACTTAGCAGCAGCAGCATAAACACTAAAAGTAGTAACAATCATGCTAGCAATCAATATCACAAGAAGTCTTTAATAATATAACCAGTCATCTCCCGAGGAGGAGGAGCAGCAGCAGAAGCTGTTCTGATGCCCACCCATCTGGCCCTTTACAAAATAAAACCAAGCAAACAAACAAAAGGAGCAGGAACTTTTCCCAAATATCTATCTGTAACTGCGTTCTGTAGCAATTCACCCTATTTTGGCTTGCTAGAGGAACTATATACAGTGATATTTCACAAAGCCTCACAGGTAAGAGAGAGCACAAGAGAGAAGGGCTTCTTATTCCAAAGACGTTTCACATAAAGTCACCAACTTAAGTCTGCTAACGTAAAAGAGAGCGAAACAAAAAGTACCTCCGCTTATAATGGCAGGGGGGGCCTTCTCATTACTTTTGCTTTCGGAAATTTCAAAGAAAATTGTTGAATTCCTAAACATTTAAGGCCACGCATTTCAGAGGCAACAACAATGAAGACAAGCTTATTAAATTACAGTACAATAAAGCAAATCTCGAGCATCCTCAAAAGACAAGAGTAAAGCAATTCATTTACAATTAAGAGAGTGGAGAACTGGGCCAACCCTACAGTACGCAATAATGCCGCGTCACGAAACTGCGCATTACAAGAGCAACTTTCTCCAGCCAGAGAAATTAAGTCGGAGGGATCTTCTGCAGTGGTCAGTGGCCCCCCGCCCCCCCCCCCCCAACACGAACAACTGTTTTCGAAGG